>CM077798.1:25792424-26224924 GCA_039737535.1 Lagodon rhomboides | reverse complement strand
CAGCTGCAGTTAAGGCTGATGGGAATAAACCAACATTTTGGACTGAAGATTTCACAAATATTTTGCTCAAAACCACCAACCTCAACAGTGAGAGTAAAAGTCATGGGAACAACAAAATCAGTGGGCTTTATACTCCGAGGCCATGACCGTCTGTACCACATTTCATGGCAATTTATCCAATATTTGTTGAGAAATCAAAGTCTGGCCCACACGAGTGGACCGAGCGACCGAGATAGAGACCAACACTGACATCCTTAGAGGGTTTGCTGCTAGCACGGCTGTAAATGTCATCAGTAGATAGAAGAGCCGATGGATCGATGTGAGGAGCCGACTTTGATTCTGTTAAAAAACAGCTCTCCATCCATATCCAGAGTAACGGTACCGTTTAATTAATCTTTCATCACTGCTAATGCCGTTTCTAACTCCTGCACTTCTGTGTTTCCACACATGTGAAGGAGCCCCTCATGTGTTTCCATCACTCAAGGCCGAGGCAAACCGGTCGCACTCTATTGCATAATTTTCACCCTGTACTTAAGCAATTTGGGAAGTGTATCGTTAAAGCCCCGCTGCATTTTTCAGTGGCGGCCCTGACACATTACATCACGTCGGCTCCCAAGATTCAAGACAACAGACCGAACACAGATCAGCTGTTGGTTAAAGTCAAGCTTTGATAATTTTTCTAATTGTGTCTGAAACAAAGCAGCTTTGTTTTATCTCTTCCTCATCTTTGATTTTTCATTTATGTGGCACATGAGTGAAAGAAGATTTGCTCCCATGTATATCACTGAATATCTTTGGATTTGGGTGTTTCCTGACATTTCATAACCTCAGTAATTATTATAAGAAATAATCAGCAGGAAATTATTAATGGAAAGAATCGTTAGCTGCGGCGCTAGAAGGCATCTGAATTATTATCCTGTTTTAATACTGTTTGTTCTTGGAGAGGGGAGAGGGCGGAACCGTGACTCCCCCTCACTACACTGCAGATAAGATGATCCCATCATGCAAATAGTGAGTCAATATGTGCTTGGCTGTGTGAGGAACAACACGGTATGAGTGTACACAAACATCAGAGATAAAGCTGAATGAATAAATGTGAGTAGGTGTCATTTTTCCCCTCAAGTTGTCCTTAAACTCAGAGCTTTTAAGATGTAGTGAGAACTAAGCGCTCCTTTGTTTTCCACGATGCCTCTTGTGTCTACAGTGCATGTTCGCTGTACGGACACTTGCACTTTTAAATACCCTGCAGCCTCCTTTTTAAAAAGTCCTCTGATATGTGTCTGGGTTTCTTCTTTTCCTCTCTCTTGCCGTCTCTCCCTCCATCTAATCTGATATATTTTTTAAAAAGGCTATGTTTAATCTACAATTGCAAGACATAGGGACAAGTAAAAACACATTGATGCCAGAGTAATATGCAAAGATAATGTAAAAAATGAACAAAAATCAACTATATATTTGAGAGATTTTCTTTTTTTCACCTGTTCACGTCCACTTTAGTGCTTTAACAGTGTTATATTGATGGATTAAAGCTACAATATGGTGCACAAGAAGGAATTAAAACAGTCATTAAAACGTATTACTCCAATTACCAAGTATGTATAAGTTAAGTGCTCCTTTAACACATTTAAAGATTGGCTTCATTTCACACCAAATCAAGAATACAAGTCACACTTGACAACTGGAGCACAGCTTGTTAGTAACAGACGACAGTGATACGTTCAAATGGAATAACTACTTAACATCACAGGCAGCCTCGGAGTCCCTGTGGGAGCACTTTGAACGAATATTCATGATATTATAATGATTTTTCCTCGGGGTTAACAGCACTTTACATTTAGAGAAACCGAGCACAATCGCTTTTACAGATGCGTTTTGTACGCCTACTTACAGCGTCTCCGTGCCTGCTGGAAACCTGGGGAGAATATCAATGTCAAAGCAGGAGATCGTGCTCTGAGTCTTCCACTCTGAGCACTCGCAGACAGCGGGGCAGGCGTCAGCAGCCTCCGACGCGGTGCTGATAGGCAGGCTGACGAGCGTAAACAGCGCGCACGCTATCACCTGCATGCTGGATGGAGAGCCGCGCGCCGTCACTGTGAAAGTATCCCCACCAGACTTCTGTTCCTCCACCTGATGGTCCTCTTGATGTCCACACACACAAATGTCAAATTTTCAGGCTCAGGAGTCAGACAAGGCTGGTCTTTTTGGTTTCTGGTGCGTAATCCTCAGGTGGAGGAGCTGCACTGGAGTGTGGCGCTCGGATCTCTGTGCACGCAGGGCCCCAGGAGTTTGTGTGAGGTGGTGAAGGTGGAGATGCTGTAGGACGGACAGCTGCACCTCCGTGGTGGGTTTGGAGGTGGTCTTCAACTTGAGGGGAGGGTGGACTCTTGTGGCACTCTTGTGTTAGACTCCACAACAGTTTCTCTTTCTTTTTTCTCCCCCCTTGAGCCACTTATATTCTGTTTTATACAATAAATAGTTGGAAAACTGTCTATTTTAACTTAAATACAGTATTAAAGTACTTTTCTGCTATAAGCCTACCTCAGGGCTACTTCAGAAGCAAATAGGCTACTGTACTTTTTACTCCATTAGGTAACTTCATTTAGTATTTACTATGCAGATTTAGTTTAATAATACAAGATATACTTAAAACAATTACATTATGATAATATTTTAGATTAAGATAAAACTGTCTTGATCCCAGAGAGGGAATCCACAAACTACCCAGCAGGAAAACTCCTTATCAGCTTCAATATTAAAGTGTTGCACACATCAATCAATAATTACAATACAGTAATATGACACACATGATTTTGAAATATGATTTGTAAACTTTGTTTATGTGTGGCGGACCCTGCCAACAGTGTTCTGGGGACCTTATTTTCCTGTGAGAACAGCTTGTTTATTCACTTATGGACACAATACATATTTCTGAGTTTGTATTATTACCTCATTAATAATGTAAATATTAAAATTCAGAGTTTTGATTTCTTCTCCAAAACTACATAGTGCACCTTTAAGCACAATATGTGAGCAGCCCTACTTCTTCAACCTCTTCTATTACAATATATTTCTATAAATCTATATTTATATCCACTTCTTGTCTTTTTTTTTGTCTTTTTGTCTCTCTAATCAGTTAACATACTGTCAATTTTAATTTCAGTGGTCTATGTATAAGTTCTATGACCAATTCAAATCGCCTTTTCTTTTGTTTTTCTTTGTTTTCTTTTCTTTTCGTTTCGTTTCTAGGTGAAAAGCGGCAGCACTGGCGCAAACGCATACCTTCGGACAATGTAGTCCACAGATAACAAATTCCCACACTGCTCCATAGTGGTTCGCATACACTTCCCGGCGTCCCTTGCGGCCGCCGCTGTGGACGGTTGTTTTCCTGCTCAGACGCGGCTAGTTCAAGTTGCCATAGCACAGTGAAGCTGAGGGCTGTTCTTCCGTTAACTACCACTCGCAAAGTGACAAACCGACGGCTCCGGTGTTATATATTCACTTCGGTGTCATGTTTTTCCTCTGTTTCCGCTGTGTTTCGCAGTTTTTTACGGTTTTGTCACGAAGCTAAATGAGTTGGCTAACGTTGGGTTAGCTAGCTAACGGACAGTAGTTGCCACTTGTTGCTAGCCTGGGGGAGCATCACCCACAACAATGCCCAGCGGCGCAGTGATTGACTGGGAAGAGGACAGTTTGAATTGCGGTGGTGTGCTGCTCAGATAGCTTTCTGCCTCCACTTGGTTGTTAAGGTAACAATGACAAACCCCCCATGTCTGCTAGCGATGACAGAAACATCTAGTGTGAAGAAAGTTCAGAACCAGCCCAGTTTGTGCGTTAATCTGATTAACGTTGCGGTGAACAGTTAGCGTTTTTCCACGCAGACGAAGCTAGTGCGGGTCACTAATCGTCAGTTTGCTTAGTCAGGACGTTTTTTTTCGTCGCTACTGCCGAGAGATCCACCCTGTCCCAAAACCATGGATACATCCAGTGAGTCGGATTCATACGAAAGGACGAGGGTGCACAGGCCGCGGGGGCACGAAGCCCACCGCAGACCCAGCCGGGACAGGTGCAGAGAGAACGGGAGGACACCTGTGGACATCTCGGAGAAGATCAGCACACTGGCGAGCACTTTACAGGTACTCTGCTCTGTCTCATCTAGCTGTAAATGCTGGACGTTCATTCTGGGCGTATATTATGTTAATTTATGGCTTGAATTGGTTCCTAAACTTTGAGTAACTGTCGACTGTTTTCTTGACAGGACACCAGCAGGAACTTAAGCAAAGTAGACCAGATGCTGGGCCAGTACAGGGAACATACAGATGATCAGGCTGAAGCTATGACCCTGGTGAGACACTTGTCTTATTAACTACAAGTTAAAAATGATAATCATTTTGCACTTTTTAAGATCCAGATGATGTGACATTGGTCCTCCCTTTACCTGTAGTGCATGTTGTTGTAGCACCACACCACCTATATGTACTAAATGGAGCTATTTTGAACAACATTACAAGAAACATTTTTCTTGAAACCTTTGTTAGAATGTAACATTGGTTTTACAACAGTTGTGAGAATGTGTGTTTGTGAGGTGTTTGACAGCTGTTTTCGTAAATTCTTCTGTCGTGCATATACACCATATAACAGGCAATAACATACCAGTGTACCCCATCTGTGTGCCTAGTAAACCGTCTTTTAGTCCATTATCTCATTCTTTATTCAGTCCTCATCCATTTTATGTCACTTTTAAAACAGTTGCTCTCCACCCACTGTCTCTCCTTCTCCAGATCTTTTCAAGGATGTGATATTAAAACATGTTTTTATTCTCTTACATTTCTGTCCACCTTTTATTCTCCACCAGCTCAGGGAGAACCTGGAGGATTCTATCAGTCAACTACAGACTCAGAGGCGCGGCAGATCCGTTGGCGCTCGGAGTGCCTCCGCTTCAGCCTCCACCCTGCACACCAGCGACCTGGACGCTTGCTCGGGATCAGGTATAGAGAAACAGATAGGATTGTGTTTTCAGTTGTCTTGGCTCTGGATAATTTGCAAAGAGATGAAACTTTAAGACAAAGAACACCTTAAAATCATGCTCACCTTGAGTGAGTTTGTGCTGTTTTTATTTGGTTCTATATTTTTAAAGCAACCAGCCTACAGAAGCTCTAGTTTCAACGCTATGTAACATATGTAAATCTGTTATTTCAGATAGCCAGCGTTTCTACCCCACTTCTCCACTGAGGGACTATACAAGCACTCCAGTAAGGAGAAGGAGGTCTCAGTCTGCCGGTGTTCGCTTCAAGGATACCAGGGAGGAGACTTCAGCGGGAGAAGATGTAAGAAATGGAGACAGACCAACTACAAATCAGTGCCAAGTGTTATTGTCATGTAGTTTTGGAGAGTTTCCACAAGAGGGCACACTGAGTCAGCAACACAGATATACATTTTTTTTACGCTAATCAAATCAGCTATTGTTCATATTCACGTTTATGTTCCTTTACCGAGGTCTACTTTTTACGTTGCTTTGCTTATAATGTTTTATATTCTGTATCCATCTCTGGCCGTCCTACGTAGATTCACACTGTCCACCAGTCCCTGAGGGATCTGCGTTGTGACCAGCTGAGACTGTGTGACGACCTGGATAGAGAAATCCTCAGGAGAAATAGGTACTTGAGGGGAAGGGCAATGTTTGAAATGGAACGACCCAGTCGGTCATATTTGTTTGTTGTCTTCTTGCCTTAAAATTCAATCAAATTTGATACGATCAGCTGGTAAAATAAGTAAGGTGATGATAATTGGTGATGGCTGTGTGTATGAAAGAATTCTGTAAACTTTATTTTTCCCAATCATGTCTGTAAAAACAATTTAGATGTTGTGAAAAAGGCTTCAAGACTCTGGACATTTTTGGTTTAGGTGCCTGAAAAGTGCTTTAAATTTACTCTAAAATGATAAAGACTGGCAACACCGGCCAATTTAGTAAAAAGAGAGATGAACTCATTAGAACGGGCTCTTTTAAAAAATCTTTTTCCATTATCCAGATGAGCTACTCACCGTTTAAAGTTTATTAAAATGAAAACTAGATGACCTTGGTGTCCTAAGTCTGCCTGTGCTCAAATTGAATTTCATATTTGGTTTCCTACATCATTTTCTTCACTCAGGAAGAACTGCAGCACTTTGATCTCTTATTTTCCATATCCACTGTATATAAAACATATTTTGTTTGCGCTTTGAAAACAAATGCATGTGTTTTGAAAAGACCTTGGTGAGAAAGTGATAAAAGTTTCATCGGCGGCCTGAAGAGACGGCACTGGAAAGTCAAAAGGCAGCAGATCTTTCTCACAAAATGCATTAGAATTTGACATTTCAAGTTATTAAATAATCTCTCCTCCCCGGCGCTGCTGACCGCACCAAATTGATCTACCACCATATTTCAACATCTGAAGCGGCGTAATTATTTTTAGTGGCGTCGCATTATGCATTCACATTTTGATCAATGTTGTCCTGGTGTAGGATTATTCTGAGCAACCGAGAACTCTGCTGCGTAAATATTTTCAGTCTGCTGGATTTGTCTTTTTTGTGTGCTTTCTATAGGTCTGATATTGACACCAGGCGAGCGATGGAGAACCTTGTAGACCACATGACAACTTCCCAGAGACAGACCTCGGTGAGTTGTTGTATTTCACCAGCAATACTTCAAGTATGCTTTCTAACTCTGTGGACTTCAGAAGAAAATGTGGATGCATCCTGAATTTAAAGAGACATTACAGTTATTGATGTATGAAAGAATGTATGTAGAAGAAGTATGTATAAAGAAAAATGCAAATATTTATGTTTCCTGAATAGTAATGGACAAACGGTGTCCACATTTTCAGAATAATTTTCATGCACATGGCTCCTCACTGCACCATCATTACTCCAACAGATACGCTGCTCCGATGACAGCCAACATGTTCAATATGTTTTATCTTGTCATGTCTGTGGACGTGACGAGATAAGGCCGATGCTTCCTGATTAAACGGGGAATTCTTGCATCGTGAATGTAATACTTCCAGTCAGTTTTTTCGCAGATATTCACCGTCACCCACGCTTTTAATTTCCTGGCGTCTCATTTATCATATCTTGCTGCCATTCCTGTGCTGGCGATGTTTGCGTGACCCGAGGCGTGCGCCGTCTCGCTGTCTGCAGGTGTCGTCTCGTGTGGAGCGGCGTCTGCAGGAGCTGGAGAGAGAGATGAACCCGGAACAAAGCAGCGTGGGGCGCGAGAGAAGGCCCGACCAGCGGGCGGCCATGTCTGACGAGCCGCAGGAGGTGACACTCCTCCCCCCCATCACTCATCCGCTGTGATCCCTCACACCTCCCTGTTGAGACTGTCATGCCCACATATTCAAAGAGAATGCCAAAAAATAGTCTCTAGACCACAGGAAGGCAGGGCAGGACGAGATGGAAACTGACAGTACCCAACTTTCACTTTATTTATTTACTTATCAGAGACAACAAGCACGCTTTCACATCAATATGGTTTGAATATCTGCAGTCCTTCAGGAAGTTACTTTACAAACAGTCATAGAAAACACACAAATCAATATTAAACACATAGAAGAGGACACAATAAATGAAAGAAAAATGCTAAAAGCAATTACAGAACAGACATACTGTGAGTCACGCATTAACATACATCTTGCAGCAGGTACTAAGAATACAGGAATAAAACAAACAAGGCAACATGCGACACAACATATGGCGTGCTGACTGACAGATGCTGGTTAAAAGTGGATTGTTAAGTGTCTCAAATTAGTGCGTTTCAGGCGTGATGCTGTCTGCTTACCGTTCTAATGCATTCACCTCTATCAACAGCTGCAGTGTACCTGCTCTTAGTGTAATTGTCTACACAAATTAAGGGGTTGGATTGGACCTTATGGTGGCCAACTTTAGCCCATGTGCACCACTTTGGGCACCCTTGTTCTAAAGCCTAATTATATATTCGATCCCACAAGTCCTGAGGGTGGTTCTTCAGGTCTGAGGCCAACTACTCAACCAAGATGTAATATGAGGGAGGGCAAATGGACCTCTATGGCGCTTTTCCAGCCTGCTCACCACTCAAAGCACTTTACAACACTTGTCACATTCACCTGTTCACACGCTAACTCATACAGCGATGGCAAAGGCTACCATGCAAGGTGCCAACTGCTCATCAGGAGCAATTTGGGGTTCAGCACCCTTGCTCAAGGATACTTCGACATGCAGCCAGGGGAGCCAGGGATCCGAACCAGCGACCTTTTCCGATTACTGGACGACCTGCTCCTGAGCAACAGCCGCCAGAGAAGCTTTGCTTTCAAAACTAATTTGACCAAACTACTTAACATGAGGAGAAATTCGGCTAAAGCAGTTCGAGAGAAAACCTGTGAGCAGGACTTTCTGCACATACAGGGCCAGCAACAGCTGTTGGTTAGTGTTGCTTAATAATACAAACCACTGACATTTCCACAATTGTTTTTTTTTTTAAATCAGAAGCTGCTCTGGCTGCTGGCTCTGGTACAGAAAGGTTACGCTAGACGGCAGTAACAAACGAATGCTAAAACATTCCCGAGTGATCTCCGGTTAGTAATTATTCCTGTGCAAGAAAACGAAGCTAGAAAAAGGATCAAAAACCAACAACAATAATTGGTGTGATTAGCGATCTTCCACACAGCGTTGTTGTCTGTCAAACAGAAAAATCTCAGTGTCTTACTGAGGGCTTTTTTTCCTTTTCTTCTAATGTACTGCATCTTCTGTTGTTTGCCAAAGCAGTGTGTCACCTCGCCCTCTTGCTCCGCTTTATGAGACTATAAAGCCCACCTAGGCAATTACTGGGATGTAGTGCAAATGGTTGCTAAGCAAGTAATTGCTACTTCCCTCCACTTCTTGCCAATCATGTTTTTTAGGCTTGCATTTGTCTTAAAGCATTAATAGCAGAGAGAGCTCTGTCATTAGGTGCACTTTAGTGTCGTAGACTCATAGCTAGGTGCACTCAGTAGATTATAAAGAATACATTATCCTCTCTTACATTACTACTTTGCATTTAGACACACAAGTCATCCATAATATGCGTCATTAGCATAATGTCGTTTCAATTCTGAAATACCTCAACCATTTATTTCCTGTTACTGATGTGGAGGACAAGGTTTTGCATAAGGTGATCATTGTCATGGCACTAGTTCCTTTAAATCTCTCAGTCCTCCGGTAGTTTATCAGAAGACCACAGAGGGGCGCTGTGTAGCTGCATGCAGGCTGATCACCTTTTGAGAGCCAGACTTTTCAACACGCTGTTTAATGATAGTAGCTACCAATTCATTTGCATCCAACTCCTCCGTAGTGCCCTAATGGGACAACAGCAGGGCCCGGGGCGATGGGAAATAATGCATTTGTCCAAAAATTAAGGGTAAATAAACAGGCACGAGGAAATGAAGAGGAAAATAATCTCTTTTACTACAAAAGAGCAGGATGGGAGGGAGAGCAGAGGGCACATTTATTCCCCACCGATGGGCCCGCTGTGATGTGAATCAAATAGATGATGAGTCACTTGGGTAGATGTTATTGCTAGCAGCCGGTAATTCATCACCACAGCCTGCTCGGAATGAGTGGGATTGAGTGGGATCTAAGCCCTAGTACAAATCCACCAAGATGCCAGTGGCTTGTTCCAAGAAAACGAGATGGAAGATGCTGTGACGCAACGGCACCTCTCAAATTGCATTCTTGCACTATGTGTGCTCTTATGATAACACACGCTGTGGCCTTGTGCATTGTGTTTTCGCAGACTTCAGCGAGACGCCAAGTTCAAGTCCATGACCGAGAGGAGGCCGTGACAGGCAGGCAACTGAAAGCAGAGAGGGAGAGGTCCAAGGTACATTTATTTGGTTGTCAGGGAATGTTTTGTGTTAAAAATGTGAAAGCCTTTGGTACAGTTTTGTGAATTTCATTTTATGAAAGTTTGCCTCTCTTTTCTGCATCATTTTACTGAATTTGGCAGAGCTAGTAGTTTGAATTCTAAAAACGTTATAGATGAAAATAAAATGGAGCCACATGCCAATATTTCTATAATTGTGCTGGAACTCAAACTGTGTGAATGTATAAATGTTTCATACCGAAGATTAGAAGTCAAGGAGGCTGAAAACTGATGTTTGGGACTGATAATCATTTGCAGTAATTATGACACACCTTGTGTTAAAATGTTGAACAACCAGTGATGGAATTAAAGGGATATTCCGGTGTAAGTTTAATCCATGGTCTAACACACCTTGACACCGAGTAAGACTCCCCCTCGAGAGGTCAAGTTAGCTGACCGCTAGCTTAGCTAGTTTTAGCAACCTCAGAAAAGACAGTATGACCGTATGTATGATTATTACTCCATGGAATGCTCAGTTCTTATTATCAAGAGCTGACAGGGAAAAGAACGGAAGTAATGGAGTAATAATCAGACATTTTCATCCTTGAGCTGCAGAAATCTACTGCACTCGGTAATCGACTCGTCAGGGCTTCCCCACACAGGCAGGCTGCTGGAGGAGAGGGTGAGTTGTGCTGTGTTTTTAATACAAATCCAGCAAAGCTAGCAGATGTTTGATGCTTCGTACTGTGTGCTGGGACTGTACATGTACTGTTGCTGAAGTTTGGTGCTGTTCTCACCATTAATTGTGGCTTTTTGATGGCGGTTTCTAGTTGGAGACATAAGCTGCAGTGTGTTGTTATCGTGCGGTCTTTTCTGAGGTTGCTAAAACTAGCTAAGCTAGCGGTCAGCTAACTTGACCTCTCGAGGGGGAGTCTTACTTGGTGTCAAGGTGTGTTAGACCATGGATTAAATAAGTACTGTTCTTAAGTACAATCTTCAGGTACTTTACTTGAGTTCTATTTCCTGCTACTTTATTCTTCCTCTCCACTGCATTTATTTGATACAGTTAGCTAGTCGTATTGGTTTATGGGATATTAATTGTGACGTGTTAACAGTCAGATATTGTTATGGGTGGGACGTCGTGTGAGAGGATGCTGCATCAGAGCCAAAGTAGCCACATTTTCAAATTAGCTTATTTTATCTGCAATGTGACAGAAAATTCGCCAATACCTTTACAGATAATCAGAAAAATGCTGAATATCGGCCTGATAATTGGCCATGGCTGGTAATCGATCTACCCCTAATGAGAACACATCACGCCAGGCTCCTGATTTCTTGATTTTCTTTTGTTGAACCAACAGTCCAAAACCAACGACTCTTCATTTATAGTCATAATTGAAGAAGAAAGAAGAGCAGCAAATCCCTGCGTTTATTTTTGACATTTTTGCTCAGAAAATTACTTAATTGATGACTCTATTATCAAAATAATTGCAGACTAATTTTCTTCTTTAATCGACTTATCGATTAAACGTCTAATTGTTGTGACTTTCTTTCTGAGTATTTATTATTCTGACGTTGTTATTGTTGTGCTCTCCTTAGATGGATCATGAGCTGGAGAGAGCTAGACGCCTCCTTGAACAGTCTGAGGATAACAGAGAGTCCCTTGTTCAACAGGTTTGTTTATGTCTGTGTGCTGTTCCCGACTATATAAGCAGATCTACAATAAATCTCAGGAGACAAAACCATAATCAGTGCAGCGTCTTCTTCGAGGAGTGTTGTTTTTTGCCCGCTGTCAGACAGTCAGATGTCTTTCTCTGTTTCCATTTTACACGGCTGACGATCCCCAGGTTGAGGATCTGCGCAGTGAGCTGCTGAGGACGAGAAAGGAGAAGACCGAGCTTGAGAGGGCACGGCTGGAGACTTTTCAGCCCATTGCTCAGCCACATGGCAACCACGCTGACAGGGAGGAGGGAAGAGGTGGACAGCGAGTGCCAGGTACTGAACGTCTGGATAAACAGGAGAGGAGAAGACAGACAGGGTTTGGAAAGCAAGTCACAGGTGGATGGATGGGTTAAAAGATAGCTATGCCACATCAAATAGCTGTTGTGTCTTATTTATCAATTTCTCCTTGAAGAAAATCCTCAGGCAGTTTGGGCAGAAAGAGGCCAGCAGGAAAGTAGACAGTGAAGACAGGACAAGTGGATAATTTGAGAGAGGATAAAGAATTGGTTGGACTACAGTGCAGAAAGAGAAAGACTATGTCAAATATATGATGATAAAATGAAGAGTAGATTAGAGAGAGGTATTAAAAATCTACCTTTTAGTGACCAACTGTTTTTTGTGATGTTATTGATTTAAGGGCAATTCATATTTTTCCTCTTACCTGTGCTGCTGTTTATCCATCTAGACTGTGTTTAGTGTGAGTTGCCGAGTTTTGAAGATATTGGCCGTAGAGATGTCTACCTCCTCTCAAATGTAATGGAACTAGATAATGCTCGGCTTCTCTTGATTATAATGAAACCGGATGACACTCGGAGATACCGGCTGTAGAGATCTCTGCCTTCTCTTGATTATAATGGAAGCAGATGACACTCGGCCTATGCCGTTAAAATCTCCAAAAACTGACAGCAGTGTTTCTTTGAGGAAGTCACGACCCCGTTATTAAAGGGATAGTTCGGAATTTTGGACATAAGGCCTATTTTCCAAGTCAACCGGTGTGTTTGAGATGTCTGGAGACGTTTTCAAGACATTTCATTCAGGTTCTCCTAAATATTGATATCGATAGTCTGCCGTTTCAACTGATTTGCCTCGGGTGCACTGTGAAGTCGGTATGAGTGTTTTTAATGCCATGCTAATAAGATCCGTTGACTTACGCTAGCCATAGCACAGCGAACTCGGCGACTAGGAGGATCTGAATGAAATGTCTTGAAAATGTCTCCAGACATCTCAAACACACCGGTTGACTTGGAAAATAGGCCTTATGTCCAAAATTCCTAACTATCCCTTTAACATTAATCCACATTCCTTGTTGTTAGCAGTTTAATGCAGAAGCTACTTTTACCGAACTACACCTGCGAACTGTATGTAAGGTAGCTAATGTTACAGCTCAGCTGAGGAGGAGGCCGTTAATGTTTACATCCCACTCTGTCTTTTCCATGAGTAGATGCACGCTTTCTTCTGCTTATTTTTATTATTTGTTTAAACCTGAACCTCTTGAAATGATTGACAAGTTAAATCAAGTTAAATGTAAGGTTAAAAAAACAAAAACAGAATCGACTTAAACTTTTTTCTCCCTCAAAAATTGTTCCAGAGGTTTTCTTTCTTTTTGCAGAAAGGTACAGTCAGTTTCTTGTGGTCCCTAATCCATCAGTTACCTTCTTGTTTCTTGTCTCCAGATCTAACCAAACACTTTAATTATGTGCCTACCTGTTGTGTATAGATCGCTCAAACCTTGAGAAAGAAGTGGCGGAGCTGCGAGCCCAGCTCAGTGCGGCCTCGGTCCTCAGCGAGGCGGGAGAACTGAAAAGGGCTCTGGACCGCAAAGAGAAGGAGAGACTCCAGTTCAGCTTACAGGTGGAGGTGTGTGAGACAGTGGGTGTTTGTGTTAAGCTACAAGAGAATCAGCTGCTCGTCATTCCATAGTTGGCTGTCTACGCTCTAATGAACAAATGGGAAACATTTAGGATCTCTCAGCTGGGGTGCTAACGAATGCAACACATGCATGCTTTTTGAGCTCGAGCGGGGTTATTTCAGTTTGTCGGGGCGCCTCTCATCCGTGGTCGCATCCCCCCGCCAACTCCACGCCGCTTGATCCTCTTAAAATCGTCAGATGAAGTGACAGTTGGAATAGGAGATCAGAAGTCAACCAGCAGTCATTTATCCCTCTCAAACTGGTGCGATGTGTCACTTCCCATCTCTGTAACAAGACGTAAAAAAAGAATTTAAGGAAAGAAACCCCTTGCTAAGCAGGGGCATTCAAGGCTACGGTGGGCATCAATAAAATGTAAGGAGAAATAGCTGCACTTGACGCATTGGCACATTCGTCTAATCTCTCATGTTTCTTTCACTGAATATGTGTTTAAACTCCCACGCTTCCCCCATTGCCGAGTAGGTGTTAAAAGATGAAGTGGGCGTTTGCATGTATCACCTGGGGCGCCTCTTATGGTTTTTATGTCTGGATCAAAATAGACGCTGGAAATGTTTCATTTTAACGGTAAATGAGCAAAAATGAAGTATAATGAGGAGAATGGGGCGGAAGATTCAATTTCTCAGTGACTGAATTTATATACAGTCTAATAGGCCTGCGCTTAATCAGTCTATGACTAATTACTCCTAACTGACAGTCTCATTCAGTTTAAATACCTAAACGGCGCCAGGCTAACCTTACTTGCCCTTACTTTGGACTTCAACCAAGCTTGAAACTTCAAAGTGATTGTGATTTCGTTGTGGATATGAAGTAAATTCAACACACAGTCTCAGCCTCCTTTGACCGTTCTGTCTTTGCCTTTTTTCCTCTTCTTTCCTCAACATAGTGCCTACCTTTTTCCTTTTCCCTCATTCCCCTGCACCCCTTCGGCTCCCGTCCTCCTGCCTTTCTGTATTTCCCTCCTATTAGCAGTAGTAGTCACAGAATCGCACGCACACGTCCTTGACCTTTTCTCTCGTTTCTATATACCAGGAATTGTCGTCAGACCTGGCGCGGCGGGAGCAACAGCAGCTACGGATGCTGGAGCAGCTGAGGGAGATACAGGTATTTTAATATTGGTCACTGCGTCACACCTGAATTCATCAGTGGATAGGTAATTTTATTCAAGGACCTTAAACAAGAGGTGCTTATTCTAGTGGCAATTTAAATTGGATGCATACTAATTGTGGTGCCTCATTCTGGCCCACAAGTTCACAGAATAAGAATGAAATTCTAATTCCTAGAACTAGAATTCCTACCGCCGCAGGAATGAGATCCTTCAGAATAAAACCTGTCAGACAGTTTAGAATCCACCCCGTGGTTAAATAACATAGATTAAGATTGGAAAGAATGAATGAATGTTCACTTAAAAAGTTTAAATCCGCTCATCCTTTTCAGACCCGAGGGCAGGCGGAGAGGAGGGAGATGGAGGCTTTAGTCCAGGAGAGCACCAGGACCAGAGATGAATTGAAGACCAGGGCCCAGGAGGCTGTGCGCCAGTGGAGGGCAAAGTGCAGGAGACTGCAGAAGGAGCTGGAGGAAGTGAGAGCCCAGGCTCAGTTCCACACCGACAAGGCCTCGCAGGTGGGTTGAGACAGATGCATTCATTACGCAGCTTTTGACACTGCTGCCTACAGACGCAGCTGCGACTAAGTAACTGCTGATCATTATAATGCTGGCTGTCTTTCCACATGGATAAAGATCCACTCTGACAAAGCGTTGAGTTTTAGTGGACTGGTGGAGGAGAATTATAAAACTACACTACAAAATGATCTTACCATTTGCTTTAAACAGACAGTCTCCTAACTTTAGCCATTCGTTTACCCGTCTACTCTGAGTGCTAATCAGCCAGTGAAAACAGTTGGATAATGTCGTCTGAGGCTTTGGAGGGGAATTTCTTAAAGGGATATTCCGGTGTAAGTTTAATCCATGGTCTAACACACCTTGACACCGAGTAAGACTCCCCCTCGAGAGGTCAAGTTAGCTGACCGCTAGCTTAGCTAGTTTTAGCAACCTCAGAAAAGACCGCACGAAAACAATACACTGCAGCTTATGTCTCCAACTAGAAACCGCCATCAAAAAGCCGCAATTAATGGTGAGAACAGCAGCAAACTTCAGCAACAGCACATGTACAGTCCCAGCACACAGTACGAAGCATCAAACATCTGCTAGCTTTGCCGGATTTGTATTAAAAACACAGCACAACTCACCCTCTCCTCCAGCAGCCTGCCTGTGTGGGGAAGCCCTGACGAGTCGAATTACCGAGTGCAGTAGATTTCCGCAGCTCAAGGATGAAAATGTCTGATTATTACTCCATTACTGCCCTTATTTTCCCTGTCAGCTCTCGATAATAAGAACTGAGCATCCCATGGAGTAATAATCAGACATTTTCATCCTTGAGCTGCAGAAATCTACTGCACTCGGTAATCGACTCGTCAGGGCTTCCCCACACAGGCAGGCTGCTGGAGGAGAGGGTGAGTTGTGCTGTGTTTTTAATACAAATCCAGCAAAGCTAGCAGATGTTTGATGCTTCGTACTGTGTGCTGGGACTGTACATGTACTGTTGCTGAAGTTTGGTGCTGTTCTCACCATTAATTGTGGCTTTTTGATGGCGGTTTCTAGTTGGAGACATAAGCTGCAGTGTATTGTTATCGTGCGGTCTTTTCTGAGGTTGCTAAAACTAGCTAAGCTAGCGGTCAGCTAACTTGACCTCTCAAGGGGAGTCTTACTCGGTGTCACGGTGTGTTAGACCATGGATTAAACTTACACCGGAAGATCCCTTTAAAAGCTAAACTACTGATAAATCCATCTGCTGATTATGAACTCTTCATGAAGCAATCTTATAGTCGAGCAATACAAGGGTTAGGGTTAAAAGGACTTGAAATTTGTAACATAAAGTTGGCATTTAGGAAGCAGGGGAGAATACTGAAGGGTTTTTTTAGTTGCATTGCAGCAAATACAGCATCCAGGGCTGCTGGAGCAGAAGTCTGGATATCTCTGCCTTTGCTGCTTTGATTTAGGCTCCTCTTCTTTTAATGCTTCCCCTTATGAGCCCTCTACATTTATAGAAGTGCAGCACTAAGTGCCTCTTTAAAGCAACATTTTGCATCCAATTATTTGGGTGTCAAGTGTGGATTTATGGGAGGTTTAGTCTATTAAAAACTAAAACCACTTTGGCACCAAAGAAACTGACATTTTCCCACTTAGAAAGTTTTTTCCCGTGATGTCTAAATGTACCGATGTGCATCGTGTATGAAGCTGTCAGGGGTGAAGCCACTGAGCAGGCTGCATTATGCACATATAGTAATATACAATAAACAAACATTGGTGTGATTGTAGTCGTGCATTAGAGTTAATGTGGCTGCACGGCTTGTCCCTGTTGACAGTTTTAGCTCATCTTGTAACAAAGTGAAAGCTCTAAGTTGTTGCAAAGAATACAGCAGAAGTTTACCAGACCAGTTAATCCTGTTGCCACTCATTGACTAGGTATCAGTTGGCACTGGTGGGCAACTGCAAGTCAAATACGACTCAGTTCGACTCATTCGCTCCCAGCAGCTCTGTCTCCAGCGTTCCAGATAGTGCTGCTGCTGCTGCTGCCGCCGCTGCTGCCGGCTTGGCTAGCGGCACTGTTAAGACTGTCTTTGTTGCATTTTCTTTGCAGGGGTCTCTGGCTCATTCATAGCTGCTTTGACTTTGACTGGGTGTTTCTAAAAAAAGTAATCAATAATGTTTGCACTGAAATGCATTTCTCAGCTCCAGCAGTAGACTGATTTGTGGTGACGCCCCGGGCGACGAGAGGCAAAAACAAAACTTACTTCAGCCAAACTCTCCCTGTAGTTTCTGCAGCCCACTGTCGTCTGTGGATGGGGGGAAGCAAACTAGGCTGCTGCGACTGGCTAGAGCGATACACAGCACATTGGCAAGTGTTGTGGACACACGACACCATAAAAATGCAGACTCAGTTGCTCAGATGTATTTTTTTTAGCAGTTCAGTGTCTCTCAGCAGTCCTTCCTCCCTGCTTTTTAACATTATAGTGTTGCATTTTAGAGAAAATAAATCATCAGAAGCGATATTCATATTTTAAAATAGTCAGAAGTTTTTCTGGTCTAATTCCTTCATATCCTTTCATAGTAGAAATTGACAGGAAAATCAACAAAAGCAGCTCCTTTTATACCTTTTTAAAGTATAATAATTGGCAACTGAAGATATAAACACACATCCGTTGCAATCCGTATTGTAGGATGTATGTAGACCGAAGAAAACTGGCTGTAGTTTTAAAGTAAAGAATGAAAGAAAAGTGCTATTTCAAACTTCTGAATGCCTTTTAATACACTACAATACAAGCACATAATGAAATGTTCTGGAGCTTTTTTATTAATGTTCCTATTCAACTCAAACAAAGCAAGGTGGTTGGATACGTATGCGTACCTGTCTCTGTTCATTAAATTCCACAGTTTGTTTTATCTACGTAGCGGAGAGAGAGGGGGCTTTGCATCAAAGTCAGATTAAAACTCTGAAATAATGTATCTTAAATTCAATTAATTATACTGTAACCGAATATGACGTCAAGTAATCTTAGTGCCTTTAGAGCAGTTGTGCTTAGTCGAATAATTAACGGCTGACTATTTGCTTGAAAGTCACCTCCCAGAGATTTCCATTCCATTTGAACTGAGCGAGTCACCTCCAAACTCGCAGTCAGCAGCCTCGCACCTCACAGACAGACAGACAGACAGACTCCCACCTGGCACACTCGACGTGACGCGAATTAATTACAAAATCATTTCTGCCCCCTTAATGAATTAGGGGAGAGAATCAAGTGCTCAATTAAATGATTAGGTTCTGAGCTACAGCAAAGTCTTTGCAAATTCCAGTCAAAGCCAGAGTATTAGAAGCAATCTGCCTTGAACAGACCTGACCATTGTCCCTTATCAGGGAGCTGAGTGCTAGCATTTTCCTATCAGTGCCAGAGCTGGTACTGCATATGTTTCCCTCCCTCTGTCTCTCTGTCACTCTTTCTCTCGCTCTCATCATTATTGTTAGAGCTCCTTTTTGTACACCATCTTCCGCCTCCTCTTCATTTGTCATTCTTCATTTCCCTTTTCCTCCCCCCCACACTCTCTCTCTCCCCCTCCTGCTCTTGCTCCCTCTTTCTCCCTCCAGGCAGCCAGGGAAAAGGAGAGCTCTCAGGCCCAGCTGAAGGTGCTGAGCCAGCAGACTGAAGCAGCCCGCAGGGAGCTCGCTGAAATCCTAGGCCGCTTGGCCCAGCGCGAAGAAGAGCTCCACCGCAAGGACGTGGAGCTGTCCGAGACCCGCCAGCGCCAGCTGTCACTGGAGCAGGAAATCCGGGAGGTGTGTGGGGTTGAACATCCGGAAATAGATAATATCTTTCAAATCACCAGGGACACAATGAAAAATGTTTTTTTTTAAACTTAGAGAACTTTAGACTGTGGGTCAGATTTCATTGAACAGTTATTTATTGTCCTTTTGAATCCATCAGCCTGTAAGATTTTACCATGGATCATGATAGAAACTGTCAGGAAAGACACTTTTATTCTAAACCCATTTTCACTGAAAGCGTCAAATCAAATCATGATGACGTGACAATTCTTTTGGGTCTTGTTTTGTTTTCTTACATCTGGAGAACAAGATTTGTAGCGCCGGCGTCTCTGCAGCACAACAGTACTTCATTATAATGCCGTTTGTCACACATTTTCCATTATCAAAAAACTTGCAGCTTCAATTTGAATTAGTAGTTTGAATATTTTGATTAATTGCGCAGCCCTAATTCAAGACCAGTTTAACTCAATCATTGAAGATAGACACACAATTGTCTTTGTAGAAATGCTTGTTAGTGGTTATGGCTAAAATTTTGATGTTTATTTGTTTTGTTTAGTTTGAAGTGTTAACACAAAGAAAAAAGAAAGAAAAGAAGTTATCAGAAGAGCTTTGATCAGATTCTAACAGAGCTCCTCACCCTAGGTGAGGGAGGCCTCAGCTGCCCTGCAGGAGGAGACTCGGCGTCAGGCTGCTCTCCAGGCAAGACTGGAGGAAGAGAACCAGAGGCTGGAAGAGCGAGCTGACACCCAAGAAAGACATCGTCGGAAAGACCAGGACACACAGGCTGAGCTGCAGGCCGCCCTAAAGCAGATGACCTCAGCCCATGCCCAGCTAGGCCAGCGGTTGGCCGAGGAGGAGAGCTCGAAGAAGGAGCTCCAGAAGGACGCCTTGGAGCTTCAGGCCAAGCTGACGGCAGCGCAGGAGGAGCGGGCTGCACTGCGGCAACAGCTGCAGCTCGAGAGAGACGTGCATCAGAAAGAACTGCATAACATGAAGGCGATGATGGAGGACAGCAGGACGAAGAAGGATCGTGAAGTTCAGGACATGCTGAAGCTCTGCAGGCAGGAGCGGGATGAAATACAAGCACACCTGAAGGAGGTTAAGGTAAGCTCTGTCATAAATATGCTCAGAGTATTTTAACTTACAGCTAAAGGTAATTTATCGGCAACAGTATCAGCTGATATTTGCCTTGTTGACTGCTGTCAGCCGAGCAGCAAGCAAGATGACATTCACGTTTATCTGTTGTGTCTCATCAATTTTGGACTGACACATTCATGAGGCTCTTGCTTGTGACATTTGCACTTGTAAGACTGTGTAAGAACTGTAAAATTCTACTCATTGAACAGGTACTTGTATGGCGGACTGAAAAGGTTTTTTAAAGCAGGCACTTATCAAAAAGAATTATCTTTTCTATGTGAAGAAGGTTAGGTTAGGTTTGATTGAATTTGTGCTCTAGATAGTGTGATGAAGGGCTGAAAGACTTTTTTTTTTACATGTTTGTAGAGTAAATGTGTAGCTAAAGCCAGCAGCCAGCTAGCTTAGCTTAACATAAAGACTGGAAACAGCTAGCCTGGCTCTTGGTTACCTGGCAGCTCATCCCAACCAAGAAATAGTCGGGGCCCATATACACTTTGATTTTTGTACAAATTGATGAGCTTTAGATGTTCTGATATTGCTCCAATTACAGGAGAGGCAGATAGCTCCCACAGAAGTGACAAAAACAGGCCCCCAAAAACCACAGCGTAATTCAAACACTGGGAAATTGTTAGCATCGGACAGAGCCAGCTACCTGCTAGTCGTGACATGAGAAGAGTATCAACCTTCTCATCAAGCTCTTGGCATAAAATGTAATAAATATGTTTCCAAAAATGCCAAAATATTCCTTTAAACATAGCTTAAGGCCCATCTGATAGAGCTCTGCTTGATTATGTATCAGATGTGACACACAGTCATAGTTTTTACAAATCTTCCGAGTTGTCAAGGTCATAAGCCGACCAAAGAGATTTGCACCCAGGCATGGATCACAGGGCGCCACACTCTAATTGACATTTAGAGTATCATTGGCGCACACTTCAAATTCAGCACGGGGAAACATGCCTCAGCCGCTAAACATCTGGCGTATTTCCGACTCAGCGAGACACAGACAAAATCCTCATTTAGAGTAATTTTCTTCATTGGCCGGGGCTCTGTCCTCTGAGTGCGGGTGAACCGAGGATAGCTGAGCTGTTAATGGTGTGTGGTGCCCCGTAGATCCTCACGGCCATTCCAAAGCTCCGAGCGTGAATATTTAAAAACCCCAGATATCAGACCTCAGAAGTCTCATCAAGGCAGTGCTGGAGATAGGGGACTCCACTTGACTTACTCCCCCGGTGCCCCTCCCTCGAATATCTCCAATGATGAGCCCTCACGGGTACATTGTTTCTTAAGGGGCATGGTCCTCGCTGATATGGTTGAGTTTAGCCCATTAGCTGTGCTGAATGGCATTAATATCTGGCATAGCTCATTGTAATGGTGTCATTTCCGAGCACGGTGAGGACAAGGGCGTTTGCGAGAATGTTTTTAAGTACTCGCCTAGGGGTGCTGCAGATGTCCCTAAGAAGCCCACCCAATATTCACACAGCATAGCCAGAAGCCCGTGCAACGTTTTTGATACAGTCAACTGTCAGGAAAAGCTTAAAATATTCTTATTTCCTTGTCCTTGTCCTCTCGGTCTTGATTTCTCCTCCACTCCGTCTTCCCTCTCACTGTCTCTCTCTGCCTTAATCCCTCTCTTACTGCCACCCTCCAGTTCTAATTTTGCATTTTCCATCTGTTTTTTTCCCTCTCTTTGCACTTCCAGCAGTTCTGTTTTCCATTTTTTCTTTGTTTGTGTCACTCCCGTCACACCCAGTCGTCGGTCAGTGTTGTTTACTCCGCTGTACGATGTCTTGAACCGTGTGACATAATGTAATCAATGCAGATTGAAAGCTAATGTCTGAGGCTGGACTGAGGCATGACTTGACGACTTCAGAGTCTTTTGCTGTAGCATTTCCCTCCTTGCCTTGACCTATTACATGATGTTCTCTGACACAGAATGTCATGTCAGTCCTTATTATACATTCACCCTGTACCTGCCAGATGTGAGTCACGATTTTTTTAACAAATAGTGTCTGAAAAATTTGGCACGCTGCACAAAATATTCACAGAGCAGCATTATGTCGGCGAAATAACCACTTTTAAAAATGAATTTGCACTACTTACTCATGCTCCAAGTGTATTTCCGGGCTTGGAAATCACATTTAAGTTGATATTTTTGCAGCAGAGAAACCATCAGTCCTCATTATCTCAAATTATTGCATGTGTCACGGCCTTTAAACGCGTCCTCTCTCTCTCTACCAGGCAGATGCAGCGTCAGACAAGGAGCTGTGTGGGGCGCTGCACATCAAGTTGGACAGGATGAAGGATGAGTGTGATAAACTGGCAGAGCAGCTGAGCACAAAAGACGAGGCACATGCGCATCTCCACCGAAAATACCAGCTACTCAAACAGGAGCTGGATGACAAAGTAAGCGCTGCCTTCTTCGCCATGTGTTGACGATGCGAACCTTCAATAAACGCCGAGTATCTGTTGTCATATCGGGGGAAGTCTGTGCGCTCGGGAGGAGTTCTGAAATATCTGTGCTGATTCTAATTAATCGTGACAGACGAAGTCCAAGGACGTTAATATGAAAAGAATTTAAAGGGTAAGACAAACTGTGCAGACATCAGCAGCCATGTGCAGATTTCACATTGTAACTCTGACAACTCATTTGATACCTTTTTATATAGCACATGAGGATAAAAGAACAAGGCTGTGTAATATTGCTTTGTAATGATAACAAGATAATTAATCTGTAGTCTAAAGGACTGGCTGCAACAGGGAGCTACAAATACTATATATTAATATTAAAATGTTAACCAAAAGTGACATTGCTTTCCTTCCCTTTAAGGTCCAGGATGTCTGGTAAGGTCATGTGATGATACACGTGTGAGAATGGGTCAAAAGGTTAAGTGCTGCCAATTCAGCGCTATTTTTAAAGGGGCTTTATCAATATGCCCTCAAGTGTTTTACAACAGCAAATGAAGTATTGAACACCTCTTCACCTCTCTGACAGGCCCATGATATTGTATTTTTGGGGGATCCATGTATTGATTTGAAATCCGGTGAATGGAGAAAAAGGGGCTCTTATTAATGTAACATGGGTGGTTTATTGTCCCTTGACAGCACTGATCAGCTGGTCCCTGTGCTTCGGACGTATTGATTGAGTATGTGCTGGTGGGGACCCTGAAATTATTGACAGTGCAGGCCAGAGAAGCAAAGTCACACAGGTCCTGTTTGTGTGAGAGGAAGCTGAATGGCTCTCTTGATGCTCAAGGTTGTCTTTCTTTCAGCGGATATATTTTACTTTACACGGCAGAAACCTGCTGGAATTGATCTTGTAATAATCAAAGCTGGATCTCTTTACTCTGCTGTAACGAGTGCCCTTATATTCTGTCCTGTGGGATTCAGATGATGTAACTGAAGAACCACTGAAACTGAGCGCTGATTTGCATCCACAATGTCCCACTCAGCTCTCTCCCCTCCTCCACAGGTCAGGTCAAGTGAGCGGAGACGCGCTTCAGAGTCGGAGCTTGTTAAGCTGGAGGAGAAGGTGTTGCGGATGGAAGCCGAGCAACAGGCGGTCCTTACCTCCATGGGCGAGGAACTAGATGCAGCTTGTCGCAGCCTGGCGAGGAACGGTGAAGATAAACTGCAGGTATGTTATTAATGACATGATACTTAATCCAACGTAATATCCTGTAGTTTGTGTGTTTTAAAGCTGCTTTTAGCCGCCATGAGGCAGAAAGACAGCAAAAGAAAGTTGCAGAACCGCCTTTTTACACACTCGCCAGACACACAGCAACATGAACATTACATTGGAGTTATCCCATATTGGTCCAATATTGACTTCCCTGTTGGTGCTGATGGTCCACCAACTCCTGAGAAAAATATTTGGGTCTTTAGTTTGCTCGAGGGTCAACTCACGCTGAGCAAGTATCGTGCACTTGTCTCTGAGATTGTTTGCTGAAAATGGCTGCCTGCAGTTTTGTGAAGGTTGTTGAGAGAATTCGGTGTCTGTGTGGGCCAGAGAACCAAAACAGTGAGGTAAAAGGTGAACAGAGCTGCAGTTTAGCATTCGTTTTCAGTACGTTTGGCACCACAAGCTACTCGTTTTCATTATGCAGTCATTTGATCCAGTTCCAATAGCATTACTTTTTAATGTCAATATTTAATTTCCTAATTCATTTTCATAATTAAGTGGACCGCCTTTACAGACCATGGGATAGAGCCAAAATAGAAGAAAAACACAGGAGATAACAGCTGTCTGGTTTTGTGTGTCCGGTTCTGCCGGCCTGGCTTTACTGGGCTTGACTGAGTGCGGTGAGGGTGAGGGATTTGCATTTTTGACCACAGCTGGGCTACCTGCTTGAAGGTGTGTCTTTAATTAAAGACACGCTTGTCTCTGTCCCTGCAGTACTGTTGAATAAGCAGCATTACAGGAAATACATTACACACATTACAGCAGCAACTAAACATGACTCCCAAAAAAAAAGCAGATGTTTGGTTTCTCTTGTTTACTTTCAAAGAGATTCATATTCATCAGAATATAAAAAGTACTGACAGGTTTCCTGCACAGACGAGAGTTGAGTATTATTCTCTGGAGTAGGGCCATCGCAGGTGTAACTCTGCTCAACTTGGCCGATAAAACTGGTGATGGAAAAGCAAAGATGTGTTGCTTTTTTCCCACAGTGTTTTTATTTAAATTATAGCATCAGAAGATACAACTTCACAGTCATGTAGTGTAGTATGTAGAAGAATTAATAGAGGGGTTGGCAGTCTGCACAAATCCATTAAGATTTAGAAAAACATCTGAATGTCAAGCATGCCACTTTTTCTTGTACCCAGGGTGGCGAGGTCATCACCTGCCTTACTCTACCTATGATTGGCTAGGACTCCTCGCCGTCACTGTAGGGCGGCTCATGACTTTGCCTGGGGGAAACGCTAATGTTTCACACATACAACACTACCTAGTTTTGACTGTCGCTGTAGTTCTGATGGCACACGTAACACAGGAAATGGCACTGCTGGAAACACTCTAGAATATTTATTCCCCTCTTTGTTGTCAATGAAAATAAAGAAAGCATTATTAGTGTAAGTGTAATTTACATACATAATAACTCCATTTTAGTCTTTTCTGCCTTTTTTGTCAACACTGTTGATGTAGAATGACGTCAGTGCCTTCTTGTCATCATCGCGTCTTAGTCGTAAAAATAGTTAATTGATGAATATATTCAGTCTTAGTTTATGTTAATGAAACTAGCTCTAGTATCAAGCTTCTCATCAGACTCTTGGCTAGAAAGTGAGTGAGTATATATCCCCAAAATGTTCAACCATTCCTTTAAATGACCCCCCTAAAAGCAATGCTGAGCTCTGGATTCTGTATCAGATGAAACTTTTGAGATGTCAAGGTCAGCCAAAGAGTTTTTTTTTCCCTCTTTGCGCCCAGACATGGATCACAGAGTGCCACACTATAATTGACATTTAGAGTATCATTGGTACACAGTTAAAGTTCAGCATAGGGTAACATGGCTCAGCCACTAAACCGATGTACGTATTCAAGCATGGTAAAATGTAGAGGAATTTTCATCTAAGTATTGACAGCGTGCATAATTTTTAATTACCTGCAAAAGAAGACCTCTGAATGTACAGTGCGTGCATATTATATAAGTAGCCTGGTAGATGTTAGATTATGTACATGAAAGCCTGTTTTGCAGCACCACTGAGAAACTCTAATGTTTTATACATTTTCCCTACTGGACATATCCACACCCACGTACACTAAAACCTCATGGGACACATGTACAGTCCCACCCCGCCCTCCTCGCTCGCTGCTGGTTTCCCTCTGCTGCTCTGGGCTAATGAACTCAGCCAGCTCTTATCTGCTCGTATGGATTCCCCAATCTGGTTCAGCAATGCCGCAGCCAGACATGCGAGAAAAACGCCTCGCCTCATCTGTAATCCGTCATGTTGAAAAGAAGTCAAACTCGCAAGTGATTGGCCTAATGAGGGAAATCATTAACAGTTAAAGGCCGTATTAGGTTTCAGTTACCTCATGGTACCCTCCGTCCTTCTCTTCAGAAGCACTAACGCAAGAAGTTTCACGGTGCTGTCTTGAAAGTAGAGGGAAATGAATAGATGTAGTGTGCTGTCAGGTGGAAGATTGGGTGTTTGCTGTATGTCGGCAGTTGATATATCAGATGACAAAAGAAACAAAATGCTAAGACTGCTTTCTATAAAACAACAAGTTAATATTACCTACACTTAAACCTTGTGGAATACCTCCTCTTGGGTTTCTTTCCTGTCCTTGTCTGTCTTCTGTCCCTTGTGACCGTACGACCAGTCCAAACCTTCAGCTGAGTAAAGTGAGTGCAGATTGTTTAACTGTAAAGTTCTGTGTTTGAATCCAGCCTGGGACATTTGTCACGGGTTTGTTCTCTCCCAATTTCCCCCTGTCTTCCTTCACTCTTATAAATTTAATGGAGTGAAATGCCACATTGGTAATCTCTATAAAAACATCTTGCTGTGTCCTTTCCACTTGATTTTTGCCTCAACATCTCTGCGTTTTGCTTCCCTTCAAACTCTGCCATCTTTACCTTTTTCTCAGCGGGAGGCGAAACAAACAAACTGTAACCAAAGACACACAGTCACAGATTCACCCGCCTTCTGAAAGAGACGTACAGACCACGCAGTCACACATTTAAATTAGCAGTGGCAGACTCTTGGTTTCCACGGCAGTGCTGCTGAGAAAATAGTGGCATTTCTCTCACTTCAACCCCACAGAAAGCACTTTCAACTCCCAGCCTACTTGTTCAGTTTTTCAACAGCTTCACCTCCTTTTTGTCTGCCAACTGTGCAGAGCTGCCTTTGATGGTTCGGGAAAAGAGTAAAGAGATCGCAAGGCATGTTTTATCCTCCCACACAGTCACACGCTCTGCCATGTGGTCGTACACTCCCCGAGACTGGGACCTCTGCACAGCAGTGCTCCGTTGCTGTGCTTTGAGCTGCTGTTGCAACAACTTGGGAAATTCATTTTGCTTGGATCTGGTTTTGAGCGACATCTTGAAAAAGTTGCTTGACACCTGTGTAGTGACAATGTTGTTTTCCTATGCATAGGACAGAAAGAATCCCAAAAAATCCTGCTGCTTGCTTTCCATGTCTGTTGATCATGCGTAAACACCTTGCCACAAGGGTGCACTTGAACAAAAGCTTGTGCTTTTTTGTTGACGCGTTTCATGGCCCTGTGTGAGTTTGTATGTATGAATCTGTGTTTGTTGTGAATTCTGGATTTTTTTGTGTTTTTACCTGTGTAGCAGGATGGGATTTGTGGTCGGCTCCATCTGTTTGTGTGTTAGCAGGTGACAGGAAGTTCCCTGTGAACAAGGGCTGCACAATATATCGTTTCAACATTGATGCAATGTGCGCGTGCATAGTAATCACATCGCAGGATGTGCAATGTCAAGTAAGGCAAATTAACATTATCTAGAGGAAATTCCTGTATTTTTTTCAATATATCGCAGCCCTACTACAAACAGATTTGCACAAAACCCTTTGCCAGGGTTAAACGTGGGGCCAAGTAGCAATCGTTTGCTTTAATATTCCACAGGAGCATGTCATGTTCATCTAATAGGCATGCAACTTCAGACTGAATCATGTTAACATGCTAGCAGCTTGCATCTAAGGCTAGCTATGCTACTTGATCAGTCCAGACTGAAATAGCTCAACAGATATTGGATGATTGATATGAAATTTGGTGCATACATAATGGTTCAATCCAGAATGTCATCAACTCATCCCACCGCAGCACTTGAGCAAATGCAAGTTTTTAATTCAATGCTTATTCGTATTATGTCTCCTAAATTTCAAGTACATTTCTTGCTCAAACTAGACTTCCTTGGACCTATTTAATTTGTACCTGAAGCAACACACCTCCACCAACACAGCCCCCTTCGTTTTTATAACTCAGGGCCGTTTTTGGTATGAATGACTGCTTAGTCTTGTTTCATCACCAGTAAACATGTGAAATGACCAACTCTCCGTTATTTGCTAAATCAGAGAGGGCAGCAGGTCATGGGAGAGCTTTCTCCTGTTTGGGTCCTGCAGGGTCAGTGGTCTTTTGTTGCATGTCATTTGCTGCTATTTCTCCATGTTTCCTGTCTGTATCTCCACTATCATTATTCAAAAAATGCTCCAATACTTGGTGCACCTCTTAAAGTGCTACCCTAATGGCCACTGTAAGGACAGCGACCTTATAGGCGACATGGTGACACAATGGAGATTTTAGATGGTTAAATGTGGCTGGATTTCTTTAATAGGTATATCTAATGTTCCATTTCGGGGCCTGGCATGTACACATGCATTCATCCCCTCATGTGAAACGAGCTCGTGATGAAGCGTAGACAGGATCGTATATCAACAGTTGCAGTGTTGGTCGGAGGAGTGCTTTGAACTGAGTGCCATCTCGTTTTGAGACTGTGTTTATCTGTGTATCCGAGTGTCTTTTTGTCGTTAGAGTGGGTTTTCTGTGTGTGTGTGTGTGTGTGTGTGTGTGTGCGTGTGTGTGTCAGCAGTCATTAGGAGCTGGCAGACAGTCAGTTTGTATTGCTGATGCTGACAAGCTTGTCTGGGCAGGATGGAACACACTCCCCGAGCTCATTTTTACGACACACACACACACACACAAGTTCTGTGCGTAGGTGTGTGTGCATGCACCGGCGTGTGTTGTGTCATAGGCTGTTTAACACACGCGCACGCCAATTTAAGTTGGCAGAAGCCGTTCTTCACAAAGTTAAGGGTTTGACAGGGGGCTGCTCTTCTGTTTTTTATTCGGTTGTTTGTCCATTCACATTTTCCGACGCTATTTCATTTTTGTCTTTTTGCATTTTTTAACTTCTAGGATATTTCTTTATGTATATATGGTTTATTTAGACAACCTATACATCCATAAAATCCCCAACCTCAACATCCCTTTGCACTCCTTTGCATTGTTGGCTTTGGAAGAGCAGCTTTTAATGCATGATAACAACAAAGGCAGCTAAGCTCGCATGTACAATAATCTTTGTTCTTTTTCTCGCAGGCGATCTCCCAGAAACCTGGATTAGTGAAAGACCCCCACCGCTGGCTTGCTGAGACAAAGGTATGGTTATTACATGCAGTCGTGCTGCCTGCTGTACAAATGATTTTTTTCTGAGTAATCACTTATATAAGTGAGAAAACCCAAGAGGAAGCATGTGACGCTATTACCACGAGCGTCACACTCACATACAGGCCTACACTGTATAGAAGATTAAAAGCATAAGAAAGCATGGAATTTATGTAATCAATTTTTCCGCCCTCGCACACATAAAAGTATTGTTCCAACCACATACGGTTGCATCGTTGAATGCATTTACGTATGTCGCTTGTTTAAACAAACATTTACTGTAGTGTGACCTCGCAGGGAAGATGATTTATTGTGGAAGAAACCACTTTTCTCAGCTGAGCACTGATGTGTGCTGAGAGTCAGCAGTGATCATAATGAAACTGTGAAGTTCAGGGATTTGTGACAGAATATGTTTCCATAATAATCATAAGGGCAAGGACAACTGTGAATTCCACTACCCTTACAACTTCAGTCATAGCACATTACTTCTCGAGTTTTCATCCCTCTGAGCCAGCATCGCTGTCGACACGACGTTCTCCTTTAGTGAGCCTCTCTTTTAATTAATGAAGTTTAGATGCACTTTTTATTCAACGTTTTGCCTCCTCGCAGTTAACTTCGTCTCCTCTGCAGCGATAGTTGCCTCCTGGCTTCTTTCCAAGACAAATCAGCTTCAATTTCATATTTCGACGATGTGCTCCACGAAAGAAACATGTAATTATGGCTGTGGCGGCGTTGATGCATGATACTGTGTTAAAATGTGTTTACACAATTCATACTGTTTATCACCGTAATGTATATCTGCTGTCAGAAAGCTTTCAGAGCACCGTGCATTTACAAGAACAAAACACTGGAGAACAACAGAGATAATTAGCTCCCTAGTTAGCCATTTTTATGTTCAGAAAAATCTACATATGATTTACAGGCTTACAGAGTACAGTTAGAATTCCCATTTCACCAATCATTTTGCATGGCTCAAACAACCGTTTGAACGAAGCGTTGTAAATATATTCACATTACCTGTTGCTCAAAAAAACACATTTTCTATAGCTCTGTAGGTACAGTTAAAGGGATATTCCGGTGTAAGTTTAATCCATGGTCTAACACATCTTGACACCGAGTAAGACTCCCCCTCGAGAGGTCAAGTTAGCTGACCGCTAGCTTAGCTAGTTTTAGCAACCTCAGAAAAGACCGCACGATAACAACACACTGCAGCTTATGTCTCCAACTAGAAACCGCCATCAAAAAGCCACAATTAATGGTGAGAACAGCACCAAACTTCAGCAACAGTACATGTACAGTCCCAGCACACAGTACGAAGCATCAAACATCTGCTAGCTTTGCCGGATTTGTATTAAAAACACAGCTCAACTCACCCTCTCCTCCAGCAGCCTGCCTGTGTGGGGAAGCCCTGACGAGTCGATTACCGAGTGTCTTAGTAGTATTTCCTCAGCTCAAGGATGAAAATGTCTGATTATTACTCCATTGACTGCTCTTAGTTCTTCCTATGGCAGAGCTGACAGGGAATAAGAACGGAGCAGTACATGGAGTAATAATCAGACATTTTCATCCTTGAGCTGCGGAAATCTACTGCACTCGGTAATCGACTCGTCAGGGCTTCCCCACACAGGCAGGCTGCTGGAGGAGAGGGTGAGTTGTGCTGTGTTTTTAATACAAATCCAGCAAAGCTAGCAGATGTTTGATGCTTCGTACTGTGTGCTGGGACTGTACATGTACTGTTGCTGAAGTTTGCTGCTGTTCTCACCATTAATTGTGGCTTTTTGATGGCGGTTTCTAGTTGGAGACATAAGCTGCAGTGTATTGTTTTCGTGCGGTCTTTTCTGAGGTTGCTAAAACTAGCTAAGCTAGCGGTCAGCTAACTTGACCTCTCGAGGGGGAGTCTTACTCGGTGTCAAGGTGTGTTAGACCATGGATTAAACTTACACCGGAATATCCCTTTAAGTTTTAATGTGTGTTGCAACAAAAATGTAAAGCAGCATTCCCAGATTTAGTGTTTACATGCGGGACTTTATTCAACAATCACTTGACAGCCATTAGCCCATCACTTTAACAGGTCAAATAATTAGCACGGGACTAGTTTAATAAAGAAATGATTTATGAAGGCACGTTGGTTTCAGGAGAATTGTAAACTCGGAGCATGGACAGAACTGGAGCAAAAAAGCCTGAAGAAATGAAGATGTATCTTCTCTACGAAAGAATTTGGCTTTCAAGGGAAAACAGGATTCCCCTGTGATTTTCTCATATCAGGCAGTTTTTGTGATTTAATTAAGGTCCTGTGATGTCCTTTGCATTAATTAGTGTGCAGACTTCTACATCAGAAAAACAATTGGTGCACAGCCCTGTATATATGATAATGAAAGGAAAATTTGTTTAAAAGAAATGGTTCGTTCCTAACGCTCCGATCCCCTTAAATTTTTAATATAAACTTTACTGTAAGAGCCCACAGAGCCCATCCTGCTTAACCCCTATCAAAAGCAATCATGCACTGATTCTGTATTCATTTAACCAACCAGACCAAGCTCCGCTGGCTGTGTGAGGAGGTGCGGGAGGGCAGCGTGAGGGAACGGCGCCTCAAGAAGCAGCATCAACAAACCCGGGATCAGCTGAAGGTGCTCAGGCAGAGCCGGGACTCGGAGCAGGAGGCTCTCCTGCAGCGTCTGGACCAACAGGAGAAGCTGCTGCACTCCCTCAGCACTGAGAAGAGAGGTAACACAAACAGTTGTGAATTAGTAACTTACCTGCACGTTGACTTCACTCAAACTCGGGTGAAATCTGATTTTGTGTCTGTTTTTTCTCGTAGTAGTTCTCTAAAGTCAGTGAGTCATTCACACACTCAGTATAAAATGTCAAAGCACAGCATCATGTGAGGTAAATCAGGCTCTGTCTTTTTTATAAGTAGGCTAATACCCGAAAAAATTACTTGGTTGTCCACGCCTGTTGAGTTTAAGACATTGAAACCACATGATTTTTTACCATAGTAAGCTCTTCAAGCTAGTCCTCGACTGTTGGACCAATAGTCCTTTTGATTGATTCAGCCTCGTCAGACACTGACTTCCTGTTTCCCTCTTCACTCATTTACATTTTAATCATCCCGTAATTAAAAGCAATTAATAATGAAATGCCTGCATATTACTGAAGTCTTTTTGTCACAGAGCGTCGCGCTGTAACGGATGCTTGTTAAAATGGCCGTCTGTGCCTGTGTATCCGATGCATTGTGTTTTTTAGGACCGTGCACACAGGCCTGTCTACTTATGATTACAAATGTTTGAGAGAGCGTCTTAATGTGTGTGAACTCTGGGATTTCTGCGGGAAACGGTCTTGTTTTTCGCCGTCCCAAGTCCCAACTTTTGACTGAATTTCTCCTAATGAGCTCTAACTGCCGGAGGAAGAACAACTTGTTTTCCGTGCTTCATCCGAACAATACAGGGACAAGGGCCTAATTTGTGCTCCATTAACAGAGAGAAAGAGAGTTAAAAGACACAGTGAGACCATAAAGAGAGAGAGAGAGAGATAGACCTGAACTAGGGGAAGGAACACCTGTACCCGAGATAATCAACTGTCTGTAATTTCACTCTGTTTTTTGGCTATAGCGGGAGTATTGCACCATTTAGATAAGCCGTCAGATGATCCGGCCTCATCTCCAGACCCCCCTTTAGAAACACGGTTCACTCCGTCTTTAGACGCAATCAGCCATTTGACACGAGTAGCCTCGTCTGTCTTCGCTGCAGGCAGAAGCACTGATATGGTCTCTGTAGTAATTAGACTTAAGAGTAATCTGCGTGTCACAACAACTTCAGGATCTGGTTATTTGAACTGAAGGCGTGCAAATTAAGATTTTATCAGCTGTGCTTTGAATGCGGCTTCTCAGTAAAGTGGCTGCGCCGTTGCTCTCTTGTTGTGATTATTGCAGAGCAAGACGAGACTCACAAATCCCTACCACGCATGAGTACGTACACGGTGATGAGCGCAAATGACGTGATGGATTTGTAGCAAAATACTCAGCCATGCAACGAGGCAGACACTTATTATATTTAAGTTTACCTGTCGACATCACAGCCGATTGTTGTTTTTGCTGTCTGTTATATTATCCATCTGGAAATTGTTTTCCTGTGAGATTTATTATAACCACTTGTCTGCTCATCAGTGTTAATGCCGGCACCCTGCAGAAGAAGCCTGGTGTGATACACAGTAATTGAGTGTCAGATTGTGGTTGCAGTCTTTTAATCACTTGAGCAGGGCTCTCTAGTTGCCTTTACTTTTAAAAAAAAAGGGCTTCCCTGCATGTGTAGATAACAGCAGTTCTAACTTTATAGGACCTAACCAAAGTTTAAAGTCAGATCTGACTATTCACAAGTTGTTTATATGCACACCTGCGTGAGAAGATGGAGATTTAGTCACCCCAAAGTAATTATATAGTGAACTCGGGATCACCAAATGAGACATCAGTATGTTAATGTGTGTGCAGAGCTTCTCAGATTATAAAAACAATCCTCTGATTCTGAGTTCGTATTGGCTCAGTCAGGTTTGAAGCTGCCGTTATCAGTGCAGGAGTTAATTTAAACAATATACTAATCTTTCTTTTTTTTTTTTATTTTTTTTTTCTTTGTTTTTCTCATAATATCTTGCCATTTCATTAAAACGTACTCTGCCAGACAAAGTAAACTTGGGTAAATATTGTGGCATTTGCTTAATAGAATTCTGTTTTTCTAAATGAAATCAGTTATTCCTCCAAATTAACAACTCATTAAACAAACAGGCAGTGATAGTGATTAAAAACAATTTGCTGTTGCTCTCGACAACAAACGCACGCAGAGATCGTCTTTCCTCCACCTGTTCGGATATGAATAACCCAGACAGTCGAACACATTTGGGCGAGTGACATTCACCACACGACAATGACACTAATTCAATTTTTTCTTTTTAATTCGCCTTCGATATCCTCAGAGGTTCAGCGACTGGGCCTACTTTTCCATTCTTCATAGACTGAAATTGGTAAAACGGATAATTTTGAGTTTTTTAATATTCCCTTCTCACTGCAGACATTTTGACTTGTCAAAGCAGGAAAGGCACAGGTGCAATTTTATACAGTAATGATGGCTTAATTCCATTTAGTTGAGCTTGGGTAACTTAACTTGGGACTCTTAAAGGAACTGTACAGCTGTTTGATATAAAGGGTCAGTTCCTATTTAACTATTCAACTGCAATGTTTTTTTTTCCAGAGCTGTTGGAGAGGAGTCGCGGGAAGGAGGAAGAAATGAGGAGCCTTCAGGTTAGCATTTTTTATGTCTTTATTAATCCTTATCTGATTTCCTGTTCATTTGTGTCTGTAAATCTGCACCGTGAATGATAGATTTTTAATATCCAGCTGGCCCCCAATTTCAACTGTGTCGCCAAAAACGGACAGCTGGTAGGATTCTGTTTATGCACCGCGCTGCCTTCAAATTCTCTCTCTGTTTTGCATATCTGTTGGGTTGTTTTTTAAGCAACTGCTGGGCTTTTAGTCATCTGAGCTCTGTGATGCAGTGCTGCACACATTAGTACACAGCCACGGGCCTGACAGACTCCTCGCAGCCTTGCTTGGACAAGTAGCTAATTACTGCAGACACGAGGCCTTGGAGTTTAAAAGCCACCAGAGGCCTTGTCTCTGTCTTTCAATACCGCAGCATCTACATTTGGCAGGCCACCAACTCACCTAGTCTGGATTGGACTGGCCTCCCAGCACCTCACCGGCCCTTTACTCAACATTAAACAGCTTACAAGCACACACACGCACACACTGAAATGTCTGCGAAGCATTTGTTCCATCCAAAGGTGTGTTTGTACCCCTGTGAACGTGCATGTGTTTGTGTTGGATACCCGGGTCCCATCTGTGGCTGCATGATGGCACCTGCCAGAGCTCGTGTGCAATTAATCAGCCCTCTCAGACCCAGCCGAGCTTTTAATTATGAAGGATGAGGAGAGAGAGATGTAGAGAGGAAAGACTGATAGAGTGAGGGACGCCGCCGACGAGTAAGAATCTGGGAGGGGTGCGTGCGGGCTGAGGAAAAAGAAAGTACCCTTGTTACAAACCGTCAACACATTACAGGCAGATGGGGGGGAGAGGCAGCCGGTCGGGGGGGGAAGAGCAGGTGTGTGTTTGAGTGGCAGATAAGAGGCATAGCATCACTTATGCATCGTTAGAGAGGGAACATCAGTCAGGAGCTGGATGAGCAGCGAGAGCGGTTTGTCTTTGTGTGTGTGTGTGTGTGTGTGTGTGTGTCGGTGTGTGTGATAAGAAGCCTGTTGTGTGCTACAGACTCTCTCTAGCCCCCCTGCGTTTCCCTCCCTTGGTACCTATTTGTTGGAACACTATCCCTCTCTTCTGTCACCGTTCTCCCACACACACCGGGCTTCTCTGTTATTATCTACCATTTTGAGCAGTTACCTGGACTTACTGTCTGGGCTCAGTTTGATTAGTTTGAGCCTTAAAGGTCCCATATTATGCTCATTTTCAGGTAAATACTTTAATTTGGGATGTCTGCGAGAAAAAATGACATCAGTTTAATGTTCTAAAAGCACATTATTTTGCTCACACTGATCCCACATTCACGCCTTTTCTGTCTGAACACTGTGGCTATAATCAAAAAAGACATAGAAACATTACTTTCTATGGACCTTTTTAAAGGGTAACTCCACCAATTATACACATTTAAGTGTGTTCACAGGCCTTTTGTGGCTCCACAGGTAGTCTGATGAATTTCCTCCAGTCATGTCACTCAGTGGCAATGTTGCATTGTGGGTAATGTAGGTTTTGAAAAGGAAAACAATGCGAAAAAAAGGCTGTCTTGTTCATTGGTTTGTCTGTAAGTACAACAGTGTTAGGAGTGCAATGCTAGACACAGAGTCTACATTACCCACAATGCAACAGCAACTGAGTGACACTTTGTTCTTTTAACTTGTGTTTTTATTAGCACTTGTAGTATATAAATCTTGGACTACTTATGGAAAATAAGTTTTTTATTCAACCTCAAAGCTGGGTGAAATATCCTTATTCTTTTCTCAGTTAAGGATTTTGACAAAGTATTACTCGAAAAGTACACAGTAAAAGTACTTCATATTACTCATGCAAGTAGTCTATGAAGTACTTAGTTCAGTAGTACATGAATCTTGGACTACTTATGGAAAACAAGTTTTTTATTTCACATCAAAGCTGGGCGAAATATCCTTAATCTTGTGATCTGGTCAGGATTTTGACCCAGGATTACTCTAAAAGTACACAGTAAGAGTACTTCATATTATACATGCAAGTAGTCTATGAAGTACTTAGTTCATTAGTACACGAATCTTGGACTACTTATGGAAAATATTTTTTTAATTCCACATCAAAGTTAGGCGAAATATCCTTATTCTTGTTCTCTGTTAAGGATTTTGACAAAGGATTACTCTAAAAGTCAACAGTAAAAGTACTTCATATTATGCATGCAAGTAGTCTAGGAAGTACTTAGTTCAGCAGTGTATGAATCAAAAACTACTTGAAAAAAAATAAAACAATTCTCACGTCTTCTCTCGCGATGACAATGAAAATACGATTAATCGTGCAGGCCTAGTAGTAACACACTTCAATGTGTAAAGTTGGAGTTTTAGAACCTTTAATCTGGTATTGGATCTCACTTTTATATGTATATGAACTGATATTCCTGTTTTTGTGTCTCAACAGGACCGTGTATTGGACCTAGAGATGGTAAGATTTGATTTATTGAATCAAGGTAATACATAAATAAACTTTAAATAACCCGTGCCCCCGAGTTGTTAAATCAAGAAGTCATGTTGACTTTCAGCGTGATTTGATGCAGCTGTGTGGGCAGGTTCACCTGAGGCTATGTTTGTTTAACAACCCATACAAAGCTACGGGAGGGTTGGAAATGATTGCTTAAGTCAAGGCTCAGAGCTCTGTTAATCATCATAAGTCTTACTGATGGGGTTAAGAACCAAGCTGCACTGACAGTACAGTATTGACCTCACCGTCCACACGGTAAATGTTCACCACTAACATCCTTAATCAGCTATTAGATGTCAGCCCAAAATTACTTAGCACCGCTGAAAGCCTCGTATTGACCCGCACGCGTTTTTACTCACTTGGGGGGCGAAAAAAAATGGATGAAGCTGTCCATCCATCACAATTATGTTACCACTTTGAATTTTCAATTAGCTGCCCTGAGAAAGACGAGAAAATACTTAAGACCACTTTCAAGTCCAATAATTTTCCGCTTACCACAACAACACAGCGGCAGGAAGCACTGACCCGTCCTCCAGTCAGTGTGGGCTGTGCCGATCAGCCAACAGTCTCGCTTGTATGTCACTGTGCCTTTCAGTGTAGCAATCAGCGTGACACCTTGTAACAACCAGTTCTTTTGATGCTTAAACGCTCCATCTGAATGGGAATGGGAAGGCTATTGAAATGTACAGTGCCGGCGTGAATAGACTGGAGTGCGGCTGGAGTAGTTACTCAATCAAAGATTGAACTGAGCGAGTGTGTCGCAACAAAAGTCCCCAATTAGCCTTTGAATTAAACAGGCGGGATGACATCATGACTGGCAACATGTGGGCTCGAGCACACCATTATTAGTTCACGCCACAGTGAATATGATAGAAATCAAAAGGAAATTGTATAACACATTATAATAACCATCATTTATAAATTGTAAATGTACAGTTAGTTAAACTATAGTTAATCATTTCCAACTGTTAAAAAAAACTTTAAAATTGCTTGATATTGATTTATAAAGTATTTTAAGTGTTTTTTTATAGTGAAATAATTACTATAAATTCACCATATATTATATTGTGGTGATTTTAAACCAGTGTTTGAATTTTAAGATGGACTGAGAGCAGAAAACAACCGCTCACTCCAGTCGTAGACCTTTTGTCACGTATCATACCATATAATAGATTAATCTCGACTGAACTCAAATGGTAACAGTTACTAGGCCTGGAGAACTAGCAGGATAAGTACTTAATTGAAAGTTAATTCAAAAAGAAGAGTTTTTAGCTTAGATTTAAAGGCCTCAACTGAGTCGGACTGTCTGATGTCAGCAGGGAGATTATTCTCGAGAAAAGGGGGAACGATAGGAAAAAGGCCCCGCAGCCCCGCTGACTTCTTTCTAACTCTGGGGAGTATTCTGAGAGTGTAAAGCACGGGATGGGAGATAATGAGATCAGACAGATAATGAAGGGCCAAGACCATTTACAATTTTATAAGGCGTGTGAAGCACCTTAAAGTCTGATCCGACATGGATAGGGAGCCAATAAAGTGGAGCTAAAATTGGTGAAATATGATCAAATCTTTCTGGTTTTAATCAGCAGATTCTAGCCGCGGTGTTCTCAACCATTTGCAGATTTTTAGCAGTAGTGAGCAGCGGAACAGACAACAGCACGGCACGGTAATCCAATCTAGACGAAAACAGCCGCATGAATTAGGATCTCTGCATCAGCCGCGGACAGAGGAGGCCTAATTTTAACTACGTTGCGTAGGTGGAAAAAGGCGATCTAGGTGATTTCTTTAATGTGCTGATCAAAAGAGACGCAGCAAAAACAGAAAAACAGCATCAGCTGTGTACGCTTGTTATTTGGATAGTACATCCCATTATCTCGGCATCAGTGGCCGCCGCAGAGCAGTTAAAGCCCACGGACAGCAGATCCAGCTGTGCAGCCATCATCAGTAATCATTGCTTCAGGTGACCTTTGACTGGGAACAACGTCTCATATTACCGAATATGTGTTTGATCCATTATTTCGTCCTTGCATCTCTGTCTTTCATCTTCTCTCTCGGTCGTAAATAAGAAGTGCTGAGGAACAAGGAACACAAATGAGGGGAAGGGGAGGCAATTAAGGGAACTGGGATGTAGCCCCTAGTATTTACCAGCGGTAATTCTCCTTTTACGATTTAGTTAAAGCATCGCAGTGCTTTCAGCTCGTCCCTCACATGGTAATTTATGATTTATAGAGCCTTTACTTGATTTCTTTGTTTTTTTAAAACGATGCTAGAAGACATTTATAATTAAAATCGTCACACTAAAACATCATTTGTGGTCTTAATGCTGTGAGCTACAGTTTTCAGTCTCCTAAGAATCACGTCCAGATGAATCACTTTGAATTTATTGTAGCACAAACACAGATATTGTGTTGATTTCTCAGTTAAATCTCTCGCACTGTCATGTTTTTAATTGTTGCAGAGTTAAATGGCTGCAGTTAAATGGCTGAATATGAACGTCAGACGAACAGAGGAACTAATATTTGCTGTGATAATGATCAGATTTTGTTTTGGTGTGTGTGGTTTACAGAACACACGAGTGGCCCTGAACCACTTGGAGGCGATTCCAGAGAAACAATGTCTGATGGAGAACTTCAAAGATTTGGAGGTGGGTTCACTAAAAGCAGTTTAATGACTCTGAAATGAAGTCCAAAGCCACAACTTCACTTTCAAACAGATTCGTGTTGATGTGTCAGGAAACTCTTTTACTGCTGTTTGACATCAGATGTGATGTTCTTTTATTATACATGAGGTGTAAGCCTGAGGTTTAAATGCTCAGTAGTATTCGTATTCGTATTTTTGGCCTCTTTTTTGGACAATTGTGTCTTCGTTGCGGTCGACTGTTATGACACGGCCTCCATTTTGTGCCTTCAGGAGTCACAGCGACAGAGGGAAATGGTAGAGCAGCGCTACACCAAATACAAAGAGATCGTCTGGGACCTACAGCACCAACTTGACGAGTCCAAGCGCAGAATCCAAGAGTACAGAGTACGACACACACACACACACTCACACACAGCAGACAGATGTGATGCAGTACTGTAGAAAAACGAGCTTTATAATGCCGTACAAGAGCCTTCACTCCCCAACAACAACCCACACTTTTTTCTATTTCAGTCACTAATTGCGCTGCTTTGTTGAACAGCAGCGGTTTGGATAAGGATAGCCTGACTTTGAGAGCCATTTATGAGTCTAGCTCGCCCACACCGGTGCCAATGTGTGCACTGCACCTAATTTGCAACTTGTATGAATAAATGAATAATTTCACATGCTGGTAATGCATCACGGATGGACAGAGTGGGACGAGCTTGAGCAATGGCACAAATGTGTACACTCAAACACAACCTGAATTCTACCAGTCACTTTTAAGTGCGTCAGTCGTTCTCTGTGCCAGAGAGCCATCGAGGGGGCCATCAAGACATCATTGTTGACAGCTGATTGCCATCAGCAGTTTTCAGCCTGCCCTAAACAGCAATACAGTCACTTTTTAAATGGTTTAATCTGCCAGATTACCCTGTTGGTTTGCCAAATGACTCCCATGTCGAGCGATAAGTGGCGATTGCATTAGTTTAATAGCTGCCGCCCACCCGAGGTTTGTTTAGGGGAAAAGGATGGATGGAGTGTCTTTACGAGACTTCCATCTTGATCAGTGTCAGAAATGCCGATAACAACAAACAGCTCCACGCTGAATGTTATAGTCGCTCTCTGCTTGAAACACCTGTACTTCTGAAGCTCTTTCAGACAGGACATCTGTAACGTTGATGATCTACATGTACAGCATACAAGAAATCAAGAGACGACATCTGGCTATATTTGTGGCTACAGTCTTAGTTGTCACTAAAACTTTGCACTGACAGACGGATAAAACATGTCGGTAGTTATCGGATAGATTGTGATTCAATTTCCGACCAGACATTTGTTCAACTTGTTGAGTCTTAACATCATCACGCCATCAGGCACCTCAAGATAGCAGCTGCCAGTGTTACTTTAAAATGACTGTTCTGTCATTTACACACTGAATGAATAGTTATGTTCCATCGTACTCAATCATAACTGAACAAGACTAACTTTCCTCTCTCTGTCCACATGCATGCAACTGCTCTTTATCAACCACACCTGCACTCTGCTCTACTCTTCTCTCTCTTCTGCAAGTCAGTTTAATGATGAAGCTCACTGACAGCAGCATGTCAGACAGCATTATGGAAAGGATCCCTGTAGAGATGGACCTTTTTGTTAAAGGGTAAAATCCTTTTTGAAACAGCCACGACGTCGCTTTTTGCGAAATTAATTCATTTACAGAAATTTTTATCCTTGTAAAACTTTTATCTAATCTTGGCTGAAAAATGCAATAAAACTCACAAAAACCGTCCTTGGTGATCTTTTCAATCTACCAACAATCACAAACGCTGGTCAGGTTAAAATAAACCTTTAAATCAACACATTGGATGTGTAAATATTATGGCTGTCGCCTCTGATGTCTTGACCTCCCTCTCACTCTTCTCCCGACGTTTTTATGTCTAAGTAAAGATTTATTTCAACCTTAAATGTATAAAAACTAATAGTAATCCAGCAGTTGTTGAGATGTTTGTCTGTATTTGTGAGTCTGGCGATGTAGGAGTGAACCTCACAAGCTGAATCTGAGTTGTACTGTGGCCAAAAAGATCTGAAAATAATCATGTTTTTCTTTTTCTTTGCATGTTTCTTTCTTTCTCTTCTGCTGTGTACTGTGCATTAAAACCACACCGTGCTGCTAACTGAATGCTTTCAGCCCCGTCAGTCACTGTGTCCTCCTGTCTTCCAGGACGAGAAGCTGGACGCCACTTCCAGGAGTCTAAAACTTGCTGCTCTTTCTTCCTCCATCAAAGGCACCAGCACGTTCCTCAGCAGCACGCAGAGATCTGACACCCTGTGTGAGTATTTATATACTGCAGCTGCAGAACCTGTGCTCTGACAGCTTATCCATGGGTCGGTTTGATGGTAGACAGCTTTTTTTTCTGCATCTCTGCATTGCGAGATAAATTGAAAACATGTCGCTGTATTCTAAATCGTTTTGTCTGTATATATCTGCACAGTGGCAGCATGGTCCTGAAATGAAAATCCTCTTTTTTTGTTTTAAAGACACAATTATGTTCATCGTTGTTTCGTCCACAGTACAGAAGTCGTTGTGATATACATAATTAGAGGTAATAACGTTACGCCTGACAGTCTTGGAGCGCGGTCACTTCTCTGTTCGGTATTTTAACGTGTCTCTCAGAGCGCAAACTTTCCATCACTGCTCTCTGGAAGTGTGTATGTCTGTATCACTGCCAGTGGCTCAGAGCCACAATCACTTGAAGCCCTTTTCTAAGCAGCTTACAGATATTTGGCACAGAGCGAGAGAAGTGTACTTTCTGTGGCTTTGTGTCTGTTTTACCTCCAAGAACTATGGTGGCCAAAACGCATCTCTGCCTATTTAACACCAGTGTTAATATACAATACAATTACCACATGTATTCATGACTGCTTTGGCAGAGCACGGTACTAGTTGTAATGGAACGGATCCATTAACAATACAGGGGGAGCACACAGTAGTGCTGCCACACTTCAGGGTTGACAGACAGACGGGGAATATAATCTTTTCTCTCCCTTCTCTCCCACTTCCACAGCTCCTCACAAACGCCTGACCAGTTCAGACTTGGATGACTCCACAGTCAGCGGGGCCAGACCCCTGTCAGATTAGCTCGACCTTAAGTGAACCTTTTATCTGTATCTCCACAAAGCCAAACACGCGGTGCTTACAGCTGATTCTACCTGCCTGGTGCTCATCCAGAACAAAGAACTTGACCGAACCAGAAGGCCCAACGCTCAACACTAATCCTCCTCCACTACCTCAGCCAGGCAATCACTGAAGGTGCTCAAGAGCCGGGGGGGGGGCGAGACTGTGACATTTCACATCAAACTCCGAGACGTACTTTGAGAAATAAGTTTGGACACTGTAAAGAAGGAAATGCTCTGTTTGAAGTGTTTAAATGTTATTTATAAGAAGCTGAATTGAATGTATTTAATGGGTTGGAAGAAGGTCAAACCAAATAGTTTCTGTTACATTTCTTGCCACTGTTGAAAAGATTTAACTGAAGCAGATGTTTTGAATATTGTTTACCATACGACCGAGCTATACTCTTATTAAAATAAATTTTATAATGTAAAATAATTAAGTCTAACTCTACTGGTGCCTTTTGAATAATATGCAGTTTTTGATGATACACTGTTTTGTCTTCATCATGAAAATGTGACAGATCTTTTTAAATGTATTGGCCAATTTTCTTCATGACTTCCTGTTTTTTTTTCTGTTTCATGAACTATATATTTGTAAAAACAAACAATAAGCACAAAGAGATGTCATCTATTTTTTATGAAATACGAAGGAAGCGTTCGCACTATGAATAAATCCCCCGTGCATCTAAATATCTGGTTTTTATAAGCGCACTTGATGTCCCCTTCATTTCAGAGTGAAGTGTTTGCTTTGCAGCAGCCGAGAGACTCCGGCGAGTCCCGCCGGTATATCTTGTGCTTTGTGCTAAAATCCTCCGTCGGAGAGAACAACCTATAGCCACATGAGAGAGAGCTGTCCTCTTTTAATTTACTGCTCCACTTCAAAGGCGTAAACACGGCACCTGCTGTGCAAACACTTCTCAAAGTTGTACGTAATCTTGTTTGAGCCGCATGTTTCGGGGTTTTGTGCGCTACTTTGGGAAGGTATTGTTCGACGGTGCATTGTTTAAAGCTGACCAAACACGCTGAGACAACACTGAACGTTCTGGCAGATACGCAGCCCTGAAAGTGCCAGATGTCTTAAGAAAAAGTCAAAAATATAACTAAATACCTCATTAAATAATATCGTCTGTTAAAGCTGCTGTAAGTGATATATTTTTAATTAAAATAAATGTTATATAGCTCCTTATTCCAACAGTAATCGCTGTTATAGACTCTCTCCTCCTCCTGTACAAAATAAATTTTTTCGTGTCCCTACTCACGTTATCCAATCAGGACGGAGAACTCCGCTGTGAGGCGATCCAGTCGGGATGCTCCTGTTCGCTGCCGCGTCTGGAGATTCCCGCTGTGTGTTCATGTGGCGATGTAGCAAGGAGGGAATCTGCAAAAATGTACAAGAGGTTAACTACGACGCTTACAGCAGCTTTAAATAATTAAAATGTGCATAATTGATAGTAAATAGAAAAAAAACTAACATTTTAAGCTCGACACTTTTCCTCTAAGCTCTGACGTGGTTTGTACTTTTCTGTCTTTATCACCAATCAGTTGATGAAATAAATTAGCATTTATTAGCATTCAACACATTTACAATTTCCCGATTGTCCTTACATTTATTATAATCCTTTTTAAGTACGCAATTAACAATATGTGTTAATGTATTCAGTTATATCTTGCTAGCCTGATTCTTGCACTAGACCGTTCTTTGTCGTCTTAGAGTGATTTAAATGTGCTGCTGCTCTATTTGATATCTCTCCCGAAAAAAAAAACCTACATTAATTTCACCATTTGGTAATAATTTAGTTCTACACCAGAAGTCGTTTTTTCTCTTGAGTAGCACGGCTTTGAAAAAACTAAAAAACAACACACACAAGTGTGAATTTACGAAGCTAAACTTCCACAAAATAAATATGATTTAATGCACTTTCACCACATTCAAGCTTTCGGGCTTTTTGGGGGCTTTGTGCCAGCCGAACAACACAAATCCTCTTCTTTAAAAGCTTCTGCAGGTGTCTTTTGTTCAGCAGCATGTAATATTCAAAGAGAAGAAAAGGGGCTTTAATTGACAGCTTAGTAGTCTTCCGCCTTAATAAAAATCAAAGCTTATGTGAGTTTTGGCATTTTTGAACATGTTCGCTGCTAATGTTTTGTCTCATCCTCTGAAGAAACAGCTTGTTTATCTCCTTCAAATCACTTTCTAACAGGAAATGGGATTGTGTTTTAGAACGGGGAAAGTTATTTGTTCGACAAAGGCAAAAAAATACTAAGTGTTCCACATAGTCCAAGGCAATTACAGGTCCGGTCTGACAGAAATGTGTCTTTGTTTTAGGAAGCAGCATCCTGAGGAAAGCAAAGCTCGACCAAGCTTAAAGCAGAAGTGAGCTGCGGAGCTGCGCTAAGCCTCCGCTCAATCCCCGCTTCCCCTCTTAAGTTCTAAGTACGTTTGGAAAGCCGAGGTCCAGAGAAAATATTGAACAATTCTCGGAGCACATTGACTGCGCTGTGCGGTGACTCCTTAAACATGCTGTAGGTTTTACATTTATCCTTGTGCTAGCTGGTTCAGTCGGGGATTTGGCTCCAAACACAGACGGATGTTCAGGTCCCAACTGGGCCACAAAGTCTTGTAGTCACCTGCAGACTATGAAATTGAAAATTTAGGCCCGTTTTGCTTCGTAACTTCTGTTTCACCTGTCAGACGAGAGCAGAAGCGAGCGAGCAGAGCTGCGGCAATGACATTTATTCCCTAAACTTGTGCTCAGACCCAAATTTGAAGATAATGAGCAATCTCAGTTTGGCTTTTTCACGCCCTCAATCATCATGGAGTTGATATTTTCACATTTGTCTAAATAAATCACTTTCGGCTGGCTCAGTCACACTCGCAGACAACCCCGGCTCCCTAATGTACTTCTTTATACTGTTACACATCCCCTCGGAAAGTGTCTGCTTATCTAAGCTGTATTAGGTTGCAAAACACATGCAAACTCATAGATCAGCCTGGCTGCTCCCAACAGACTAGCTTCCACATTTACATTCTGCCCCCATCATTAGTCCAGCTTTACTCCACTTTGTCAGGTTGAGAGATGTTAATGAATAAATTCAGAGCTTTCCACTGGTTTGTGTTTATTTGTGTTCCCCTTGCAGAGGAAAAATACAGCCTCTGTGCTTCAGCAACAACAAAAAAAAAGGGTCGGTAATCTGCATTTGCACATGCATGAGAAAAATAACACACATCTGTCTGAGCTCGTCGGAATAAATTGTTGCTCTCAAGTTATTTAAAATGTGCCGCTGGTGTTCAGATCTGTTCGGACGGACTCACGGGATGCTTCCCCGTCTGTTCGTATGCAGACAGGCTGGGAAATCAGGTCATTAGCAGGGTGATGCATGTTCAGAGCTGACATTCAACACACATGCATCACATTCAGACGCGTATACACACACATTCTCAGCACTTGAATACATGCAGTAGGTGCAACCCCACCTTGTGAGCAAAATGACCGAACTGCATCCGACTAGTTAACGTGCCATCACCCTTCTCCATCCCCTGGTAACAGTGAGAGTGCAGAGGGGCTGTTAGTGTGAGTCCACCTGACTCACTGATCCTTTATCTGTGCATGTTCGAATTCACGGTACCGACCATGGCTCTGAAATACCAGTCGCCTAACTGTGCTGTGTGAAGATAAATCCACGGTTCAGAGTAGTGTCCACTTCATAATCAGCATGAGAAGATTAATATAGACACACTTTTCAAAATAGACCCGAGGACCAGGCATATCTGAGGGGAGAAATGGCTGGAGATGTTGTGTCAGGTGTGTCAGACAGATCATCTGCATCAGCTCTGACCCTCCAGTCTTCTCCTCCACATGCCATGATCTACCAAACATAAAGGGACATGAGGCAGGATCAAGAAATAAGACTCAATAGTCACACGATGGCCGTTAGGGTAACTGTTATTTCTTTACTCGCTGTTCACGTGACTGTTTACTGCAAGACCTCCGCGCATGCGCCCTCCGCGGAATGACGTTAGCCCACAACTGCTAACTGTGCTGTGTGTAAGGGATAGCCTTATCCCCTACAATGCACACATGAATCAGCCGGCTCGCTGTGTGTAGCGACACACAAGCGTCAAGTCTGAAATGCACAGGCGAAAGCAAAGACGCCATATTGGGGGACAAAAACATCGCCTCTGATACGGGACTGCTGTGTGTTAGCGGCTAATGCTACTACACAGACACAAACAAACCGTTAGCCTGTGGCTACAGCCAGCTGCTAACATCACCTCCTGGATAACAGGTTGGGCTTTCGGTCCCATATATAAAGGGACATATTTCTAACTATTCGGTTTCAGACTAAAGGACCGTGGAAAATGCGCAGTCTGTAACTATTCAGTGTTACACAGCGGTGGGCTAATGTTAGCATGTTAGCAGCTAACGCTACTTTGCACGTTAGGTCACTCCGAGTCCTCGGTGATCTCATATGATTTTCAAATCAAGCTCTAAACATGACCTGTAATGTTTTCTTACCTGGTCACTAGGAAATGAGCCATGTCAGCATCTGTTTTCAGTCCCAGTTCAAGTTGAAGCTGCCTCCATGAGTCGAACGCATATCCGATGTTTATTCTGGTTCCGGTCCGGCTTTGGTCGTAATTCCGTTTCGACTCACAACTTGCCGCTGATAAAACCTTCGTTTTCTCCTTAGTATGACTTTTTAGTGGACTTTGTGTGGTGGTGGGTCGTTTTCTGGCCGTAGCAGAATCCATTACTACACAAACACTAGTTTGGGTCCACCGCGCTTGTCTTCTTCCTGTATCCAAGCTGTCAAGGACGCGCATTCAGCGTCATCTGACGTCACGTCCACAGGACTGCGCGGGAAATTCAGACCATGAATTGCTGCACATGATGCAGCACACAGCCTGTTCAAGGCAACGGAGAGATGCGTGGGTGGGCTCATTCTTTTTGTTTATGAACGCTTCATCACCCATTAGCATTAAAAAACGTAAAATGCATGTTTATTTTTTACAAATCCTGCCTCAAGTCCATATCATAGTACGCAGATACATTTTAAAATCCAGGGCGGTTAAAAGGTCTTTTTTAAAAAAGGGGGCTCATGGAACTAGAGCTGCAATGATTAATTTTGGTCGATCTGAAGAAAAATAATTGCAAACCATTTTGATAATCAGTCATTTTTCAAACTCTCGTTGGTTCCAGCTTCTTTTTATATTTTTGTCTCGATCGTCTGTTTTTATGAGGCATGTTTGCGCTGCCGAACGAAAGATCACGATAAACATGAAAACACTCAAAGATAAACACAATTAAAGCTGCGTAAATTGCAAAGTGAAACAATTAATGGCAATCTGTCTTAAAGCAGCTTCAAATCAGAACTCTAGATTCAGCAAAAGCGTCAGATTTTGGCTTATTTTTCTCCAATACAATGCTTTCCTCTCTTACGATGTCATAAGACCAAACATTCGATTAAAAAACATGTTATTCTGTTGTTATTATGTCTCCTACAAACTATTAAACAGAACCACTGCAGACAAAAAACAACAACACAATAAAATACACTTTGATAAAGTGGCACTTGGACATCGGGGCTTTTGCCCAAGCACCCTTAGCTCCCCTCTACACATGCCTGAATAAAAACTCTCAAATAAAAGGGTCAGTAGCGTTTCTAGCCACACATACAGGTTTAGTTTTACCGTGTGTGTCTCATGATTTGAGATGTTTCTATCAGTGGAGTTAAGATTGTGGTGTTCGCAGCACTGATCAATTCAACATTTCTTTGCAGAAAGTATCCAGACCGCTTTCTATAATAACCTCAAGACGTTCCTCAGCAAATTGTCTTCTCCTTCAAGGCTGAAAGCACCACAAAGAACAATCCATTTACCTCCGCCGGCAACACAAACCCAGTCTATGCGGCTTCATTCAAGAGGGTTAGTTAAAAAACTGAGCGAATCAAACCTCTAAAATTCTTCAGTAAGTATAAACCCTCAGATTCAGACGGAGGCCCAGAGCTGCAACTGTTTCTTTACATTTTAACTTTAAACTGTCTTGCGCAAAATCACATTAATGGCTCGGCTGTACAACGGTCCCTGCAGCGATTCAGGATCCAGCCAGTGTTTTGGCTCAAGGGCACTATCGCATGATGCATAATTCACGAGTGAAGCTGTAAACACAACATGCACATGCTCGACATGCAACTCTTCGCACGAATATGTGGCGATTCCTGAAGTTGAGGCTCATTGAATATTAGCCCACTAAAACGGCCATTAGTAAACACAGCGGCCCCTTAGTGTTGCCTCTGCCTCTCACAGCCAATCAAACAGCGATGGGGTGTTTGCCACCGCTGCTCGCTGTTGTTATAGTGCTGGCGTAAGCCTCCGCGCAGCCACAGAAGCTGATTCCCATTAGAACAAACCTATTTGGCTTGCATTACAAACCCATTCAATCAGGCAGCCATGCTCTGCTTTCTCGTTTAAGCCCGGAGGCTGAGAGTGTATCCAGCCGCTGTCGTTCAATAAGTGAATGGGTTATTGCAGCTGAGTCTCCGTATCAACCTCATTTTCTCCTGGGCTCAGAAGAAGAAAGAAAAAAAAGAAAAAACATGTTTTCTATGCAATTGTTGTGCAACAATTTGTATTTATAACCCATTTCAAAATAAGATGAAGTGCCGTAGTGTGCTCGCTCGTGGAATATGCGGCAGTCAGGGGTGAGGGGAGTGATTTCCATGTTTGATAGCTGGCAGGTGCGGAGGAGCCGGCTGCCAATCGTGATGCCAGAATGAACTCTCCTGGCACTGTGAGCGGGGACGGGGGGGCTCATCTCGTCCTTTACGCCCCGCTCGAGTGTCATCGCTTGTGAGGACCTTGCGCTAAATCACACGCAGCAGCCCCGCATAGACTCACAGCAGACGGTGACTGTTATGACCCAGTTGTGAATTGACTCGAGTGACGCGGCTGTAATAGTTACAGATTGAGTGCCATTAGTTGATTTTTTTTACTTATCATTCACTGCATCACATGAATGTACGATGAGCCTGATAATGGATGGGGGATGAGGGCTCTGGCTCTCAGGCCCCGAGGCAGAGTCTGGTCTGAATTTCTCCAGTTAATCCTCCCGTGTACGGTTCTTATTATGCTTTTATTTCATACCGCGCTGGCTTTTCAAACTGGGTTTGGATGAAATCTACAAAACAAATTAAACCTGCTCTTTGCAGCTGCTGCGATCAGTGACCAACTGGAACGAGCAGGAATAAAACTTGGCTAGCTTGGACGGATTTGAACAGCTGTGAGAAAATTATGGTCGAAATTGGTTTGGTGAAGAAAACATGATTACTGTAGACACAAAAACACCAGTTTTTTTTACACAAAGTTAGCTAACTAGAGAAGGGGGGGGTGTTACTAGTTTTTTTCTTGCGATTTTTTTTTTTTTTTAAGTAGAGAAGGGGGGGGGTGTTACTACTTTTTTTTCACAAGAAGAAAGTTTTATTTTAACTGTAAAAAAGTTTTTTTTAAACTAGAGAACCCCCTTCTCTAGTGTTACTAGAGAAAGGGTGTTTTTCAATGACAATTTTTTTTTGCAAAAAAATATTGTTTTACTCGAAAAAAGGTGTTTTTCAACAAGAAAAATATTTTTTTTCTTGCGAATAAAGATTTTTTTTCAACTAGATAAGGGGGGAGTGTTACTCGAAAAAGGGTGTTTTTCAACAAGAAAAATATTTTTTCTTGCGAAAAATGATTTTTTTTCAACTAGAGAAGGGGGGAGTGTTACTCGAAAAAGGGTGTTTTTCAACAAGAAAAATATTTTTTTCATGCGAAAAAAGATTTTTTTTCAACTAGATAAGGGGGGAGTGTTACTCGAAAAAGGGTGTTTTTCAACAAGAAAAATATTTTTTTTCTTGCGAATAAAGATTTTTTTTCAACTAGATAAGGGGGGAGTGTTACTCGAAAAAGGGTGTTTTTCAACAAGAAAAATATTTTTTTTCTTGCGAATAAAGATTTTTTTTCAACTAGATAAGGGGGGAGTGTTACTCGAAAAAGGGTGTTTTTCAACAAGAAAAATATTTTTTTCTTGCGAATAAAGATTTTTTTTCAACTAGATAAGGGGGGAGTGTTACTCGAAAAAGGGTGTTTTTCAACAAGAAAAATATTTTTTTTCTTGCGAATAAAAGATTTTTTTTCAACTAGATAAGGGGGGAGTGTTACTCGAAAAAGGGTGTTTTTCAACAAGAAAAATATTTTTTTCTTGCGAAAAAAGATTTTTTTTCAACTAGATAAGGGGGGAGTGTTACTCGAAAAAGGGTGTTTTTCAACAAGAAAAATATTTTTTTTCTTGCGAATAAAAGATTTTTTTTCAACTAGATAAGGGGGGAGTGTTACTCGAAAAAGGGTGTTTTTCAACAAGAAAAATATTTTTTTCTTGCGAATAAAGATTTTTTTTCAACTAGATAAGGGGGGAGTGTTACTCGAAAAAGGGTGTTTTTCAACAAGAAAAATATTTTTTTTCTTGCGAAAAAAGATTTTTTTTCAACTAGATAAGGGGGAGTGTTACTCGAAAAAGGGTGTTTTTCAACAAGAAAAATATTTTTTTCTTGCGAAAAAAAGATTTTTTTTCAACTAGATAAGGGGGAGTGTTACTCGAAAAAGGGTGTTTTTCAACAAGAAAAATATTTTTTTTCTTGCGAAAAAAGATTTTTTTTCAACTAGATAAGGGGGGAGTGTTACTCGAAAAAGGGTGTTTTTCAACAAGAAAAATATTTTTTTCTTGCGAATAAAGATTTTTTTTCAACTAGATAAGGGGGAGTGTTACTCGAAAAAGGGTGTTTTTCAACAAGAAAAATATTTTTTTTCTTGCGAAAAAAATATTTTTTTTCAACTACAGAAGGGGGGAGTGTTACTCGAAAAAGGGTGTTTTTCAACAAGAAAAATATTTTTTTTCTTGCGAAAAAAGATTTTTTTTCAACTAGATAAGGGGGGAGTGTTACTCGAAAAAGGGTGTTTTTCAACAAGAAAAATATTTTTTTCTTGCGAAAAAAGATTTTTTTTCAACTACAGAAGGGGGGAGTGTTACTCGAAAAAGGGTGTTTTTCAACAAGAAAAATATTTTTTTTCTTGCGAAAAAAAGATTTTTTTTCAACTAGATAAGGGGGGAGTGTTACTCGAAAAAAGGTGTTTTGCAACAAGAAAAATATTTTTTTTCTTGGGGAAAAAAGTTATTTTTTAACTAGAGAAGGGGGGAGTGTTACTAGAAAAAGGATGTTTTTCAATGAGAAAAATGTTGTTTTTTGTTGACAAAAATTTTTTTTTAACCGTAGAAGGGGGGTTTTTTTTTTTTCATGAGTTGAGAAACCCTACTAGAAAAAGGGTTTTCTATGAGGAAAATGTTTCTTTTTCATGAAAAAGAATGTTTTTTTATTACAAGAAAAAAGTTTTTATCCACAAGAAAAAAATATTTTTTATTATGAGAAAAAAGTCGGCAACAGAAAGGAAAAGTCACCTCCTCTTTGGAAATACCTTCCACAAAAGCTTGATTCAGTGCAGTCCACAGGCTGAGAAGACTTTATTCTTAAATGTTCTTTAATGCTTTTAGGTTGTAGAAAATGGCATTAAGAAAAAATTTTGGCTTTAGTTTAGCATCAGAATCTGTGCAGATTGAAGTAGGAACAGGTTCCTGCACAGTGACGTCTCTAACAAGCTGAAACAGGTTTGTGCTTTAGCAAAACAATCCTTGAAACTTACAAATAGAAGATTGCTCCATGATGAACACTACTGGAATTGGAAAGTAAAGCATCAACCGAACACAGGCTGCAGAGGGCCAGAAGAAAAACTGCCCACAATGCACCAGTGACATTCAGACATGACGGAGGGTCACGGACGCTTTTCTGGAGTGGAAAAAATAAATTCAAATCGAAGGTGTCTGCAGGAGGAAATGATAACGACGTGTTCTCTTTTGTCATGTGGTGGTGGAAACTCAAATCAATAAATTATTCTGCTTGTGGGCCAAAGTTATTTCAAATAAATAATACGTCTGGTGTGTGAATTACTCTGTTTTAACTGTGTTAAATAGAGATTGTTGAAGTAAAGAAGAGGAACATCTGCTCTACATCTGGTCTTGGGGAGAACTATTGCATTTGTGAAAGAAGTAGAATTTCTTCAGGTTTCGTGCAGCTTCGTCTGGAGCCACTAAAGACTTTATACTACTTTTTTCACATATACAGTCCTGTAAACAAACTTTAATGTGTAAAATTGGTGTAGTAACCCTTTAAGTTCAGTCGTATCTCTACATGGTGTAATAAAAACAGTGTAACCTTGTCTTTGTTGTTTCTGTTCACCTTAATATAAATCGTGTTTCACCTGCTGGGACCGAGCTAAAAGCCGTCCAAATAAAGCAGATGGATGTTTTTAAAAGTTTTTATATAACCAGCAAACTCAATTAAAAAGCAGATTGTTATTTGCTGTGACTGGCTCGCTGGAGGCGGAAAGACCTCATGCAGATTTCAGCACAGAAATGCGAGTGTGGTATCAGGAGGGGAGTCACCTTTACAAAGCAGCGCTGATCTTTTTTGCTGCAGTTTATAAAAAAGTGCCAAAACAGGTTTTTTTTTCCAACAATCTTGATGAAAATGTCACCCTGGAATTTCCTGTTTTTTGATCTTTATCACTAAATATATCAAAACCAGCTTTAATATTCAGAGACAGCAGCATTCAGAAAACTCAGCCTCAACAATTATCTGCCAGCATCACTCACGATCGGGTCAGATTTCACTGCCGCAGTCACCTTCACGGCAGCCGAAATGGGTTTGAAGTTCAACTCAAATCTTTTAGCCTCTCTTTGCATCTGGTCTGAACCAGGCGGGGGGCTCGGGTCGGGCCTGCGGGCCGCACAGGGACCGGCGGGGGAGCGAGGCTGCCGCAGAGATGCTCATTGCTTCATTGGGATTCTCGCTGGATCCAATCACACTGTCAGGCTTGGGCAGGAGGCCTGTCTCCCTAGGTAGTGGATGCAGCACACACATAGAAAACACACACTCTCGCAGACGTTTGAACATCACTCGTCGACACGTACGGATGGAGACGGAGACATACAGTATAAATGTGCGCCCACGTACTCATGCGCTCATACGGGCTTCTGTCTCGATCCTCACAAGCCTGTCGATGGTCCTGACTGCAAAGCAACAGCGAGGCGGCGTTTTGGTGTGCAGCTCAGGCTCTCTGCTCGCTTTCACTCCTGGATCCTGCAGCCCGGTTTCAAAAAAACCTGCTTGCATCCAAAGTTATATAGTAGTATTATTCTAAGGACAAATTAAAGGGGCATTGTGTTGTTTCAAACTAGGAATTTTAACATTTACAATATCAATGAGGTTATAATTCAGACTCTGGTGTATTTACTGTTTCCATCTGTGAATAAACAAGTCGTTCTCAGAGGGAAATACGGTCCCAGAACAGTGTTTGAAGCTAGAAAGGTGGCAGGGTCCGCCACATATAAACAGATCAGTTTGTTTATTCAGTCATGACAACGAAGAGTTTGTCTAATTCGTTTGTTTCACCCCAAAAAACTACATAATGCACCTTTAAGCACACATGAAAGATGCATTTTGCCCAAGTTAGTCAAAGTTCCAGCAGATTTAGGTGCTCAAAATGCAAAACTAAGACTTTTCTACCACACCTGCACAACGATAATACATCATGTTTTGTAATAAACACCCTCAAGTGTGAAAAACCCACCCCTGAGCTGCCAGACCTGGTCCCTAGATGGCACTGTGTCCACTGGGCGAGGAGGCAGCCCTGCTGTTTATCATGCAGCTGTGACAGCCTGTAAAAGCTTTTGTCAGTGGAACTGAAGATTTAGAGGCCAGATTAGCGCATTCATATCTTGGCAGTTAATTAGGGCTGAGGAGCTAAACTGAAAGCTTCGGCTGCTGAGTGATGGAGCGGAAGAATAAGAGGAGGTGTGCTCCCCCACGGGGAGGCTCAGGAGTGAATCAAGTGCACATATAGTGAATACCTGACGCTTCTGATAATGTATCACCGCGTGCACCCGCCGAGACACGTGGATGTGAATGCTTAACTCGCGTGTGCAGCCAATAAAACCGAGTGTGTGAACTTCGATTGTGGTTGTCTGATGTGCACACACACACCTGCACACACGGACAAAGACAAGACACGGGCTTCTATTTGACGTGTGTGTGTGTGTGTGTGTGTGTGTGTGTGCGTGCCCTTCATAATGCTGGAGTTGAGGTCAGCGGGCTCATATTCTACCTGTCAGGACTGATCACCATCGCCTTCACAGCTGCTTTGCTTCGGGTCCGTGGAGGATACAGCATCTCTGCTGAATCTTTGCTTGGAGTGAGAGAAAAAATAGAAAGAATACAAAGCTGCATGTCTACAATCTATACAGGGGGAGCCATAAAACGCTTCAGCTGCAGACGCTCCCAGTGCTCAAGGTGTTTTACAGCATCCTGCCTCGGTGCAGGAAGCAACAACAGCGACAGATTCCATCTGTAATCAGCGACAGAGCTGATGTATCGCTCCGACAGAGCCGCTGTTTGTTTGAAAAGGGGAAAAACACGCCATAAAGCGTTTAAGTGGAATTAACCAGTTCATTAGTTGAAGTAAAATTTCATGACAGGTCAACTGTCAGCCTTTAAATGCGCGAACGGGGAGCCGAGCCGTTCCCGAGACCCTATACGAGGCGAAAAGGCAGAGCTAATGCAGCCAAACACACAGAAATCCATTTGGAAAAAGCCATTAGCAAATGTAAATTGTTTTTTTTTCTGTCAATTAAGATATGAATTATCCAGCCGACATCAGCGGGATTGATGTAATCTACTTCTGCTAATTTGACTAAAAGGAAAAGTGGTTGCTACACATAAAACACAATCAATAAACTTTGTCAGCCAACAACTGTGTGAGCAAATGGCTTGTGAATATCAAACGGATACGTTTCCTGCGCTCGGCACCCTGCTGGTGTAAATCTGAAAGTGACTAATGGTCGTGAAAACAGCAGCATGTCACTGTTTCAGGGTTTATGCCCCGAGGCTTTACCGCTAAATGTAGACTTGTTTCCTCCTTTCCAGCATTTATACAGCTGTTATTTGATAATGAATCCATTAAAGTCGTAATATTAATTTGTTTATTTGTTGTTCGGGGGGAATGTTTGTATTGTCTGTTTGTTCTGGTGGTGATTTACGCTGCGGTTAACGTCCCTGGTGCTCGTTTCTTTTGTCTCTCTTCTCTCGATGTCGTTGTTGTGCTAAGTGGAATTTGCTTTTTATTTTAATCTCTAACCTCTGAACTGTATTTTCCATTAAAAATATGCAGTTGATTCTCCTCTTTGGCTTCCTGTCGATGTACGATCCCACAAGTAGACTCAGAGATTCATATTCCAATGCGGCGTTGTGAATGACGTACATCGCATCATCTGATCTCGAGCAAAATCAGCTCTGACAGTTGAGAGATAAAGGTAGAGAAGGTGGACCACAGGTGCAGCTCGAGGCTCAATTTACAAAAGACCAGATAAATTGAAGATTTGAAAAAGGGCAGCGAGCCGAGAAAGCGACTAATCAGGGACGGCGAACGGCTCCACAGCTTCACGTCCGCTGAAATGTTTGAAATATCTTCCATCAAAGTCGGCACACTGTTGGCCGAGCCTGCACAGACTTTGAGTCTCTGACGTCTGTTTTACGGTATAAAAATATTGCGCCACGTGAAAGCAGCTTCTTAAATTACCGCAGCTAAACTCCTGCTAGCTTAATGACGAGTAGGAAAACGAGCGTCAGTAGCTGCCATTTTCATCTCGACTGCAGTGGATTACGTGCAGTTTGGTGCACTTAAACTTCCCTTAAATCATGAAATTAAATGTCCAGCATTATTCTAATGTTCCGGCAGACTCTCTCTGCGTTTCCCTCCCTTGTTACCTGTTTGTGGGAACACTATCCCTCTCTTCTGTCACTGTTCTCCTTTGAACGGTTACCTGGACTTACCATCTGGGCTCATATTGGTAGTTTCAGATTTATTTTGGGTGTTTAGTAGAATTTTTTTTACATCATTATTGTTCAAAAACACTTTTTTCCCCCTCTCATACTCTCCACTGCACCTTTATTCACCATCTGAACACCACATCTTAGGGCCCCCACACACCGGGTTCGACGTCGGACGTCTGAAGCGTTAGTAGAGAGTCGGACGAGTTCGGGAGCTTTTCTGTTCGGTGTGTTCAGCTGCGTCTGATCCGACTGAACATGTTCAGTCGGACGTCTGAGTTAGGAAGCCGTTGGATACTCTGATTGGTTGTTAGCTAGCTGTTCAGTGACCATTCTGATTGGCGGTGTGCCAGCGAATCAGCGCGGCGTGTGGGAGGGGCGGCGGAAGTGACGATGGTAAACAAGCCACATCAACAGAGACGGCACAGAGTTACAAACAACACTTCACCGTTCGTTATTTTGGGGATAAACCAACGTATGTTTGGAAGCCATGGCTGTGTGGACCGAGGACTCTGAGGAGCAGCTGGCTGCCCTGGTGGAAGAGAGACCACCGTAATACGACATCACGCAAGTAATGCTGAGCTAACACTGTGTGTGCTTTGTTCTGATAAGCTACGGTCCGCACTCCGTTCTGTCATTTCCTGTTTTTATGTTTTGGGTGACTGGCACGAGACTAGCGCCACCCGATGTTTAGGAGACTTATTGCATTTCACGCAGGCGCAGAACGTATACGCTGCTGTGTAGCCGGGGCGGTGTGTTTCAATGTGACTTTTCTACTGAACGGATCCGACGGAGTGGTCGGAGAAGGAAGTCGGATAAGGAAGTCGTCGGAGCCGGTGTGTGGGGCCCTTTAGTGCCTGTCTCTTTAAAAGCATTGTCCGCTCCGATTGGCCGTTTCTCGCAGGCCTGAGCAAGCTCCGCCCACCACATCACAATTACAGCTCATTTGAAGTCTCAGTTTCTGAATACAGGCTCTGATAATTTCACAGTATTTATAAAACAGCTAGACCTGCTTTCCTTTCAGTCCTGGAAACTTCAACGCTTCATTAACTGATTTTTTTAGGGTCATTTCGAGGGAATGGAATCAAAATGTTGACACAAAAACTGACAGGGTTTGTTGCCGGGGTTCAGTCGGTTTTTGAGCTTTTTTCGAGGTCTGCTGTGGCTGAAAACGACGCTGGTGCGAGTGATTATTGAAGCTGAAATGCTCGTTAGACCCGAGAGGAACTGCGGAGTTGGGCGATGATCCTCTGCAGGTTCGACCGCCTTCACATCTTCAAATTTGTAAATATAAAAATATTGATAACAGCTGCTTTAAACCCATTTTTATCATCTTCGCTGCTCCTCTCTGCCTCTGTAGGCTAGTATATCGCTGCGAGATGTGTATCGGATGTCACACATTTCTTTTATCGTGTGGACTTACGCAGAACAAACTTCCTCACATTTTTTGGCGTGTTAAAAAAAGAAAAAAAAAAAGCACTCTTGAAATGTGGGTCTGCCTCTGAATGTAAAAAACGGTTCCCCGCAGTGGAAGAAATCCCTGCTGGCCTTCCTCGCTGCCGTTGCCCGTGGCAGGATGAATGAGTTAATATGTAGTCATTGTGCGAGCCGGGTATACTCACACACGCCGCTCTGATATCCTACATCAATGGGCTATTGCGAGTTAATGACCAGCTCTGTGAAGGCCCATTTGCACGAAATATGGACGGTGTAAAACGGGGCTGGGAAAGCAGGTGCCGCCGCCATTGAGCAGCTCATAACCCGGCCATATGGTTGTGGAGAATCTCATTTGGCTGCGCGCTCTCACAAAGAAAGAAAAACCCAGAGCCGTTCCTCGGCTGTTGTGACGACTCCGGACCCCTCTAATAACCGTTTTCACCACCGTTTTTTTTTCCTCTCTTGTTGCATCGATGAACAGTGTGTGAATTTGCATAATCATCTATAGGTAAATGATAGTGTTGAGCCGCTCTGCTCCGGGCTTCATTTGAATGGAAATGATACCACTTTTTGATATAAAAGGGAAATCACTGAAGTGATGGCGAACGGATGAGAAATTCTGGTTGGGTGAGCAGTCGTCGTCGCCGCCGCCGATGTGTTTTTTTTTTCTACCTCCGCCTCCCCTCGCCTCGCCTCGACACGGACGAGTGAGTGACAGCCATCCAAAAGTGAAAAAAAAGTTTTGGGAACAACATTTTTTTTTATTTCTGGGAATTGTTTGGAGTCAAAGGAGCATAAGACAATAATAATTAACTGGTCGAAAAAAGCCAAGTACCAACACAAAAAATCAAAAGTGAACATACACACTGACCGATTCTGCATGAAAATGAATGTGAACAAATAACTTCAGCAATAAATAATGACATAAAAAAAGAAAACAACATATTGCCGGAGGACAACGTCGTAAAAATGAGACATGAAATTAAGATTACACGATAACAAAAAAAAAAAAATGCAAAAAGACGAGCAGACGAGAACATTGACGTCAGTTTTTTCATTAAAAAAAATAAGAAGAAAACAAAAAAAAAACACACCTGTAAGTCAGTAAGGTGCTAGCAACAGATCTCCAAATCCATCATAATCTGTCTTTATTCTCTTGTCCTCTTTGTTTTTTAAATTTCCAATAAAAAAATAAAGAACATGATGAAAGTAAGCTCAGAATAAAGGAGGAGTCCCTACGTACAAGATCTGAGGGAGGTGTTTTTCTATTTGATTGACAGCTTCCCAATGGTCAAATATTCATGCGACTGAAGAGAAACACCGTCCAGAAAGACTAGACGTCTAATCTAACAACAGTTGCTCCCCGCCTAAACAAATGTTCCTGTGCACACATCACTTTTTTTCATTTTTTATCTCCAGGCGTTTCCTGGCAAAAAGAATAAAAATGATATTTTTTTTTTGCTACAGCGGTAAAATCAAAAGAGAATGGTTCGTCTATACAACAAGAGGAGTTAACAAAACCAACAGAAACTTGAGTTTTCTGTACAATATTGACCTGCAAAGCACAACGGCTATGATGTAATAAAATATGTAAACATATTTGCTGTTTTTGACACAGTCGTCTGATAGAAACAGATAGAATCACACTTGTTCACACTGGAGTAAGTCTTGAGCCCGGATCTTCTTCTCCTTTTTTTTTTTGTGTTTTCTTTTTGAAGATCGTGACGAATAAATCACGACACAAATTATGATAATGCGTTTTTTTCCTTTTTTTTTTTTTAGCCACAGCATCTCAGGAAGTGTAATAATGAAACCTGGACGAACGGAAAAAAGGAAGAAATGAGAAAAAATGCTATCAGAGATTTAAAAATCCAGAGAAATAACAAATGTGTTGTGCATTTTTTTTTTTTTTTGCCTGGTGGATCCACTCTTGCAACGCTTGAACACCATCTTAGAATTTGGATGCCGTGCAATCCTTAGCTGAGACGTGAGGGAGGGAAGAGAGAAACACTGAGATACATCACAGTATCGCATCCTGCTGAGCGGTCACTGCCTAGTCAACCCTGACTGGACATCATCCTTCAAAACAAAAAAACTAAAAATTCAATAAATAAATAAATAAATTACTGAACGAATAAATAAAAAAACAAAAATAGAAAATAACGAGACAGCTTGAAGTACACGTATACTTTTAGCTCGGATCGCGTCCGTGAAAGCTACATTGAATGAAACCGTTTTGTAATGTGAAATCATGTTTTTGACTTCCAACTTTTTCCCCGACAATCATAGTTTCTTGAGGTCCCTCACTTACACAGATGCCAGCACCACGTCACATACACCTCACATGCATGCTCAGAATGGCCCGAAAATGACAGTGATCGTATTTTACAGGGTTACAATGGACAAGGTCGTTAGAGCTCCAAGGATCACACACACCTCTCGAACAGTCACTTTTTGGGGGGATTCGTGTGGATGTCGATGTTATTCACGCTGCCGAATGTCTCCGGCAGGGACTCCTTAAAAAGATCCACGCTGAGTCCCCGGTGAAGTTGTACTGCATTGTCTCTCGTAATGCTTACAATAGTAAGTGTGCTTCCGTAAGCCAAGGTTCTTTTTGTAAATGTTTCAGTGACTCAGTAAGGTTTGAGTTCTCAAGAGATTTTTATCCTTTTTAAATCACAGTTGCCAATATGGTACTGTCAAAATGTTTATAACTTTGTTCCAAACAGTTTTATTTTTCTATGTGTTGGGAAATGGACTTGATTTCTATACATAATATTCCTTGTCCTTGTCTTTCGGTCTCTTGCTACTGGCGCTGCCTTTGGCGCTGCCGCTGGGTGCTTTATCCTTCACCACAGCGCCATTGGTCTGCGCCGAGTTGCTGATGTAGTTGCGAGTCTCGTCCACCTGGTAGGAACCCTCGTCCCTGTTCCTGTACTTGTACATGGCGTAGAGGAGGATGAGGATGCAGAGGGCGGCGGCTGAGACAATGCCCACCACCATGCCCGTGGTACTGCTGGATTCCCGGATCACCTCCGAGGCCCCCGGGGGCACCCGCCGCACCACGCCGGGCACCGTGGGCAAGGCGGCGGGCACCGTGCGCAGCATGGGCGAGGTGATGAAAGGGCCCCTTGGCTTGGTGCCGTCCAGATCAAAGGACGTGGGCAGCGGCAGCAGGACTATGTCCGGCTGCGGGGGTTTTACCTCGCGGTTGTTCATTTTCCCGGCGGGCAGCTTGGGTGGCGTGTCCGAGGGGACCGCCGCCGGCGGCGTGCCCCGGGGGTCGGGCAGAGGCGAGGTGGGTGTAGTCCTACCTGCCTCAGAGGCTTTGCTAGGCCTCAAGTCCTTGGCCTCCCACTTGGGCGCGAGGGCTTTGTAGCCACCTTCATAGGCCGATGTGGTCAAGATCTTATCTGTTACCAGGGAGAAGGTGGTGTAAAAATCTTCATCGTCAGTCGGGGGCAGGCTAGAGTCGAAAGCTTCGCCAGAGCCAAACCCCGAAATCACCATGCCATCATCATCATCATCATCACCATCATCACCACCATCACCATCATCACAATCATCGCTGCCTCGGTCCGACAAGCAAGGTACCCCCGCCTCAGTGGCCATGGCCAAGGATTCTTTGGTGGTCTCAATAATGGTGAGGACGGGGTGGAGGGTTGGGGGGAGGGGGATGAAAGGAGAACGGGTGGATACAGAAGGGATGTCTATGGGGTCCTCGACTAGCACGGGGATGACTAGCTCCCCTCCTGGAAAACGAAAACAGAGACACAGGCGTCAGTCAGAGAGCAGAGAGTCTTCCATCGGCATTAAAAGCAAGAAGCAGCCAAACACCAACAAAAATCCAAAAAAACCAAGAACGAACAAAGCAAAAGAACTGAGGAGAAACGGAAAAAGAAATGAAGGAACAGAAAAATACCAGTACCAGTGCAAAAACAACCAAACTCAGAACCAAACAAGACCCAAACTGAAAGAAAACAACAGCCATAAATAAAGTATACATCGCATCAAAAGGCTTTGAGGGATGCACAAGGGTGAGCCACATTAACCTGACTCCACGTGTTAACGCCTGCACGTTCTACGGGTTTACGTTCTACGCGCTGCACTCATAATGTTCTAGAGTTGTTGATTTATGTGGAATGCCACGTAAACTGTGACCCTGTATTTACTTCTGCCTGATAATGCTGCATATATCTCCACATAAAATGACTCGTTCAGGCTTTTAAGAGGGCTTGTTTCATTTATCTTCAAGTGTAAATCCTTTTCCCGGGAAAAAAAAATAGAAGCTGAGCAGCAGAAGATGCGCTCTGTGGATAAAAAGACACAGAGGGTATTAGCATTTGTTTGCAATTCAAGTGCAAGCCAGTGGGCCTGAAAGCAAGTTAACTAAGTCTGAAATGAGAAAGTGTTTGTAAGGTGTTTTTTTTTCTTTTTTATAGCTGCTCACAGAGGTGCGCTTTAACCCCGTTGACCTACACGGGCGAACAAATACTAACAACTCCTGCATCGAGAAGCTGGGAGAAGGCAGAGAGCTAAAAAAAAAAAGGCTTTTTGGAGTGGAAAAAAACACGACCTCCGTCCTCTTAAAAGAAAAAACCAGATTGTCACTTTAGGGTCACACACTGACCTACAAAGACAAACTGCGCCGGAACAAAAGTCTCCACTCACAAGTCATAAATAATGGAGGGAACTTTTCTTTCTTTCTTTCCTCAGCATTAGTGGGCTCCCCTACTTGCCCTAGCCTCTTGCCTTTTGACCCCTACAGTCACCACAATGGCACAAAGTCAGCGGGCAGTTCAACGACACCTGAATGTTTGCTGTGATTTGTCCTTTTTTTCAATGGAAGAATCTCCCTGAAACGGCTCTTAAGCTCTCCAGTGTGGAGTGTGATGTTGTAATATTACTCATGAGTGTGTAAGACTTAAAGGGATATTCTGGTGTAAGTTTAATCCATGGTCTAACACACCTTGACACCGAGTAAGACTCCCCCTCGAGAGGTCAAGTTAGCTGACCGCTAGCTTAGCTAGTTTTAGCAACCTCAGAAAAGACCGCACGATAACAATACACTGCAGCTTATGTCTCCAACTAGAAACCGCCATCAAAAAGCCACAATTAATGGTGAGAACAGCACCAAACTTCAGCAACAGTACATGTACAGTCCCAGCACACAGTACGAAGCATCAAACATCTGCTAGCTTTGCCGGATTTGTATTAAAAACACAGCTCAACTCACCCTCTCCTCCAGCAGCCTGCCTGTGTGGGGAAGCCCTGACGAGTCGATTACCGAGTGCAGTAGATTTCTGCAGCTCAAGGATGAAAATGTCTGATTATTACTCCATGGAATGCTCAGTTCTTATTCTCTGTCAGCTGACAGGGAAAATAACTGAGAAGTACATGGAGTAATAATCAGACATTTTCATCCTTGAGCTGCAGAAATCTACTGCACTCGGTAATCGACTCGTCAGGGCTTCCCCACACAGGCAGGCTGCTGGAGGAGAGGGTGAGTTGTGCTGTGTTTTTAATACAAATCCAGCAAAGCTAGCAGATGTTTGATGCTTCGTACTGTGTGCTGGGACTGTACATGTACTGTTGCTGAAGTTTGCTGCTGTTCTCACCATTAATTGTGGCTTTTTGATGGCGGTTTCTAGTTGGAGGCGTAAGCGGCAGTATTGCTAAAACTAGCTAAGCTAGCGGTCAGCTAACTTGACCTCTCGAGGGGGAGTCTTACTCGGTGTCAAGGTGTGTTAGACCATGGATTAAACTTACACCGGAATATCCCTTTAAGTACCTAGGTGCTTAAAAAAACATTTCCATATTTGGGACCCTTGATTCTTTATTAGTTTAACCTGTCGTCGAAACATTCAGACGTCTGTTGAAGCTGCTTTATCCTCTTGCCAAAGTGGCTTGTTTGTACATTGCAAAGGCTCACAAACAGGGCACTATAAAGAGATGCAAACCTTTGTCGGAACAATAAAGAAAACAAAAAGAAAAAAGAAAAAACACAACGGAAATAATAAGGAAACCAAAACGAAAAATTTTAAAAAAAGGCATCGCAAAAAGAGTTCAGAGTTAGAGCAAACATTGTCAAAAGAAACATTCACAAAGTAAAGCCACAGATAGAGCTATCCAGAAAAGGGATTAGTAAGAAGTAAGTAGAAAAAACAGGTAAAAAATAAAAGTCAGCTCGGAAAATCATAAAAGCCTACGGAAAAAAAAATGAAGACAGTTTTCAAAAGGAAGAAAGCATACCATCAGTTTTGTCAACTTACATCAACAAATTGCCCGCATGATTTTGGCAGGAAGAAAAAAAAAAATTTACAAAAGAAAGTTGTGTAAGAATGCCTTTGGACAAGTTAGGTTAGTTTCTTTTTTTTTTTAAGCAGTTTCTGATTAATTAGTATATATTTCTCTCTCTTTTTTTTTTTTTTTTTTTTTTTTTTAGACAGGATGGTAACAGGGAGGCAACAACACATACATCCACACATCATGACATGAAAAATAATCTTCACCATTCTGTTCAGGATATCTTTTGTACTTTTTTTTTTAAATCATTTTAATTTTTAGTATAAAAAAGAAAACTGTATATCTATAATTCTTGCTTCGATAAGATAAGTCTCTCCATAAATATCTACAGCCTGATTGGACGACTCTTTTTCTTCTTTTTTTTTTACTTTTAACTTCATCAGCAAATGAGTAAATGGATGACTGTACATATCTTAAGAGTCTTTACGTAAAGGGTTTTTTCGGGGAGGAGGGAGTGTGAGACGGGGGGGGTGGGACCTATGAACATACTAGGAAGGAAATGACATAGATGGGGGTGAACGTGTACATCAGTTGCCATGTCCATGTAAAGGCGGCACGAAGCGGTCGGGCGGCATTAGAGCTTTTGGCTGTAAGGAAGGGATGGGGATATACAAACAATGAGCATATACATGCCCATCTACAAAAGAGAACAGCACTCTCAACACTGACAGTTTTACAAACCCTAAGCTGCAACTTCTTTGCCATGCACAAAAAAATCAGTCGACTCATTCATGTGATTAAATTCCAAATTTCAAATCAGAGATATTAGCTACTCAACGACAGGAAGATATTAAGAGATCAGCATAGAAAACAGTTCTCACAAGATAGTGCTCGAGGGTCTACTTTGGATGGGCTTCTCTTTTTTCTCTATGAGGACATGAATTTTAAAATTTGTTTTATTTTTTTTCCACACACACACCCAATCTTCAACCTTCTGCTCTTAACGAAGCGGTGAGTTTAATTCATAGAGAAAAGAGGAAGCGTTTCATTTCTAATTAGGGAGAAACAAAATCATCAAAACATTGGCAAATTCTTAGCAAATTAGCATAGAGAGTTAAAATTTGAACATTTTCAGAAAAAGAAACAGAGAGATAACACATATATGTGTCTTTACATATATGTACAAAAAAAAAAAGAAGGACAGAAATAAAAATAAAACAGGATTTAAAGCAAGCAAGGAAAAAAAAGGAAAGGAAACCAATTTGTCACACTATCAAAGATGAACAACCAGAAAGCACACACTGAGGCAGACAAAGAGAGGGGGGGACAGTTTATAGGCAAAGTGTCACCACCTTCATTTAACTAATAATAAAAGGCTTTATTATTAGTTACTCCAATACATTTCTCTTGTTAGTATTTTTTTAAAACACAGGACAGGGCGTGCAATCTGGATGTACGTCAGAGAAAGAGAAGGTCAATCGGACGTGGTTTGATTTTGGATTTTTTTTTTTAGTTCCACTATAAGAAGTTGGGTTAATGCATGCTTCAGTAAGTTGCATTTAGGGAGAGTAATATACAATAACAATACAGCAAGCCATGGGACAGGTAGGTAAGGTAAGGTGGAAGTGGGGGGAGGGGCTTATAAGGGGGGTCAAAGGTCAGTAAAAAGGTCACTGCCACCAAAGGGCTGTGGGATATTCTGTCAGGCAAAGAAACCATTCATCAGCAGCTAACGGGGAGAGGAAGGCGCACCACGGGTGATGTATAACCAACATTATGTGGCGTTTAGGCCCAACGCATTGGCTAATTAATCAAGAGGGGGGTAATTAATGAGCTACCTTTCTTTTTTTTTTAATTCAATGTTTAGATGCTTTGTGTTAATAACCAACAGCCTTCGTTTGACAGATAAACACCGTGTTGGGGGGAGGAGGGAGTTCCACAGGAGCGCGCAGGGTGGCGGGTTTTATTCCCGCGCCTCTGGTGAGTTAAAGGAGATGTGAGAGGCACATTCGTCTTCAGATATCAGATTTAGCTCCTCATTAGGCAAAGTCGGGACCGCGAGTTAAGCGTTATAGGGGGAAATATGGCATCAGTCACGCGGCGCAGACTTGTGCATTATCAACTCTGACGTCTTCAATATGAATCTGCTGACGGCTCCGGAGAACGCACTAATGTCTGATGTGATAAAGAGCGGCTGTCGACTGCGCGACTGTAATGTGTGATCTTCTCCTCGGCTAACAGCTACGGCTCATGTTGCATAGCCGGGATAATATTCTAATAACGGAGCCGAACGCCTCGCCTTGTTAAATAAACAATAGCAGCGCCGAGTAAGTGATTTCATCCGAGGCTTTATTTATCCAACTCTGCCCTTGTTGTCTTGGCCTTGTTTGCATCCTTTCACTCCGCCGTTCTCGGCTAACAGCTTTCGGCGACTGTTAGCTTTGCGCTATATCAACAAAACCCTCGGATGGGGAGGGGAGGGGGGCGGCTGCAGCTAAGGGTCTCCGGTAAAGTCGGTGCAGAGGACCTTGATGTTTTGGTAAACACTTTAATCCTGTGTAAGCTCTTTCGCAAGCGTCGCACATCTTGCCGCGTTTCCGAGGCAGACAAACACCGCGCTGTTCTAATGGGTTTGCTTAACCAGCCCGCGTTTGTTTTCCCGCACTCGTCAAAATGGATGGGGGATTTTTTTTATTCTAAGCCTCTGAAATAATTCTCCACTCGGCTAGACCTACAGCCAGTCGCTCTGTTGTCTTTCTGTTTTTTTAAGCTAAAAGGAAGTCAGGACTTCAGATTAATAAAGTGCCTACCGGCTAGCCTTTGCATCAACGAGAGAACTGATCCCATCGTTTAAAACCACAAAACGAGAGAATGAAACAAACTGAATTCTTCTAGTCATTCTGCCTTTCATCTTTCCCAGTAGAAAAAAAAGACTATCTGCTGCATGCCTGGCTTTTGAAGAGGAATTAAGTAAAAATAGTCACTTGTAAATGGCTGATTGGCTGACTACCTCAGCAGCTTTGGAGGCTACGAATGCAGAAATCTCAGAGCGGCGTTTTCTCTTCACTTCCCCTCCGCTCGCTGCTTCGCCTCTCTTCCCTCTCCTGGCCTGATCCCCGTGTCCATCCAGCGTTTGCTGAGGCCTCCGAATGGAGATGAATAACGACGGTGTGTCAGGGATTTGAGGACGCGCCACGCCATAAAAGCGGAAAGCCGGTGCAGCGGCACCAACCGCGGATGAACTGAGTCAATGGGATTTCGACGCTGCAAATTGTGGGTGAGTCAGTGGTTTGGGGCCCTGAAATCCCATTGTGGCTGCACGCATTGTGCCCAGAGACCTGCTGAAGCAGATTCATTCACCTCTGCCCACTACAGGTAGGGAGCTGATTACCAGCGAGCTAGCAAAACACAGATTCTCCGTGTGGGCACACTTTAAGGGACATGCCAGGGATTACACTGGCCCCCCCTGTGCAAAGCCTGAGCCTTCTGGAAACATGCACCTTAAAAAGCTGAGCATTTCTACCCTGACATTAAATTATCTTATCTCGCCCGTGCACACCCCGGCCAGGAGAGGCCTCATTCCTCACCGATGGACAAATCATTTCCATCCCACAAGCTGAACGATGGTCCAGGCGAGCAGAGAGGATGCATGTGCCACCTCCGGCTGCAGGAGGAGGAGCTCCCTGGCGGGGGCTGTCCTGAAGCCACGGCGCATGGCAGATAGCTCTTAATCCGTCATCATGAGGCCGGGCGCAGTCTGGCGTATTAAATTGGCATCTCCAGCAGGCGTGGCGACTCGCCCCTGTCAGCCGGTCGATTTGCTGTACAGCCATTAGGCTGCACCTCTGCACTCGGCAGACATGTGTCAGCTGAATAACCTTTAAACTGATCTGAGGCCTGTGTTGAAGTGACAGCCGGCCCAGTGGGGCTTGACGGAAGCCACAGCTGACGCCACAAGGAAGCCCAGTGATCCATCGCTATCGTACTTCATCCCGTACCCTACGTGTGTTGGGGCTCTTCATTAACGGCAATGAAGGAATCGCGCGGCGTTACGTCAAACATCAATTCGCGCCACAGACTCTCCACTTCGCCCACTGAGGCCGACAAGACGAGGAGGCATCTATAAATACGCTACATCTGTTTGATCCGCGCTTCCACTTCATCTAAGCCTGATCATGCAGGATCATTTACGACCCTTTTATTAAAACACACAGTCTTTTTTACGATCTGTTTGATTGACGCGCAGAGACGCAACAGATTTGTGGGAGCCTGTCACCTCTAGAAAAATGACAGTATCAAGTCGTTTTGTTTGAACAGATTGAAACAGACCTACCTTTCTGTTTACGCTCGGGCGCCATGCAGGAAGTCTAACATTCTTACTGTGCAGCAAGAAAACAGAAAAACGCTCATCCACAGGAGCTCGTGTCCCATCTCCATCTTCCTTTAACAGTGATAATAACCTTCCCCTGTCTCTCAACCTGGCTTTTTGGGTCTTTTTGGGGGGCAGTGCAACACAACACTGACGTATAATCTTCTTATGAAGTTGGTAAATGTGCTAGAAAACATTAACATTTCTTTAGAGTCAAGTTTTATTGCCACCTGATGAGCGCGACTCTCCTTTTTGCTCTGTTTTTGGTCTCCACCACCTGATATATATGTTCGGTTGCTCTGTTATGTTGACTTTGACCTCCTGCCTGTTTTTATATAATTGACTTTCATCGTTCATTGTGTTTGTGTTTTGCCATTTAATGTCTTTTCTACCTGACTATGTCAGCTTGTCTAACTTTTTCTGTTAGACGCAAATGAGAACTAAAACGGTAAAGTTGCAATAAAACCAAAACAAAAGATAGAGCTGAGGGGAAGTGAGGAGTACAGGTTTCTTCTCTAAGAGCATCTTCTTCATTATGCACTTTTTTCATTTGATCCACTGATATTATAAAGGTTTTATACGCTTTAGTTGCACGAATGTAACCAAATCTAACCTTCCCCTGTCTCTTAACCTGACTTTTTTGGTCTTTTTGGGGTGCAGTGCAACACAACACTGACGTATAATCTTCTTATAAAGTTGGTAAATGTGCTAGAAAACATTAACATTTCTTTAGAGTCAAGTTTTATTGCCACCTGATGAGCGACTCCACGACACTCTCCTTTTTGCTCTGTTTTTGGTCTCCACCACCTGATATATATGTTCGGTTGCTCTGTTATGTTGACTTTGACTTCCTGCTTGTTTTATATAATTGACTTTTATCGTTCATTGTGTTTGTGTTTTGCCATTTAATGTCTAACTTTTTCTGTTAGACGCAAGCGAGAGAACTAAAACGGTAAAGTTGCAATAAAACCAAAACAAAAGATGAGCTGAGGAGTACAGGTTTCTTCTCTAAGAGCATCTTCTTCAATGATACACTTTTTTCATTCGATCCATTGATATTATAAAGGTTTTATACGCTTTAGTTGCACGAATGTAACCAAACCTAAAACCCAGAGGCGGCAGATTAGAAAAATGTTGTGACCGACAACCCAGTGTGTCAATTAGGAACGAGGACTTCTTGTGGTTTTTATATATTATTGATATGGTGCAGTGGAGCAGCAGCTGCGATATAGCTTTTCTCGCGGCAGACATATTGGAATTCTGCAGCAGGGACAAAAAAAACAAAAAACACAGATGTGATTAATAACAATAATGATGGCTCCATTCCATTTCTAAGCCCCAGGGGCCCCTCGGCTCCGTGCATACAGTCACCACGAGAGTAAATACGGCGAAGCCATTATCAGCGTTATTAGTAACACCTGTGCTTTTTCTGCTGTGACAGTTCACGACGTCTGCCGTGACGAGGATCTATCATTCTGTGGTTGTGCTTTTTTTTTATGTACTGGTCCTAGTAGAAGTTGCAGGAGGCTTCAACGACTCTCAGGCCGAGGACACCCATATATTGTTAAAAAATGTGCAGGGTTGTGTCATGTATGAACAGTCAGCAGCAGTTGTAGCGATGCTAATCTTAAGCTAGTCTGCAATTTCTGAGGTGGAGGGTGTGTCGGAGTCTCTCGCTCGTTACAAAATGATCAGACGAATGTCCGTACACCGGGATCATAACACAGTAACCATAATAATACTAATAAAGAACTAATCTTTGCTAATAATATGTTGGATACAGTACGTGTCGAAGACCCGGCTCGTTATGATAACATGTCTTTTACAGGATCCGTTCAAACTTTCAGGCGCCGTACGTACGAATCAAACATTCAGATTCGCACTTGTAGATTTATGAAAATCATTTGCATCAATTACCGAGATATAATTACATATTAATCGCAAAAATGCTCTGATTACACGGTAATGACAAGCTGCAGCACTTTTAATCTGTTAATCGCCGTGAAATTAAATCAGAAATTGACTCGCTGTTTTTGCCGTTCTCTGAACTGCGCGCGGCGTGTTTTTCATTTCCAGGTAGCAGTTTTAACTCGTGATACAGTAAATCTTTTTTACCAACAGTTATATAAACTTCGGTGGGTGAAGAATTGCGCTGCGCACTCCTGATTCGCTCTCTTGTGGAACTCACGTGGGGGATAAAGGGGGGAGAAGGTAAGGTTTAACAGTTGTATTAAACACACACGAGACAACACGACCACGAGACAGCAGACAAGACAACAGGCTGTTTGGCAGACACAGACGGAGCGCTGACAGAGACAACAGGCAACGAACACGAGACGCCTCCGAGGGAGGAGCTGCAGCGGGGAACAGCGGCGGCGCAGGACCGTCGCTGTAGCCCCGGACACACAACACACACTGACATGTAGTAGAAGCCAGCTGAGGGGGGGGAAGGTTAGCCTGAGACTCATGGGTGGAGAAGAAGCAGGACACAAAATGGATGCCAATCATATCCATGCAGAAGCGAGGGTGGGGGGGAGTATTTGGGTGGGGGGAGAGGATTATTAGTTAGTCTACAGAGCTGCGGTACAGTCCAGTACAGTGTGCATGCCACAAATGCCTTCTACTTGGAGCAACAGATAGAATAGAAAAACAGATATACTTTGTGGCAATAAAAGTCTTTTTATGCCATCTGCATTCAAAACAGACATGTATATGCAGAAAGGCGTAAAGAAAGAAGGTGGGTGAGTCGGGATGGAGGGGTGGGAGGGAGGGGAGGGGTTGGGGGTAACGCTCGGGAGAGGAGACAGGGAGTCATTCTTTCACACACAACTTTCTTGAGACAGAATGGGGTTGCCTGCACAAGGCCAAAAAAAGGATGATGGCAAGAAAAGATTTTGTTGCCGTTCATTTCCCTGAGTTGTATCGAAAATGAGAGGGAGGATGTTTTCTTTAGAAGCCATGTGGCACGAGAAAAAAAATATAAAAACACAAACTTGATGATGAGGAGGAGAAAATTTTCCAACCACCAAAAGTTCATGCGGTCACAAGATGAGGCAAAAAACGGGAGGAGTGGCTCTATCCTTGCTTGGAGGATGGACGACGGATGATGAGGAGGAGGACACCAAAGAAATAAATACAAAACGAAACAAAAAATAACACAAGAAAATAAAAAAAAAAACACCACCCCAGTCAACCCGCCCCGGCACACCCCCGTAACGTAAAAAAGCAAAAACTGAAAAACAAAAAGCTCAAAATCTTAAAGCAGCTGGGCCCAAATCGATACAGAAGAGAGATGTTCATATGTGCATCACAGGAAGGAAAACCAAACCAAAATGCAACGGAAAAAAAGAGAACACCATGTCATGCAACTGTTCATACGACTGGAAGCGGGGGGCAAGGAATGAGGATATGAATTTCTGTGTCAACATGGTGAAATGTACGAGTATGTATGAGTGTGTATGACTACATATGTTGCCACTATATGAGGGGAGGGTACCATGTTCTCGTGAAACTTCTCGCTGTATACGCTTTGTTCAAACTTTTTTTTTGAGACGACTTGGGTTTTGAGGTTGAAGCGATTCCGGTAATCTCCCCGAGTTAAGGAAGCAAACGAGATAACGGGACTTAAAATCCTCACATCAAAAAGCCATGAATGTGGTCGTCACTTCGAGGAAACAAACGCTCCGACGGTGCGATAAACTAAATGAGTTCCTCTCACAGATCGAAGGGAAAATTACTTACAGAAAATCTACCAAAGTACACGGAAAAAGGACCTCATTTGCTGAGAGAGCTAAATAAAAATTATCAGTTGTGTTCTCCGAGCGGAAGATAACAAAGCGAAAGGGCAACGCATTGTTTCGCTGGCTTATTATTAGCTGTGAAAAGTGGACATATGCTCGCCGCTAAGCCGAGCCATATTTAGCCAGATTAACGCGGCATCAATTAGCCCGCTGTGATGGCGTTTTTGAAGGACAGCGAAGCAATCAAATAGCCTCAGCTGTTAATGATTTCCAGAGAGCCTAAGAGGGGACGCATTTTACATACTGAGCCGGGTTTTCGGCTCCGAAATGGTTGGGATACCTGCCAGCTGCTCCCGACCGACGGCTGCTTGTCCGAACCCAAGTCGCCTCAAAACAACCACTTGCTTTTACATGTGCGGGTTTGTTTCCAGCTCTGTTTTTGAGTCTTATCACTTTGATCCAATCACAAAGTGATATTCCTGTGTTTGTGTGTGTGTGTGTGTGTGTAGAGGGAGGAGGGAAGAGAGACGATGCGCACAGAAATTCGAGGATATCTGTTCTCTATTAGAATGTTTCAGGTAAGGCAAGCCTCCGACGAAGGAAACAGAGGTACAAACAAGAGAAGAAGAAGAAGAAGAAGAAGGGGGGAAGAGGGAGGAAGAGGCTCTGTTGCAGTTAGTCTGCTACATATCACAGTATCTATGCTGAAAGCATCTTTGTTCTCGAAAGAATCTCAAAATGTATCCTCTGTCAAGAGAGACGCACACACACGCACAGCAAGAGGAAATCAACCATGTACAGGACAGATACATTTTGAAGCATCAGTGCGGGCGACATGGGGCTTGATACTAATTTCGTACTTTGTTGAGTAAAGTTTTTGCTCTCGACCGAATGCTGAGAGAACAAAATTAGTATCAACGCTGCGTCATGTCTGCGACCAGTTGCCCCATAGCTAAGTGTAACTTTGTTTTTGTCGAGATGAAAGGTGTGAGCTTTAGCTACCAGCGGCCGGCTACAAGATGGAAGCGTTTAACTCGTTCACAGTTTAAACTGTGACCTCCTGCAGAGAGCATGCTAAGGTTAGAGGTTCTTACCGCTTTCATCCATCCATCTCCAAAGAGTTCGTTAAACTTTGGATATACACTGAGAACCCCCCCTTTACACTAGTGTATATTTCTACTTTTCGGAGGACTTCTTTATTTTTTTTTTTTTATGAAGTTACACTTGAAGCTCCCATGGGACATGATGCTGAGAGGAGAGGCTCCTCGGTGGCAAATCAAAGAAAGATAAGGAGAAATAGACCAGGTGGAGAGCAAGCACAACTCGACACACCCATCCCACCTGCGTGTCCGGAGTCGCACTCCTCCAGGTCCTCGTCGTCGCTGGAGCACTCCGCCGACGACACGATGTCATCCGTCGTCTGCGGAGAAGAGAGAGAGAGAGAGACATTCACACACATGTACGAGAGGTATGTGGTTACGTACCGCGGACGGTATAGTGAGTCCTCAACTATACTGCCCACAGCCATTCCATTCAAGGATATCTCGGCGCGCACAGACCTCTCCGCCTGTCCTTCGGCTTCCATATATCACTTGGAGTCAATCATATTTCACAGTGTTTATCATTCCTCACTTTATGTGCTTTCCACCTCCGCAGATAATTGTTTTCCTTCACCCTCCGCACTCTGCCTCCGATTATTTATCGCCCTTCTCCTCCTCTGTCGTCCACAATCAATGGCCCCACCAAGCCCTCACAGATCAACACTGTCCCGGCTCCTGATTTGTGCTAAAGGAAGGGAGGGAGGGAGGGAGGCTCGCTAGCTACACCCGGACCAGCGATGGATTATCTGCACCCTCCAGTTCCCACAATTCTGATTTATCCCCCCTCCCCGCCCCTCCTTCCCTTTTTTTTTCGGGTCGACCCATGGAGGACAGAGCGGGGGGGAGGAGGTTGTATTTCAGCGGCGGTGCGCTGGGCAGCCGGCGTTTATTAGAATGAATCAGCGGGGCGATAAAATAAGCCCTGTCACCAAGCAGGGTTATGAAATCAGAGTGCTGATTGAGTTTTCCAGTCCTGGCCGAGGGTGTGGGGCTCTAAATATCATTGAGTTTGACAGACTAATGAAACGCGCCCCCGTGCTCGTGTGCTTCCGCCTTCAACAGGGCGAAGAGGAGAAAAAAAAGCCGGCCACTTCTACCGCATGCATGCCGATGTTCAACACGTATGTCGAGGTTGTCTCAAAGCGTATAGGTACATTTGTGTTCATAATGCAGCACATTATGTACTGTAGTCCGGCGTGAGGAGGCAAAGAAATATAAATAAATAAAAGCGAAGCAAAGAGGGGGAGGGCTCTAAACTAAATTGCTGTAAAATATGGCCCCTTGGTAAACATGACTATTTATTGAAGCCACATTACGGGCGTAAAAGTCTTGGTTATTGCCGAAAGAGGGTTATTGCTTGTTATTATGATAGCGACAGATGTGGGAGGCAGGGACACAGAGAGAGAGAGAGAGAGAGAGATGAAAAACCCCCAGCCACTTCAAAGTCTGTTCCAGCAATTTCAGCCCGAGACCATCGCAGCAGAACCCGGCGTCGAGCGAGAAACACACTGCCTTTCTCTCGTCCATTCACGCTGCATTTTCTCTGCAGCCGTCGCCGACAGCGTCTTTGGATGCAGCAGCTTAGCGGAGTCTCAGCTCTTCTATATGTTCTACTTAGCCAAGCAGATTCCCTGTTATTATTATTATAGCTAATATTTCTATTAAATAAATATTTTTGGAATAAAAGACATTCACAGCCTCTTGGTTTTGCAGTTTTGCCCCTTTTGAGACTTTGGGCAGGTTTTATATTGTGTTTTTTATATATTAAGTGTTAAGTCTTAATAGGTAATAAAGCCCTTATAAGTTTTATAAGATGCTTATTAATAAGATAATGTAAGAATTAATACTTGAATCATAATGTTTAATGTTAGATTAAAGGACATTTATAAGAAACTTGTTATCAGTTTACAGACACTAAATGTTAATAAAAGCCGTATGAGTTGGTGGAGACTGGTTTACGACTAACTAACTTACTTATTATGTCATTGTTAAAGCTTTATTGCTTTATTAAGATTAATATATACATTTTTATACACTTATCAACAGTTCATTATACTATTTTGCTATTAAAGAGAAAATGTCTTATCTTATTTCATCTATGAAATGTTAACAATATGTCTTATAGGTGCCTTTAAATGTATAATCCGACAATAAACATGTTTATGGTGCTGTTACTAACACTGATATAGTCACTCAGTGGCTAAATTGCATTGTGGGAAATGAAAGAAAAGAGGAATGCGATCGAAATAATTGTGACATCTCTGGTTCTGACGTATCGATTGTTTGTTTAAAACTGTCCGAGTGTGTTATTGGAGCGCGACGGCCAGACCAGTGGACTGCTTTTCAAAACCCGGGTGTCTACATTACCCACAATGCAACTTAGCCACTGAGGGGACATCACTGGAAGGAATTTATCAGATTACATGCAGCTGCCTCTGAAAGCCACCGAAGACTTTACAGGGTAGAAGTAGTATACATACTTTAATGTATAAAAATGGCGGCGTTGCCCTTTAAGTGCATTTACAGTAAATGCACTGATTGACATAAAGGCTGCAGCAACACAAAGTGTGCAGAGAGAGAGAGATATTAAAAGACATCTTGTCTCATCTTTTTCTAAGCGCGCTGTAATAAATGTATAATTTGATTCATTCCTTATGCATAAAGAAAATAAAATCAGCTGAATAAACCATGAAATGCTCTAATGAGACATAACGAAGTTGTTTGAAAAGATTCTTCTCATGTCAGATCAGTCTGTAAAAATTAGTTCTTCATTCATTTTATGCATAATTCCCCTCGCTGCGCTGGGCACGAGGGCTCCGAGAAACACTGGGAAGAACGCTGTAATCACCAATCAGAGCATCGGGCTAAATATGTATTTAAATATACACAGGGCTTACAGTTATCAATGCAGCAAATTTCATCATGTGAGCAGCAGTGAGTGAAACGAGAGACGCAACTTAACATTTTCTCTAATCGTGCATGTGCACTGTCAGATCGTAGGCTCGAAATAGGCAATGGACTGTGCAATCTACAATGCGATGATTTCATAGATGACCTCAAGTACCCCCGTCGTGTTTCAAGCGTGTTCCTTTGAAGTGACTTTAAAGTGGATGCATCTTTATGTTAAATATATAAAAACGGATATTATTGAGGCTTAAATACCGACGCGTGTCCCCGACCGTCTCTCACGCACACTGTAATTAAGCCACGGAGGTGAAATCGCTCACCTGATAACATTTTTTCCCGACTCTGGCGCGGCTTTTAGCCCCGAGGCAAAGCTCAAATCCAAAAAGTTATCAGAAAGGTTTATAGTGTGCACTTTCCTGACTTGTTGGCACACAGAGGCCACAGACCTACACAGCACTGCAGAACCTCTGCAGTAAAAAAAAAAAAAAAAAAATCATTAAGTACTTCATCTTTGAGCCTATCCACATGAAAAAGGAGGACTGGCTGCCTCACCTCGTCTATTGTTGAGGTGGCATTTAAATGGTAGAAGGACGTACTCACAGCCTATGTGTTCACTTTCCATTTGATTGCAAATCATCTTTGACTCACCAGTAAGAGAGCCTTTCATCTGAGCGACTTTGATTCCACTCTGAGAAATTGAAGAGGGCTTTTGAAGGGTGATGTTTGACATTTGTAGATCCACTAGATGCGATTCATTTTCATAAACATATGCTGTATCTCTGCGAGTCAACGGGTCAGGCTGAAGTGCTTCTCATGAAGGGCTTCGGGGCGCCATTTTTCCGCATTTGGACTAATGCAGAACAAACGACGTGACACGCACAGCTCACAGTCTTCTTCCAGTCGGGGCCGGAGACGTCGATAATAACATATAGCGCGAGGCTAGATGCTGTAAATGCAAAGGGAGCTTGCCGAGCGGAAAAAGGCATACGCTGCATGTGCGTGCAGCGACGGGAGCCTACAGTGAGGGTATGGCAGAATGATGCGGTTGGCCAGCGGGACTACAAAAACTGATTTCACAGCTGGGGAAATCCAATTCTCTGTCTAAATCTCCATAACATAGAGTGGGATATATTTTGGCAGCAAAGTGATTTCTTTTTTTGGTGTAATTATTCTCAACAAACGCTCCCCTCGTCATTTTTAAGAGAGTCTGGGTGGTTGGGATTTACAGGCCGATTTGTTTGTGTGTGTGTGGGAAGCTTTAATGTGTATGCCTTCTACTTCCTGTGTGTGAAGAAAGCGTGTCATACACGATGATTTCGGCACACAAAAAAACAAAACTCGCAGGCTATGTGCATCATGCCTGATTATCCTGATTACCCTGCCTTCGAGTGATGCTCAAATTCCTCCCTCCGCAAACAAACACCACAGCCAAATCAATAGGCAGACTTCATTAAAACAGCATTTACCTCTGACCACTTCAACACATCAGCTAAAAGGATCACACCGGCGATCGATGCCGATAGACAGCCTCCTCTGGAGACAAGTCTCAAAATACGCAGCTTTAAGACGGCACCGAAACGAACAAAATGGAGAGTGTGCAAAGATGCTGGGCCGTCACCGTCCCGACCAAAGCTTTAATCAGGAATTCTGGGACTGACTACTGTGAATCAGCCAGCAGCAATGCAGAGGCCATTAACAGGCGAAGCTGCAATTACCTCAGCAGCTGAATGGAGCGCATGCTACATCACCAGTCAGGCCTGACCTCCGAGTGAACAAAGAGGCTGCCAGATTGATTAACAATAAACTTACAGCTTGGGGAAAACAACACCTCTTTTGATAAAAACCTTCTTTTTTTTTCACCACAGGAAAAACAACTGTCAACCTGTCCAGCAGAGATTACATGTTTTAATTTGCAAAGTGACGGAGTAGCGTCGAATGAAAGCTCAGCCAACTAGTGCGAGGCATGAAATACAGTTTGCGGCTCCTCGGTTTGTTTTTCACTTTTTCTTTTCACAACATGAATATCGAGTTTGTGCACCGAAGACATCCCGTCAAAATACGCTTCCAATTGTAGAGTCCATTCTCTTTCATCTTAGCAAGTTTTCAGCGCTTTTGAGCTACAGCTTGTCTACACACGAGCACAAAACAGAAAAGCTTTTCTTCGAATCAATCCAGCTGTCTACACACGGCTAATATTCTACTATAGCTATATGCGCATAAATACGACCTGAAGTCTTTTGTTTTACACGCATAACTAAAACGCGGGTCCTGTGTAGACGCTGACGGAGGAGTGAAGCTGCTGTCATTGCTGTTTGCCTGTGTTAAATCAAACTAAAAGAGTTTATTTCATGCTAAAAAAGAGTTGATACACACATGATCTGACTAGCTTTTGTTTTACACGCATAACTAAAACGCGGGTCCTGTGTAGACGCTGATGGAGGAGTGAAGCTGCTGTCATTGCTGTTTGCCTGTGTTAAATCAAACTAAAAGATTTTATTTCATGCTAAAAAACAGTTGATACACACATGATCTGACTAGCTTTTGTTTTACACGCATAACTAAAACCAGGTCCTGTGTAGACGCTGATGGAGGAGTGAAGCTGCTGTCATTGCTGTTCGCATGTGTTCAAATGACTCTTTGTGTCACTGATTCTTTGCTTCGAATCAATCCAGCTGTCTACACACAGCTAATATTCTACTATAGCTATATGTGTGTAAATGCGACCTGAAGTCTTTTGTTTTACATGCATAACTAAAATTCGGGTCCCGTGTAGAAGCTGACGAAGGAGTGAAGTTGCTGTCATTGCTGTTTGCCTGTGTTAAATCAAACTAAAAGAGTTTATTTCATGCTAAAAAAGAGTTGATACACACATGATCTGACTAGCTCAGGCTATCTGACTAGCTTTTGTTTTACATGCATTTTACATGCTTTTGTTTTACATGCATAACTAAAACGCGGGTCCCGTGTAGACGCTGACGGAGGAGTGAAGCTGCTGTCATTGCTGTTTGCCTGAGTTAAATCAAACTAAAAGAGTTTATTTCATGCTAAAAAAGAGTTGATACACACATGATCTGACTAGCTCAGGCTGTATATTAGCTTCAGATGAATCTGTTTACATCTGGGCATGTGAGCAGGAAATGTCTCTTCATTAGACATTAGTGATACAAAAATAACTTTAAACATCTTACATTGCTCCGTTTTAGCCATAATAGCAGCAGCAGCAGCAGCAGCAGTGGCGCTGCAGGCTGCAAAGCTCTGCTAATAAAGCAGATAAATGCAACCGATATCGATTTTCTCCACAGCCAAATAAAATCCACAAAAAGCCCAAAAGCAACACTTTTTTTTTCTGGCAAAGCACAGTCCACTCGATTCAAACACGAAGCATTAAACCGGAAAAAAAGACATCATTCATTTGAAATCTAATGTTTTTTTTTCATTATTTCTAATTATTTTCATTTATTTTGTGTGCTCAACTACTGAAGCATTCTATCTGATAATGTGCCTGCAGGAGCGAGCGAGCGTTCACACCCCGTTCCCTTCACACCTGTGCCTAATAATAAACGTGACTGAACTTTAGATCTGCTAAAATCACCACTACTTGCCACTTACAGCATATGTTCACGCTCGGAAAACGAACAACAAGCCTCCAGCAGACTTTACTTTAATATTTAAACAAGATATTATTCACTGGAAAAGAGAGAGAGGATGACTGGTTCCTCTATTTAACACAATGTAGGCAGAAATCGAGTTAGGTGCTCTCTGAAACGGGAGAAATAGGTGCTTCCAAAGGCAATCTGCAAGCTGTGTGCCACAGGTAGACGGAAATCACATCAGAGCAAAAAAAATTTTGGTTACATGACATACAGTGAGCTAATCTCTTCCCCCATTCTACTTAAATCTGATCATCTACTGACCCACGATATACCCGACGGCCATCGTCTGAGGGTAATACTAATCAAGTTGGAATAAAACTCTTTAAATTCATGGATGGTAACGGGAGCAGCTGCTGCATCTGCGGCTGCAGTTAAATATTCTGCTGAGCATGACGGTGATTCGATCGGGCACATCAAAGCAGCGGCTTGTGCTCAGCAGGGAGAAAAAGAAAGACATTACGTACTCGACCACTGTCTATAGTGTTCCCCTGGGTCAGTAAAGGCAGTGTAAAGGCTAAAACACAGCCGTGGCCCCCGGGTTACAAACATGACATGAAATATGAGTGTGAACAGCGCTGCGTTACGGAAACCAAGCACTCATGCTTAAGTACAGTACACTGAGTCATATCATCAGCGGGAGGCTGCATCCGAACGCACCACCGTCCCTATCATAACAAATGACCTTCACATGTTTTTGTGGCCGGAGGCTGAAGGAAACACTGAGAACGGGGCCCTTTTGAGAATAAGGGAAGAGACACGACACTGTAGATCCACATTACAACCCTGATATCAAACCCAATTTGGTTTATTTACAATGCCAGGGTGCCCAATGGCGAAAGCTGCTTCTTTTTTGTTTTATTTTGTGCGTGAGCACTGATGGGAATAAACCCAAAACAAATCAATTTTCCTCCAGCGCCTCATCCTGGCAGTCAGTTGCCATGGATATCCAACGTGGTTGCATGTTCAGATCAAAGTGACGAAGCGGAGTCAAGGGCGAATCAAAGACGCGCAATTCAAAGCCGCTTCTTCTTCCCCCCGAGGCGCTCCGTGGTCACCTTGGACATATATATTTTTCACACATGTTAAAACGGGGATAGGGACCATTTCTCAGGTTGAGAAATGGGCCCGGAAAGCGACAGAAATCAGAGGTCGGACCGACTCACTCTCCCATCTCCTCTTTCTCGCTATCTCGCTAATTCCCATTCCTCTGCTCCACCGGCCCTCAAACCAAAATAAGATAGTCATCTCCACGGGCGGAAGCTTCGCCTTTCTATTGACGGCTGTCTGATGTGCACGTTATCATGTCCGATCTCGGCTTTGACAGGCCGACAAGGGAGAGGCTTGTATTACAAGGGGAATCAATGGCACTAGGCCATATCCCTATCAATGGGCTGCCACAACTCTTTTCGCTCCCCGCTCTGTGACAGATAAGACGTTTTATCAGGAAAAACTAGCAGGGGAACAAAAGGGGTGGAGGGATGGAAATGGCAGCACAGAAGCATGTTAAAAATAACACTCGGTGGTGAGTCTAATAAAACATTTGATCACGATGTTTAATCTTCATTAGTTACAAGAACGGGAGCAAACACGAGCGGTGCAGAAATGCTGGGAGTCCCACTGTTAAAGCTCTCCTTCAATATACTGGATAAATTACACCGAAATGAGCTCCAGAATCAACTTGTAGGGGCCAAAGCCACATGCTAAATGATTTCCTAGATCAAATATTGATATTTGGAATGAGCACCCTCGGTGGGCCTTTCTCAGCGGCCTCCTGTAGTCAGCACATTTTTATTTTTTTTTCTTCCCAGGTTTATAGAAAAATGGAAGGAGGGCAGGGGAGGTGGGCGAGGGGAGCAGGAGGAGTGCAAACAGCTGGGAAACGAGGGGGGGGGGGGTGAAAAAAAGAAAGGGAAAGAAAATGCATTTAATTTGTTCACCGTCACCGTGCTATGTTGGTTTCAGCAGAACGGGTTATGTGCCGAGTATTTCTCTTTTCTCAAGGACCTGCCTTTGTACACAGAGCACCGAGGGTTGCTGGCTCACAGCAAACTCTAATTGCCCTGAGGCCATAGGCAGCCACTTTCAAACAGGGTCATTCATCTTCCCATGGAAAAGGAAATGGTCTTTGGCCCCGATCCTTAATCACCCCCCTGCCGCAGTGTACAAGGTCATCAGGGAAGCCCCGTGACAAACAGACTCGCACACATACATGTGTGTTCGCACACAGAGAGGGAGGCGGCTGGATGATCGAGGGGTGTTGAGCGGCGGCCACGTGACAAGGAGCAGGTAAGAGAGAGGCGCATGTGAGGCGAGCAGACAAGAGATGGAAGGGAAATTTCTCCTCTCTATGCGAGTCCACGCCGTCCTCAAGTGAAATTGGAGCGCAGATTACAGCTCGGAGTTATGGTTTGTGTTACCGTTTGTGGTTCTCCCTTCAAAGAGGAAGTGAGGAATTCATGTGGATGTGGTGGCGAGCTGCGCTGAAAGCCGTGACCAAAGGAGAGGCAGGGAGAAGATGAGAGTACGGGGGGAGGAGGAGGAGGAGGAGGGAGTCAGGACAGGAAAGGGATGGAAGAGGGTCCATTTCAGTGAGGATCATACGACACTGTCAGAGACCGGTGCAGGATTTCAGCTTGGAATAAAGCAAGGTGAACAGTTAAATGTCCAGTGTGCAGGATTACAGAGTGGGGACAGTTTGATTTCACACAGGCAAACAGCAATGACAGCAGCTTCGCTCCTCCGTCAGCGTCTACACGGGACCCGCGTTTTAGTTATGAGTGTAAAACAAAAGACTTCAGGTCGCATTTACGCACATATAGCTAGAGTAAAATATTAGCTGTGTGTAGACAGCTGGATTGATTCGAAGCAAAGTATCGGTGACACAAAGAGTCATTTGTTGAACACATGCGAACAGCAATGACAGCAGCTTCACTCCTCCATCAGCGTCTACACGGGACCCACGTTTTAGTTATGCGTGTAAAACAAAAGCTAGTCAGATCATGTGTGTATCAACTCTTTTTTAACATGAAATAAAGTCTTTTAGTTTGATTTAACACAGGCAAACAGCGATGACAGCAGCTTCACTCCTCCGTCAGTACTTTTGATATAATATCCTTCAGATGCAGATTACTTTTTCAATTATCCAACGATTGTCTGGTGATTAAAAACGACAGCAATTAGCAAAAACTGCACATTTTTAATTAATTGCACTTGATTTCTCCGCCCGATGATCAAAACCCAAAGAGCTTTCTAGATAAAGTGAAGGTATGGATATTCACATTTGAAAGGCTGCAACCAGGGAATTACTCTCTCTGGGCTTGAATCCAAGATAATATGATAACAAGAAGGCTTCACAACAGGCTCATTTACCAGCGGAAGTCGCTGCGACACATTTGTTCCTGTGTCGACTCTGTTTTCATCAAGTGCCGCCAAATGACCTCCTTCTTAACGGTGGCCGTTCAGTCCATTTTCTTTTTTGTTATCTGATTCTTCGCGTACATTTCCGTGTTTAATATCTGCTGCTCTGTCTCGTCTAACATCTCGTCTTCATGGAGAATTGATGCGCTCGATCCGCGTTATGAAGTCATGATTATACATATTTGAACGGGGCTTGAATTAATCTGCTCACAGTAGTTCTGCGCTGGATTTCGGGAACAATTTAAGCCTGGATCCGTCTGCTACGATGACTTAATCTAAAGCTTTTCACATTCAAACTGCCTTGAACGCAGATGTGACCTAATACATCTAAAAACTATGTTGTTCTGATGGTGTTCTGTCACAATCACACATCATCCACACCGTGATTAGATGTCGATTAGTTAAATCGAGGACGGCTTGTTGATTTGTGACAAATGGCTTTATGAATAAACCTGAATTGACCTCCCTAATTGCGACAATACAATCAATGAGTAAGACGATATGTTCAACTGGGAAAGCTTTCCGTTGAGAAGGTGTGAAGTCTGCAATCTGAAACCAGACCCTGCACGCTCTCTCTCCTCCTGGCGGACTACATTTTGATCTCCCTTTTCAATTCCGCCTCAATATTACAGTATTTCTCACAGTCGAAGGCTATTACGACTTCAAGGCCGTAATACCAAATCAATGTAGGCGTTATGTAACGGCCGACGCTGGCAGCTTTACGTCTCCCAAATTAGCCGGCGGTCCCATTTGGGTTCAGTTCCTAATGAGCACAAACCAAATTAAGCATTCGATTTAGTCTCTTTTTAGAAGATGAAAGTTGAAACGTAATCGCTAACCAATGGAGGAATGATTTAAAAATGCGCCGAACATGCTCGCACACGCATGTAGGCATGACACACACACACACACACGGATCCTTACTATTATCTCGCTGTTAAGAGCAACAGGTTTTCATTGTAGTTTTCGCGGCAGCTCTCTGTGGACGGGAGGAGAAACATTACTGGGCCTTTGCTAACAGCTCAGCCGAGCAATGAAACAGAACACATTATTGCTGTGCAACATCAAAGGCTGCGCGATACATATTTAATTAAATCCTATTGACTCTGGCAGACACACGGTGCGTTCTGTGCACACAGACAGTAACGCACATAGAGATCTGTGAACTTTCATACAAGGACGTAGCCTCTCTTTCTCTCTCTCTGTTTCCCTCACACACTAACATAGATCCACACACTCAAGCCCCGTTTACACGAAGGGAAAACGCAGATATTTCCAGGCGGTTTGGCCTCTCATTTACACGAAAACCCCGTTTTTATCACAGAAAATGATTATTTCTTCTTCTATAAAAACTCCGGTTATGTGTTGTCGTGTCAGCTGGGAGAAACGGGGTTTTAGGTTCTCACGCTCATTAGGCTATGCGCCAGAAAATGCTTAACGTCATGTGAGCGTTGTTTTGAAAGGAACAGGAAGTCGCTCGTGTTATTCGTTGTTGTTGATTCTGAGGATTCTGATTGGCTTGCATGGCTTTATCCTTCTCCCTACACTGCCGCCCAGAGGTTTGGCAGAGTTATAATGGCGCTCGACGGCGTATTTATGCGGGTTGATGGAAATGACAACTTTTTTGAAAACGATGTTGTGTGCACGATGTTGTTTTTGAAAACGGAGGGGGGGAATATTCGTTTCTCTAAATGCCCTGCTATGTATAAATGTGGACTCAGAGTGCAAGGCTGGCAGGAAATGTATTCACAGCATCACCGTGCACAGAGATTCATTACTGACACCGTGGAAACGAGGCAGCCGGTCTGCGAGCTGCACACACATGAAGTTCGATATTATCATATAGGGCACGCAGCTCGGGGAGCTTCATAAGATCTGTGCATTAATACTTTAAAATTGTGGTAAATTTTTCTGTCTTATAGCGAGTTAGATTAAAAAATCAACATCAGTTTCACGTCCGTGTTGTGTTCAACTAACTCGGCACAGAGGCGAGAGGCACGGCAGCTGGCGTTTGTCAAAAGAAATGCAAAAATACATAAATCAGCATCTTTAAAACCGTCTTATTTACATGCGTGTATCTTGTTAGCTAGCAGGCTAACGACCATAACATCCAAGAGTCAGCTGGGTTTTATTCAGAGAGGCGAAAGTGTATACAAACCAGCCACTTAATGAGGACGGGGTGTCTTGTTGCTGCGAGCGGTGAATGTGCCCAGCTGTTGGTCTAGTTAAACCACAACGTCTCACTTTGTATTGCCAAAACTTTTTGAGTAGCTGCACACAAACAGCATTCAGTATGTGAGCTGTGTGAACGGACCTTTAACAGAACGCAGAAAGCTTGAACACAGAGATTAAATGAACATTCATCCTCCCAAAATGTTTGAATATTCACTGAAAGAAAGAAGAAAAAAACACCTAGAGGAACAGTTAGCAGAGTCTTATGTGCCAAAAGAGAGCAACGCATAGACCAAATAACTGGTTCTTATTTTTAGGAAGTACAGTAACTTCCTAAATCTGCTGTAAAATAACTTCCAAAAGTGCTAAAGAGAAAAAAAAATGCTGGCAGTAGAAGTTTTAATATAGTTTTGTTCCCAGAACTGTTGTGCTGGAAAGAAAAAAAAACTAATTAAACACCACCAGGAGTGTGAGGATCTCACCGCAACCTCGCAACTTTTTAAAAATGGCTTGGCACAGGACTTAGCGCCGACTGTTCCACTTTGATAATCCAAGCAAGTCTATCGGCAGAGGAGGACAGGTGACATCTGTACTGAGGAGAGGAGGCGAAGAAGAGTTTGGATTCGAGGTGAAAGTCTAAGGGCCCCCACACACCGGGTCCGACGTCGGACGTCTGAAGCGTTAGGAGAGAGTCGGACGAGTTAGGGAGCTGCTCTGTTCGGTGTGTTCAGCTGCGTCTGATTCGACTGAACATGTTCAGTCGGCCGTCTGAGGTTGGACGCCGTCGGATACTCTGATTGGTTGTTAGCTAGCTGTTCAGTGACCATTCTGATTGGCGGTGTGCCAGCGAATCAGCGCGGCGTGTGGGAGGGGCGGCGGAAGTGACGACGGTAAACAAACCACATAAACAGAGACGGCACAGAGTTACAAACAACACTTCACCGTTCGTTATTTTGGGGATAAACCAACGTATGTTTGGAAGCCATGGCTGTGTGGACCGAGGACTTTGAGGAGCAGCTGGCTGCCCTGGTGGAAGAGAGACCACCGTAATACGACATCACGCAAGTAATGCCGAGCTAACACTGTGTGTGCTTTGTTCTGATAAGCTACGGTCCGCACTCCGTTCTGTCATTTCCTGTTTTTATGTTTTGGGTGACTGGCACGAGACTAGCGCCACCCGATGTTTAGGAGACTTATTGCATCTCGCGCAGGCGCAGAACGTATACGCTGCTGTGTAGCCGGGGCGGTGTGTTTCAGCGCAACTTTTCTACCGAACGGATCCTACGGAGTGGTCGGATAAGGAAGACGTCGGACACGGTGTGAGGGGGCCTTAACAACACGCAGGACCCTTTGAACAAAGACAGTTTGTGTAGTTAGTTTGCTTCTCTTTAATGAAGTTCATTGTTGTAGAGAGCGTTCCAGGCTGGTGATGTCACTTTGTCGTGTCAGTTTGTGAGTTATTATTTGGCCGCGTGCGTCACGTTATAACCAGTCGAGCGCAGCGTGAGGTGAGCCTGCGCGCCACCCGGAGCATGTGCTGATGTCCTGCCGGCCAGCTCCGAAACAAACTGCTGCACCGCCCGTGTGTGTGTGTGTGTGTAACTGATGTGCGTTGTTGGCTTTGCCCCTCGGTGTGTGTGAGCGCCCCGTCGTGACAGCGGAGGCTGACAAGACAGCAGGTTTACACACACACAACACACACACACACACAAACTCGCACACAAGCATTCCCGGAGGATCTATATAAGCTGTGTTGTGAGGCATGGGGGACATCCATTACAAAAACCCCTGTGGATCAAAACCCCTGGAGCTAGCTGCTGGTTCTCACACACTGAGAGACAAACTGCCTCCAACACACACACACACACACACACACACACACACACACACACACACACAGAGAAAGAAACAAACACATGACCTACAGACAAGAAATTGCGAACATCTACAAACACGTTCACGCCGTGAAGCCTAATGGAAACGGCTCGTTGTACATATTCTCTTGCACTCCGAGTGGGATGAAAAATTCATGAAGAAAGTCGCAATCGCCACACAAACACACACACAGACACACACACACACACACACACACACACACTGGAGACAGAGGAGTTAGACAACCCATGACAGTGCTGGAATGAGTTTGTCATGTTGATGGTGGGTGTGTGGGGGGAAGTATTTGGCACTACGCGTTCAAAACCTTCTGATTTTGTTCTTCTTCTTTGTTCTCTGACAATGTGAACACATGTGGCAGCAACAGTGTGTGTGTGTGTGTGTGTGTGTGTGTGTGTGTGTGCACAAGGTAACAGTGGCTTAATTCGGCGGTGCGTGCATGCAGACGTGTGAGACAGAAGATTAAGATATCTGTGTACAAACTGTGTGCATGCATGTGTGTGTGTCTCTGTGTGTGTGTGTGTGTGTGTGTGTACTCCCTTAATGAGCCACACACACCAGCAGGGTTCCCCATCAGTCTGCTGCCTCCCAAATTGGACCTACTGAGGAAACAGCCGACCTCCAGCATCCATTTCCCAGAATTCAATGGGAACCAGGAGTGCCTAGCAGGAGCACGCAGAACGGGAGGTAGAAAAAAGAAAGATACTGACTAAAAAAAGGAGGGAAATAAAGAGATCATCCCTGCAAACCAGTTTGACCTTTGCACAATTAGCGGCAGGTGTGGTTGGCGATCACACAGACTGACTAACTGAGGAGAGAGGACGACTGACAGCAGGTGGAGAAGCGGAGCGGCGCCGCCTCCACGCGCTCACACCTGTGCGCACGCGAGCGGATCGACGCGCAGACGAACACACTCATCAAACATCATCCGGCAGACTTAGCATGTGGAGACGCGCAGCACGCCGCACAGCGCCTTCCCCGCTACCTCGTGAAGAGAGAATAAATCAGTGATTATCATATATCCCCAGGCGTTAAGCAACATCCTTGATGTGCTTCGGATAGACGGAGCGAAAGAAGCGAGTCGAGGGAAACTGGGTGTGCGAAATCCTACCCCGTAACGTCGCTGGTTGATTCTGGTGCATGACCTTTTTACGTTTGCCCGTTCTCTCTAAACTCACCACCGCGATGTCGATCAAAACAACCTGGAAGTCCATTTCGATTCGACTTATTATTTGTCATCGTGCGGTGTTTATCCAAGCGCATCGATGGCGCCTTATTCCCCGCTTCTCCGCAGAAGAAGACCAATTAAACGGCAAACAATTTACCTCTCATTTTCCCGTCTCCTGAGCACCGGGGCCAGTTGAAGATGATGGACGCGAGCAATTTCTTTAACACGGCAAACCATGCAAATCACTCCCAGCGTCTCTCTCCCTCAGCTGCTTTCCCCCACGGTACTCGAGATTGCAGCCTCCTTTTCCTAATTGTTCCCAAACATCTCGGGCCGGCAGCGCGAGTTAATTGAGAAGGAGAGACGTTGATCTCCCGTGATAGAAAGTCTCGCATTAATGAGTGTTCCCAAAATGACAATCCGCACCAAACCGGCACGTATAAAAAAAAGGCCGTTCTTTGGTTCAACCACAAAAACAACCTGTTTCTGTATTGAATTCTCTGCAGTTAAGTTGTTGTTGCTGCTCGTCTGGACCTTTTCTGTCGTCTGGATCGATAATCAACAAGAACTTAAAAAAAGCGCAGTGTGTAATTTCTGCTGCCGGGGGTCCCTCGATCAAAACAAAAGACGCAATTAGCATGGGATAATTGGAGCTGCCAATCCGTCTGACACGACTCAGGCGGAAACGCTCGCTGACAAGGTTACGTGTTAGAGTTTTATTCAACGTTACGTTACGTCACGTTTACCAGCTTCCTTCCTCTGACTCTCTCCTGGAAGCTACAGCAACAGGTTGAGACTCACAACGAAATGTCTAATAAAAGGTCTCGTCGTTTAGTTGCAGAAACGGTGAATGTGATGTATTTAAAAAGAAAGACGGGGTTTATCAGTTATTCTGTAGTGAGGCACGAGGCACACCCAGGAATCCCATACGCAAGTCTTCACTCTAAACTTTGAACCGTTTGAATCGATGGCTCCCAACGTCTGAAGGCACCGAAGGATAACGCAAGGTCTCAAGATGACGAAGGGTATAAGACAGAAGACAAAACACAGATCTGCTACCCCTTCTGACTCTTTCTTCCTCCCCCTCTCCTACCAAATTATTCAATATCTGCAAAATCACAGAGGCAACTGCGAGCTCTCTGACAACCGATGCATGCAAAGAGGAACAGTGGCGCATCTCTTCTTTTATTAAGGGAGAGTAACGCAAAAAGGTCGGGAAGACAGCTTTCAATTATTGTGCAAGTCGACTTCGGCCACTTTGAGTTTTCCTTTGATTATCGTCAGACTAATGATGAGATCAACGCAGCAGAGCCAGAGCTCACATCTCTTTTGCTCCACTTGTCAAAACCTGTTGCCTACATTACCCACAATGCAAATCTAATGTAGCTTCTCGTAGCTCTTGAGGTTACAGAGGTCTGGTAAGTTCACCTCGTTCCAACTCCGCACAGACGCATTTCACTCTCAGACTCGTCGTCTTCAGACGGCGGTGACGTCGCCTCAGGTGACATCACTTCAAGCAGTTCATCAGAATTTGCACAGCTCCCCGCGGAGCCGCAAAGAGCTCCATAAAACCTCTCCCCACATATATCGTAGCGCTCTACGGGAACTTGTAAACAGACTTTGATGTGTAAAAATTGGTTGAGTTCCCCTTAAATAAGAGATCATCTCCCATCTCCGTACTGGCTTTTTTTTTTCATGCGGCAAGCTACTAGTAGAATTTTAATTACGAGTCGCTTCCAAAACAACTGCACATCCATTTCAATTTTTACCTCAAACCACTTGTGAACTCTGGAGCTCACTGTAGAGCTAAAGTCAAACTGTTCAGCAGGCAGGGGTTTGATGGGACTTAACCGTAAACGGGTTTATAACAGGGCGATATTTACACCATTATTCTTGTTTATATATATCGAGTGTTGCATTTTTCCTTTTCAAGACCTTATTTAGTCTCTTGCCAAGTCAATAAAGAACCTATTAATATTTATGATGATGGACTGGAGAGGAGTAAAGGGATTTTTGGACTCTTTAGCCGTATCCTCGCACAATAAAGAGGCGATGAAGACACACAACAGCGTTCCTGCGTTGCCGCGGCTGTGTACGGTGCGCGGAGAAAGAATCGAGGGCATGCAGCTAAAAACCCCCTCCGCTCCCCGATGGCGCACACGATCAAAGAGATGTTCCGACTGCTAAATGGATGAACAGGAAAATGAGGAGTCGGCTTTGAGAGCAGCGTCGTGGGTGGGCGGAGGCCGCGATCGGCGCGATGAGTCAGCTCGTTGACATATCTAATGCCAGGTCTCAGGCCGCTGATTATACGTTCAGGAAGAAACGGAAATGACGCGGCACAAACATTCAAATCCGACTCACTATTTATAGCGAGTAGAGGTGGAAAGTATCATCGTGTCTGTTTTCAGCTTTTTTTTAGACGTGTCACGTTATTTCCCTGAGAGGACTTTTACTGTGAAGAATTTAGAGAAAATGAAACGTGTTTATCACCAAATTAGTGTTTTTAGCAGCTGTTCTTTGATAAATCTGCGGGGAGGAAGAGTTTTTTCACAGCCACTCTGTTGACCTAACCTGACTCTCGCCAGATGCATTTCGTTCCGCCTAGCTCCACTCACATACATCTTGGATTGCTTGGATTTCGGCACCAGATTTTCAGGTAGAGCCAATCAGGACCGCCGGACGGGAGTTTCATAGATGTGACGTAGCGGAGAAATGCGACTGTTTTGATTCAGACAACAATGGCGGCTCGCATCGAGGAAGCAAGCGTCAACATTGATGCTGCTATTTCATCCGTGTTGTCCAATCTACCCAATATTTTTTCGTTAAAAGAACATCAGAGAACGGCTCTGAAGGCTTTTATTGGTGGAAACGATGGTTTTGCCCTTCTTCCGACGTGATTTGGCAAGAGCTTACATCTACCAAATGGCTCCGACAGACAAGTGGTTTATCCAATCGTATGCAAGGATTTTTGATAAGGCCCAGCCTTCTGAAACACATCTCCAATGGAGCGATCCCAGATGGATGAGTGGAGCGAGGCGGAACGAAATTCATCTGGCGAGAGTCAGGTTACTGTTGACCACCACGCGAGACAACACGTCTTCAGTTGATGGCACGCCTTCAAGCGGTTAGCCGCGTTGTTAAAGGAAAATGTAAATGCGGACGCGCCAAGAGAATCCGAGTCAAGCCGAGCCAGCGCATGTGTATTGAAAAGCCTCGACATTACAGCGATGAATATATTAATGCATCAAAAATTCGAAATATTGTATTCTGCATGATGAATACTTGGTACTATAAGTATATTTTGCTCAAGCTAAAATCTAAAACCTTGACTTTAACTTGTGACAGCGTATTTCTACACAGCGGTTTTGCTATTTTTTACAACCTCTGCAAAATAATCTTTGCTAACTGAACAAAAAAAGGTCGACGACGGGGAAAGGATTTCACTTCGACTTAATCCAAAGACCAGGTGAATCAAGTCGACAAACAGTAAGGCTGAAAAAATGATTACGGTCTGTCAACTTGACTCGCGTGATCTTTTGGATTAAGCCGAAGTGAATCCCGTCTCTTGTCTACTCTAGTATTTGATCCCTCAGTGGACCGGCTGACCTACACAGCAGCCGAGTAACGGAGTGACAGCGCAGAGAGCGAGGGAGTAAAAAAAAAAAAAAGGAAATGAAACGTGTCTGTCTTGTCGGTGCGTCCCGGCGGAGCTATCATTAATTAAGCGTGAGATTGGTTCTCTCCACTTCCCACCCCTGTCTCTCATTCTGTTGATCCTGACACGTCGGGGGATTCGTCTCTTCTCACCTTCTGAAAAAAGAAACAGCTAGTGCGGGTGAAGTGGACCAAAAATAAATGTGCGAAGAAGATACCAAAACACACGCGTTTCAGTTCGCACGTGGGCACACACACACCTCCCGAAACAGCTCCACACACACACACACACGCAGGCAGGAGTCCAGCGCCGTGTCAGATACCTATAGCTCTCTTTCAGCGCCGCAGTACATCACTAATGATAGCTCAACTCCCTCAACTCCCCTATACTGCCCTGAGGGGCGGAGAAATCTGCCAGACCGGTACAGGTCCTCTCTTTACCTCTCACACCACGGTATTTGACAGCCAACAAGGGAACGGGCAAAATTAAAGGCCCTGGCAAATGAAATTCTGTGACACAGCGGCGTGAATCAAAGCAGACGCTGCCACGGGAGGCAACGAACGAGGCGCGCTCTCAGAAGGAACACAAAAAAGTGAAATGAAAAGTTAGCGAGGGCAGAAAGAAACTGCGTTTTTTTATCGTTAAGTTGCCAAAGTGTATCATCTGGCGTTGGAAAAAAAAGAGCTGCGGCTTCATCGTTTCACCTTGAAAAGGAGAGCACTTTGTAGGAAAAGCTTCTTTCGTAACACGCAAAAAAAGTATTGACTTGCTCTGATATTAATAGACACAGTGATGCTGCCACATTTCTTTCTTATCTGATGTGACCTTGTTGATGTTGCTGCAGACGGCGGTGTAATGTATCTCCGCTCAGTCATCATCATCGTCGTCGCAGATTATCGATGCTACGCAAAGACGGAACGGATACGCTGCAGACACGCCGGGCTTTTCATTGTCGTCTCTGTCCAAATCACGGGGGTATTTAGCGGCTTTTCTGTCAGCTCCGGCTCCGGCTCCGTCTCACACTCGCTCTGATGGAGATGTACAAGTGTCAGCGCTGACATGAAGGGCCATCATCGGCGCACGCCAGGCAATCTCTAGTTGAGGTGAAGAGGCTGATAACAGTGGTCCCTGTCTGTCGTACACCGCCCAACCTCTCCCCTAACCCTGCCTCCCCCCCCCTAAGGGAGAGTTATTGCTTTAATATGAACTACGAATGGTTGAATTTGTCCTCTGGGTGTCAAAGGACTGCTCGCCGTGATTACTTTCTTGGCACGGCGGTGACATTCATTGGCTCGGACTCGGGACGTATTGGAGAAAGGCCTCAGTTAGACCGGATTGGGTGAGTGACGGATGGAGACGGACAGAGACAGAAATAGAGAGACGGAGAGAGAAAAAAGGAGAGGAGCGGCGGCAAAGGCTGGCTTTGCACACCTCGATGAGCAGCAGCACTTCAATCCCTGATAGAATGAGAAATACAGTATCCTGACCTTGACTGATCAAGCGGGGAAAAAAGCAGCGCGGCTACAATCCGCCCACGCGGAGTCACACAAAAGTCACCGCAAAAACATCAAAAAGTGGAGGACAAGAGGACTTTTGTGCTCTTGACATTTCACTTTGTCACATTTTTAAAAACCTGATTGTCGAGAAAACAAAACATTTAGCCCACAGACTCCCGTTGTTTCCCGCAGGACTCGGGAGGCGGCCGTCCTCATCTCCTCAACGGCAAAAAATTGCAACTGAACACGACACTCGGGATGGAAAATAATGGGTTTGAATCAGTAGATTGAAATTTCTCAGCGACGGTCTTGTTTACTTTCTTGTCAGGAGAGAAAAAAATGATACCACTCTAACGTAAATATGAAGCTTGAGACAGCGACCGTTCAGAGAGAGCGCTATCAATCCTGTCATCTCACTCAGGGGAAGGAAGTGAATACGAGCGTTTCCCAAAATGTTAAACTATTCGTTAAAGATAAATCTGAGATATTAAAATACATTGTTGAATCAGATTTGACCACATGAGCATCAACAATGTCCACCTCGCGTCCCGTCAGACTCACCTGAATAGTCGGTGGCGAGCGCTGCTTGCGGGTGGTCGTGGTGGACAGCGTGGTCGTGGTCTCGATGAAGGTGGTGGACATCTCCGGCGGCACCGAGGTGGTGGTGCGCGCCGCGCCCCTGCTCGTGGGCACGTCGCCCACCAGCCGCACGCTGCCGTTCACCTTGATGTTGACGTGGCCCTCGGCGGCCATGTTGAGGACTTTGAGGCCGTTGTAGTAGAGGCCGGAGAGCTGGCCCTGGTAGGGCCGCTTCCGGTCGTTGCCGCCGATGGAGATGGTGGCCTGGGTGTTGAAGATTGTCAGCTGCCGGCCTGAGCGCACGAGGGAGGAGGAGCGGGCGTTAACACGTTTGTGATGGAAAAATGACAAAGCTGCTCTAATTCTGACATGCATCGTCTTAAGAGGAACTAAACTTCAACATGTCTGTTATCTATTACAAGCCTGTGAATATTCTCATTCATCCAGGTCATAGTTATCTCAAGGACATTGAATCGAACGCAACTGGATTTGGTTTTTGTCTTGAAGACGTTTCACCTCTCATCCAAGAGGCTTCATCAGTTCCTGCTCGCTTGACTCGGCTGAGACTAGTCCAACTAGCCGGTGTGGAGGTCCAGCTATTTAACCTCTCAGGAGGCGGTCACAAGGCCACTGATGCCTATGGGTCGTATGTGCTCCATTATTGCCAACGACAGTCGTTCAGTATGGTCGTTGGGGATGGTGGAAAGTTGGTTGGAGCATCGTAACGATGCTCCAAACCAACTTTCCACCATCCCCAACGACCATACTAACGACTGTCGTTGACAATAATGGAGCACATACGACCCATAGGCATCAGTGGCCTTGTGACCGCCTCCTGAGAGGTCAAATAGCTGGACCTCCACACCGGCTAGTTGGACTAGTCCCAGCCTAGTCAAGCGAGCAGGAACTGATGAAGCCTCTTGGATGAGAGGTGAAACGTCTTCAAAGACAAAAACCACATCCAGTTGCGTTCGATTCAATTTCCTTGAGATGTTATCTATTACGTTTTACTGCTCGGTTAAATGAGCGTGGATGGAGCTGAAATGGTTAAAAAGTATAGTGTCGATGCAACATGCCTTTATACTGAAAGAAGTAGCTCCACCTCTCTGTTCATAAAGGACTGCAGCTATAGGCCCTCTTATCTACAGCAGGAAAGCTTTTTTTCCCTTTTGATATACAAGAAAAAAAAACGCTGCCCTGAAAGAGGCCACTAATGCTGAAAACAACAGACACTATGCAGCTATAGGAGCATTATCGTCAGGGAGGAAAACACATGCAGGTGTGGAAAAAAAATAATAAAAAAACTGTTTGAAAAATGAGCTGGAACACGTTCCACGGGCACTCTTAATATTCTCTGGACAAAACAGTGGACTCCTGCGGTAAAATGATTAATAAATATGTATACGGGCTGTGGCATATTATGATAAAGTGCGAGCAACACACACTCACTGCACGTCACGGTGAATTTCATTAGGAGGAGGCCTAAATATCAGTGTCAAAACACACCGCTCATGCATTAATTACACAACGGGAAAAACACACCAAAACTTTCACAATACAGAAATCATAATTAAAAATCTAATTGTCGTATAATTTACAGACACATGGCACGGCAAGCTCGTTATATCTGCGGCACTTTGCACAATTAAAATACATAATGCGTCGGGTATGGAATGACAGGAGGGAGAGAGAGAGAGGACGGTCGGACCACAGAGGCGAAAATGAAAGAGCAGCGCGTGGAGTCATGCATGCAGCGGTGATGGCGTTTATCAAGACCTGTCTGCGTTTTAGCGGTTGTTAAAGGGACTTTATAATCAGGTTAAGATGTTTATGTGTCAATGAACTTTAAAGCAAGTTTATAATGATGTTATATCGCACCGAAAGAACAAAAAAAAAGAGGAGGAGCTGACTTTTCTTGCAAATGTTTTTGAACATTAAAAACGAGGTGCCGACTTGATCGTCTCGGTGATTATTAGTGCACCTTGGCGTCAAAAAAAGGGCTCCAATTAGCAGTCTATCGCCAAACAAGCGAGGATTTTTTTATCATGTGTGATAAACTACAATCAGGTGAATTACAGCGGGGAGAAGCACCTGCTGTTTGGAAAGTTTTCAGGTGGATGTGCCCGCTGATTAGTTTGTTCTCAAACATTGCAGAGGATTTAAGCCAAGGGAGCTAATTTTCTCCTCTCGAAACAATCGGCCGACTGTTGCGGCGCAGATAATGCGATTGTGCAAAAGAGGAAAAAATCTTATTGTTTGCACTTGTTTTGTTTGTAAAATCTCTCTCCAGTCCCTTTAACTGGACACCATGATTCGACAAACTTAAAAAAGATGACAATGACAAAAACCAGGAAAGAAAAAAACAAAGGAAAGAGCAAAAAAACTAACAAACAACGCTTTGTTTTACTTGTTTTTTTTTTTTTTAAAGGGTTTAAGGGGTGGTTATTCATTCTCAGAGGTTGAAAAGGGGAACAAGCCAATGGAATGACAGAAAAAGAAAGAAAGAAAGGAAAAAAAAAAACATTCTATAAGTTCGATAGAGATTTACCTTTCTCCTGAAGCCAATCTTCTACTGGCCGGGTATATTTGAACGGGATTTTCTTATTTGCCATTTGATAGCGCTCAATGTCGCTGTTGCCTTTAAAGTTTGAGAGTTTAACAAACAGCTTGAAACAGGTTCGGCAACAGCAACAAGACATCACACATTTATACAGTGGTTTATGATGAGTTTTATCTTTGTTTAGAAATATTTATAAAAAGCTTTATGATGAGTTTTTTTTCTATTCAAGTAGCTTTAGTTTAAAATGTTTAAAATTCATGTTAACACAGCACACTCCACACCTTAATTTAACCAAATATAACATTGATTAATAAAAAAAGCACAACACATATCCATAAAACCTCACTGCATGAAGAAAAACAGGTTAAAAACAACACACACACAGGAGATACATCACAAGTCCTGTAATACATTCATCATATTACATAATGAAGACAAAAGGAAGGCTATCAAGCGGTTAAAAAGGTAGACGTGCGTTTACTGCCTCCTCTGAAGCAAAGTGGGGGTAATTAATGTGCACTAATTCTCCCACTGGACACCACCTGCTTTTTATATTTCAAGGGGCCGAGACGTGATTCTCTGCAGAAGCTCATTTGGAAGGAAAGGAGCTCTGCAGCGGCGAGGGGAAAAGGAGGGCAGCCATGGAGAAGGAAGTGGTAATTTAAAGTACTGCAGACCTACTGGGAGGCAAGTCCCACAGTGACACAGATTTGAGGAGAACAATGCATACAAATGAGATCATTACTGACATGGTGGGAGGCCTTTTGGGTAAAAAAAAAAGAAAAACCCCCACAGCTGCCACATCCCCCTCTTTAGAGACCGCGGCCAACACGTTCCAGGTATATGGGAGTTATGAATGATCTGCTACCTTTTACAGGCGTGTGTGTGCGTACTTGTGTATTATTTCTGGCGTGATGCGATTCAGTCTGACAATCACAGAGGCGTTCCCCCTCTGAAAGTCTGTCGACCCTGAGAATTGAGACGTTCGTCTCCGTCTTCAAACACTCGGGAGAGTGTGACAAAACACTGCGAAAGCCTGTGCAGAATTATGAATGACACCGTGATGTCACTCGGTTCCCAGGTGGGAGGCACCAGTACGGCATCGTTTATAACACAAGCGAAAGGGCAAGTCTTTATAATTGTGAGAAAAGGTCCTGTGGAAAAATTGGCTGCGAGGATTCGCACAGGTGATTTATCTACGGACAACATCGCGCACATACTCGCGGGGATCCACCTGACGGATGGGTGTGACCGCAGAGTCTCATGCTACAGTAGCCGTTTTTATTCTGGGCAGTAAGCCACCAATCTGCCGTCCTTTTGGTGGCTCGCTCCGAGGATTTAGACAGAAGGCGGCAAATTGGTGGTCTGTTTTGTTCCACCAGCTTTGCCCCTCGGAGGGTAACGTTACACTTATTTGCGCCTCCATTGCTGTGTAAATCCGAGGCAGCAATGTGGTGGCAAATGCTGAGATGGGCGGAGGTGTGGATGACGTGCACTGCTGCGCACCCACAGCCGGGAGTTTTAAAACCAGGAAACAGCTGATCACAGCAGTCAGTTCGTCACTTCATCCACGAAGATGAGCAGCTGGAAAGCCGCTGAGATCCGGGAGATGCTAGCGTCTCCTCGCTCTCTGTAGCTGTCTTGGTCGTCCGCTTGTTGTTGTAGCGGCGAGCTAATAGCGGTCGCTACTTTCAAATTAAAAGCCTCCCGCTAAGAACCCAGTTCTAAACTCCGATGGGGTGCAATGTAAAGCTCTTATTTTGAAGAAAAACTGTGAAAAATTTCCCATAAGGAATGAATGGGACGGGGTCAAAAAAGTCACAAAATCATCAACGTTTTTCAAACATCTCCTGCTCTGGCAGACTTTGACCTAGAGACACCATTCAAACTTTAAAATGTAGGCACAAGTCTTATCTATTTGAGTTGTATTTGAACTTTCTTTCTACGATGTTTAGTTTTTGAACGGTGACCCTTAATTGATCATGAGCGATTTCGAAAAAACTCAGAAAAATTCAGGATTTTCAATGAGTGTGTATTGCGGAATGTTCGCGCAGCACCAACTGGCAGAGTGGGGGAGCCTGAAAAAAACTCTCGAAAATGTTTCTTTAGATGACGATCCTAGCCACAGATTTCACACTACAATAGTGATATTTTCCAAGAACGTAGCCACACTTGTCTTCTGTCTGGCAATGTGTCCACTTTATCGGGAGGATGTACGGTTTTTGAATTATCTGCGTCTAACCGACACAAACTCCAGCAACTGCCCCATAAGCCCCAATGTTAAACGGGAAGAGGATTTTGGGAGAAAAGCAGAAACTGCCCTGCTTCTCTTCACGCCCAACTTCCTGCTTCACGTCACGTCACATGTTGACGCCTACCAGAGGAGGAAAAGTGGAGGCTGTTTGGAAAAGGTGGAATATTACACCTCCCTTTTAGATAGACAAGGAGGCACATTGCAGCCTTTACCTTGCTGCACATGTGCCACCTTTTCTATCTAAAAGGGGCTCGTATCGCGTTTGAATCTTCTGATGGCGTCTCATTTCATATCGTCTTCCTGGTTCAGTTATTCGCTGTATGCATGATTCTGAACTCTCCAAAGTACTTTGGCTCGTCTCAGTTTCCTCTCCCTCCCTCTGTTTATCTTCCCATCGTTTTCCTTTCCTCCCCTTTTTTTTTCGTATTCGGAGAAAAAAAACCAGCCAAGAGCTCAGTTTATAGCCAGCTGGGAAGGAGTGTGGATATGGCTGCGAGGGAGCTCAAGGAGCTAAAGGACTGTGTCTGCAGCGTGCCAGCAGGTTAATCAGCTACTAGCAGGACTCCCTCCCCGTTCCTTTGATCTCGAGCAGGTTTGCGGTCGGCAGCCAAAATGCTCTCTCCTCCGGACAAGAGCCACAGAGGGAGGCGTGATGGTCGTATGCGAGACCGTGGGGGGAACGGACCGGGAAAGGTCAGGCGTTCGGTGGAGCAGGTTGAGGATCGGGACGGGTCTTGCAAACCACCACTCGTGTTGTTGTCACTCGGCCAGAGTGGAAATCTGCACCTGGAGCTGAGAGAAGCGGGGTAAAAGCTCGGTGTGCATTGCTAATGGCGCGGTCTCAGGTATAGCTCTCGCATTGTTGGAGGTGATTAATGAGGTGACAGTCCCCCTTGTAATGAATACACCACAAGCTAATTGTCCAACTAATGAGAAAAATCTCTCCAGTTTGTCAATTTGATGTTCAATTTCCAAAGGTGACTCCAAAATGGACGACCTTGCCAATAAAAGCGCTATTGTTTATTATGAAATCGCTCTGCCTTCAAGGTTTCCGGTTCTTTCTGCGGCGGCGGCGACAGATATTCCCTCATAGGTTTTTCATCAACCTTTCAGTACTGCGGAGAGGAAAAGAGCAATTTAGCACCATTATGTGTTTGATGTTTTGTCACCGGCGAAGAGCCCATGTTGGTTTAATCTTAAATCCATATCACAGCTCATACGCTCAACTTAAACAATCCCCGTATACTGACAAAGATAATAATAAGACTGATTCATGTGTTCAATATATAAACTCTCAGGCAAAGACAAGCTAATCTCTCTTTTCTTCAGAATCAGAATCAGCTCACACAAAAGTTGGTCAGGTACACGTAACGTTAGCTCATGTTAGCTAATGTTAACAGCATGATCTGTAGCCATAGATTACAAATAGGACTAACTCTGGCGCCCATTCAGTCCGATGACAAAAGCTTAACTTCCTGGTTATGTGTCTCCTTGGATATGCGCGGTAGTTCCGGCCCTCGAGCAAAAGTTTTACAAATATAATCGATCTTAGCCGTTTTTATTCTGGGCAGTAAGCCACCAATTTGCCGTCCTTTAGTCGGCTAGGTCTACAGATTTAGACAGAAGGCAGCAAATTGGTGGTCTGTTTTGTTCCGCCAGTTTTGCCCCTCGGAGGGTAACGTTACACTTATTTGCGCCTCCATTGCTGTAAATCCGAGGCGGCAATGTGGTGGCAAATGCTGAGATGGGCGGAGGTGTGGATGACGTGCACTGCTGCGCACCCACAGCCGGGAGTTTTAAAACCAGGAAACAGCTGATCACAGCAGTCAGTTCGTCACTTCATCCACGAAGATGAGCAGCTGGAAAGCCGCTGAGATCCGGGAGATGCTAGCGTCTCCTCGCTCTCTGTAGCTGTCTTGGTTGTCCGCTTGTTGTTGTAGCGGCGAGCTAATAGCGGTCGCTACTTTCAAATTAAAAGCCCCCTGCTAAGAACCCAGTTCTAAACTCCGATTGGGTGCAATGTAAAGCTCTTATTTTGAAGAAAAACTGCGAAAAACTGTCCCATAAGGAATGAATGGGACGGGGTCAAAAAAGTCACAAAATCATCGTCGTTTTTCAAACATCTCCTGCTCTGGCAGACTTTGACCTAGAGACACCATTCAAACTTTAAAATGTAGGCACAAGTCTTATCTATTTGAGTTGTATTTGAACTTTCTTTCTACGATGTTTAGTTTTTGAACGGTGACCCTTAATTGATCGTGAGTGATTTCGAAAAAATTCAGAAAAATTCAGGATTTTCAATGAGTGTGTATTGCGGAATGTTCGCGCAGCACCAACTGGCAGAGTGGGGGAGCCTGAAAAAAACTCTCCGAAAATGTTTCTTTAGATGACGATCCTAGCCACAGATTTCACACTACAATAGTGATATTTTCCAAGAACGTAGCCACACTTGTCTTCTGTCTGGCAACGTGTCCACTTTCTCGGGAGGATGTACGGTTTTTGAATTATCTGCGTCTAACCGACACAAACTCCAGCAACTGCCCCATAAGCCCCAATGTTAAACGGGAAGAGGATTTTGGGAGAAAAGCAGAAACTGCCCTGCTTCTCTTCACGCCCAACTTCCTGCTTCACGTCACGTCACATGTTGACGCCTACCAGAGGAGGAAAAGTGGAGGCTGTTTGGAAAAGGAGGAATATTACACCTCCCTTTTAGACAGACAAGGAGGCACATTGCAGCCTTTACCTTGCTGCACATGTGCCACCTTTTCTATCTAAAAGGGGCTAGTGTTTGCAGTTCGAGGTGAGTCCTTGGGAGAAATGCATTCTGGGCTGCAGGAGAATCTCTAGCTGTGTGGCGCCTTCGTATCCAGCTTATAGACTAATACGATTCATGCTTGTGGCTAACTATCATTATCTATGCCATTATTTATGAATGTATGTGTACTGAACCTTCTTGTACATATTTACTCGGGGGGTCAGATATAATATATTGTTTCATTGAGTGGCTTTTTCTTCACCTAGCTTGGGAAAATGTATTAAAATGATCCTTCTGGGCCAACTAGCAAATACGATTCACTGCCTTTTTAGTACAAACCGTGACTCTGTAATTGTAACCTGTTGTTTTAACTGTAAAACAATGGACTATCAGATATAGAGAGGAAAAAGTTTGATTTTTTACAGCCCTAATCAATGCTCTCAATTTTCCCTCAGCCAAAACAACGTCTAAACGTTCGCCCCTTTGGTGGCAGCCACTCAGTCGACACAAACGCTGGCACGGCGACAGTCGTCTGCCGGTTGTTCGCTTCGTTCCGTTCGGCCGGCTCTGCCAGACTAATCTCACCGGGGCTCCATCACAGGGCCGGCGCTGAGAGCGCATCAAAACGGCGAAAATGGCCACCGTGACAGGCTCCTGGCATTCTCTCCATTTGGGGATGATGAGTACATTTGATATACTGTGGCCCTGTCCAGAAATCATCATTCCGCCGCTCGACTCCGCAGCAAGCTGTTGCAGCCCCTGGTCATGAATATCCTGCGCCACCCACCTCCTTTCCAATCTACACCTGACTTTCATCTTTGTCTCCCCTTTCGCTCGGTTCTCTGGCTATTCATTCATCCGCCTGACCTTCTTTCTTTTTTCTCTCTTTTCTCTTCAGCCCGCCATCCATCCAAGCTATCCTCCGTCTCTCTGATGCAATCAGTCCTCCTCGCTCTTCATGCCTGAATCAGGCCTCTTCAGCTGAAGCCACAATCCTGCTATCATTTATCTACTTTCCACTCGCTCTTTATTCCCTTTCTCTTCTTCTCCACCCATCTTACCCGTCTATATGTCAGCCTCTCTCTCTCTCCCTTTTGTCAACTTATTCCTGTCATCTACTCCATTAAATGCTTCTGTATTCCCTCAGTGGCTGCGTTTCTTCTTCTCTTCACCCATGTCGCTCTGTTTCTCTTGCTTGCTTTTTTCCCCTCCATCCTCCTTCCATTCGCTCTCAGATGTCAGACAAAGCCAGGGAAGTAAATTCATCATTTATCAGGTCGCTCTGAAATTTATGGTGTTGAAAGGGATGAATTAGACTGGCGGCTCCGACGCTCAGCTCCGTCTGAGAGTCTGAGAGCGACGGAGATTGTGTCTCAGATAGGGCTAATCATGTTTGGCCCCGGGGACGCGTGGGGATTTATCTCGCTCCCGAGGAATTGTTTTGTCTGTATTTCAAGACAAAGATTGGCAGATATTTTGAAACGGCACAACTCATTGTGTCTGTTTCAGGTTGTAGGAGTCGTAACACTGCGTGCGTCGACGCGTGGACGAAGGTCTTTGTGTGTTCGACATGTGCATGTGTGTCTGGAAATAAACACAAGGCCGTTCTGGTTACGACCGACCCTTCTTGTACCCACCGCAAATGATGAAGCGCTCTTTCCCCGAGGCTCGAGCCGGGTAGTTAGGCTAATGGTCATTCATCTGAGACAACGCCTGAACCTCGGCCAGCTCCGGCAAAGTGCGATGCGCAGTTTCCGCCTGGCTCGGTCCGGTAATTCTTGGATTCAGAAGATTCAAACTCATGCAAAAAGATCATGTAATCCAAAAAAAAAAAACTCAGGGATTCGGAGTGTTATGTAAGGAAACTGGAAACCCCTCTCTCTCTCTCTCTCGCTAAACAAAGACGAGCCCCTGCAGTAATGTGGGCTGTCGCACAAAGTACACATGATCGTCGTCGGAGGGATGAGATGCGCAGCCCTGATGAGCAATTAATGGAAACGGAGGAGAAAACGCGGATAAAAAGGAATTTGAGGACAGAAAACTGAAGATCTGAGAGGGGCACCGTGAGAGGAGGGGAATAATTAGAGACACACACACACACATATATTCAACGCCCACACACACACACACACACACACACACCCTGAACACGTGTAAGCCGCAGAAGCCGGATGAAAAACGCGGCTGTGTGGGATCAGTGTGGTCGTATTGTTGTGCAGAAGAATGGGAGTGTGGAGCGCAGAAGAAGTCCTCCTGCGTCCTATTTCCCGATATTTACTCGCCAACAATGTGGAAACGTTTTATCTCGTAAACCTGTTTCGCGATAATCAGCCTCGTAGATTAAATATCAGTTTCAGGGAAAGTGCTTTTTTGGGCGGATGTATTGTGGGTTTAGCCGGCGTTACATCCGAGATTATAGTCACATGTCGTTCAATCGATAAAGGTCGAAAGAGAGAGGATAATAATAATAATACGTCGGAACAAGCGGTCAGACAATCACAACATGTGAATCAATCAAACCTGAATATGATTGGCTGTTGTGGTTTTGACTGTAGATCAATCCAATTAGGTTATAAGACGAGAGATGACGCGCTCACTCAATTAGTCTAAAACAAATTGAATGTCATCCTCTTGTCAGTTTCCAACCAGTGAACCTGTGTTGACAGGTGCATCTTCTTTGGTCTTCCAGCAAATTAAACAAGTGTAATATTTTAAAAAGTTCGACCCAACTACGACCTGAACATCTTTGTGATTTTAACCCACATTCATGATGTCAGAGCCGAATTAGTGACTCTGAGACTGTTGTGAACATGACCTCCTTGTTTGTGTCGCCTGGCCTCGCTCCTGAGATCTGAACGTCGTGATAACATCTTAATGAGGGGCTTAGTTATATCATCTTTTCTAATTGTCTGACGGCGTCATTGTTCCTGCTAGTTTAATTTCCCTCCCATTGTTCTTGAGTGTCTTTTGTTATGAAATTGCTAAATTGGAGACGGTAATAAAATAGAATATGAACAAAAAACAGGGTTCAGTTAAGAGCGAAATGTTGGTAATGATCATTTATTGAAGAAAGAAGCTGTTAGAAAAGTTTAACCAGGAAGTTTCTGCCGATGGATGTTTAAATGTTTCACTTCCAAGTAACTTTAGCAAACCTCGAGTTTTGATTAAAATCTGCACGATCATCTGACTCCTCACGCTTCTTCCTGGACTAATATTTAACAATGTCACCACGTTCCCAGAATATCAATAATTAAAGTTCACTAGATTGTCTCCTTGTTCCGCGGAGTAGCAAACACTAACAACACCGGAGAAAACACGAGTCTACTCGGTTATTTAGTCCACGAAAGAGACCTGAAAGCAGTTAGAAATGTTTCCAGGCTGCCAACCTGGAGATTGTCTATCAAGAAGTCGTCTCAGCCTCGAAGAAAATGTGTGTAAATCTGACCCGACGCTGCTCAAGTTACAATTAAAATCAGGCCCTTGTGTAAAAAACAGCCCACCTCTTTACTTTGGTGGTCCAACTTGTCAAACATTGCTGTCGATACGTCCAATTTACACGCCCCGGGCCTTTCTGCAAACAGCTTTGAATGACAAGCAATCCGCCAACACCTTTGTCTTCACCTCGTCTCTGCCCGGGAGAGAGGGCATGCCCGGATCCGGTAACTGTTTATTGAACGACCTGAGAGCCTCGTGGCGGCCGCCGCCTTCAAGTTGAGCATTAGGAGTGCGAGAAAAGCAGTCGATGAGTCTGCACCCTAACATGTAATTACTCATGAGATGACAACGCCTTTACAAGGGAGGCAGAGCGAAGAAGGAGGAGAAGGAGAAAAAAAAAAAAAAAATCAATCATCGTTGAATTACTATCACTGAGTGCCCTGCAAATTACCTGAGCAGAAGAGAAAAAAGAAATTACCACGTATTCGATCCCTCGACCTCAACTCCATTCCAAGACAATGGCAGGCGGACAGAAAAAGGGAACAAACCTCAATGGGATCACTTGGAAGGAATCCAGAGCTAAAAAGCCTCAGTTCTTTCTGTTGTGCATCGCTTTAAACTGAGACACAAACCCAAAGGCTACTTAGCAGCGGTTTCTGAACCCGGACACGGGCTTTTGGATCACAGATATTGGCTGACATAATGATTTAGGGTTGAGAAAACAAAAATGAGCATTATGTAAAACAGGAGAGGTTCAACTGAAGATTTATTGCGTAATCCAGGACCGAGATCTGAAGGAACACGACAAAAACTCCCCCTGTGCATCGACGCAGTCACGTTTGTCTGATTAGTCCGATTCCTCGCTTTCCCGTGATTGTTTACGTGACGGCGATGTCACTCGCGTGCACATCGCGGGGGCCACATGTTAAGGAGTTTCTCGGCGTTTCCTAGTCAAAGTGTGGCTGAAGCGCCGTTATGAAACCCGTCTAACTTTATCTGTTCAAAAGGAAAAAAAAGCGAAAGACAGCCGACGGCAAAAGAAAGCCAGAGACAGAAGAGATTAGCATCACCTGCGCTGGCATCGAACCAAACCAAAACAGCGTGTGCCAGGTCACGCCAGGGGAGGATGCTGCCCCCGTCCGCGGTGACGGCGTGCGGCGAGGAGCATGCTGCAGCGTGCTGCAGGGCTGCTGAGGCACAGGGCTGAGAAGTGAAAGGGATCAACTCCTATTTGTTTGCTCCTTAGCATTAGGTTTGCATCAGCAGTTTTTTTTTTCTTCTTCCTCCTCCAGTGTTTGGAAAGAAAGCTCACGTTACGCTCCACATCTGGTCCTGTAGCACTAGTTAATCTTTAACGTCGTCTATTTATTCTTTCTGTCTAATTACGTCTCGCCGCTGCGGCACGGTTTCACCTCGGAGATCGTCTTTTGTCATCCCGACTTCTCCTCGCCAAAAACTGCCGTGTTGCCTCCCGGTGCGTCTGCTCGGTTCGACTAAGTGAAATTGAAGAGTGGGTAACAGGGCGAGGACGCGGAGGTGGCCTCCCCTAAGCCGGCTCACATTCAGGTGTCAAAGACCAAGAGAGTCAACTTAATTTAATGGATTGTTAAGTAAAAACTGGGAGAGGATTTTTTCCTTCCTTCCCTCTCACTCTCTCTCTCGTCCTGTTAGGTGAGCGGCACATCTCTGTGCCAAATGAAGGCAGCGCCTGAGCCTCCGAATGGAGCCGGCTCTGTTTGATGACCCTATTTGTATTCTGCTGCTGTGCTGCTTCTGCTGACCTGGGAATGAGAGATACAGGCAGGCAGCAGCTTTATCTGGCCAGCAGGCCACCCTCGGTTTCTGCCTCTATCCTCCTTCCTTCGCTCGCCCGACGACCGAATGCCTCTTGGTGCCTTTTAATCCCCTTCCCCTGAAATGAACCGGCCAGATGTTGCACAGTTAATGCCTCTTGCAAGACAAAAGATTTGAGCTCCTCTCCTGCAGAGTCAGGTGCGAGGGCGTGAAAGAGGAGATTTCGGAAAGGCACGGTTTGCCACGGGAGCGTCGTATGCGCCCAATTAATGTGACTGCACGGCTCTCAGTCTGCAGAGATTTGACTCGGAATAACAGGAGTGTGTGAATATGTCTGGATGTTTTTGGTGGTGGCCCTTTGCGTGAAGAAATAAGGTGGTGCCCAGCGGTTTTAACAACTCGAATCTGACACTAACTCTGGCAGAAATTCATCAGACAGAGGAGTAAATGGGGCAGTACCTGTGGGGAAGTGCTCGTTCACCGGCCAGTTGTCCACCTGCAGCGTGGCGTTGCCCCCGTTCCTGGTGAACCGGACCAGGTGGTATTTGCCGTCGTTCACCGCCGTGGTCGTCTCCTTGACGCTGATGTCCACCGTCCCGATGTTGAACGTCACACCTACTTTGCCTTGCTCCTGGAGACACGAAGAGAAGAAGAGCGCAGAAAGTTAGGGGCGTTGAATGAATCCAAATCTATGAACACCGAAGCAGAGAGCTCGTCAAGTCAAGTCTCGACTGTCAAAGCAAGACAAATTAGAAAATTTAAACCGCCACCGTGCCAAGATTCAACCCATTGTTGTGCAATAATTAATTAATTATACAATAAACTAACTGTTAAAAAAGTTCAATAAAGCTACTTGGATGAATGCCCTCGGCTGGCGCTAATGGTGAACTACTCAGAGAACCTGAGGACGCTAGCTCGCCACGCTTCATTATACCACTGTAATGTGATGAAAATAGGCTGCCAGCAGAGATTGTAATGATGAGTAATGCTCCCTGCAGCTTGTCACCGCAAAACTGGCAGGACAGATGCCTTTTTTCTGCCACGGCCCTTTACAAACCGCATGCATACCATATGTTTTGTTTAGCCCCTAATGCTAAGGCAGTTTTTACCGCGTCCATAAATCCTGATCCCTCCCCGTCATTTCCTGACTCCCTCTCCCCTCGACCCCACTAATTTTTCACGAGCTGCCGGCGTGTTTTATCGCGGCTGTTTGCGTATTCATGGGCGTGTGGGCGTTACAAGCAAAAAAAAAAAAAGGGTTTTTTAGAAGCGGAGGCTCGAACGAGGAGCGGCGACGGAGAAGGGCTGCGCTTTCTGTGTCATTTGTTTTAATCCCCCGCAGGGAATCTCTCAGTGTAATTACCTACTTTAGAAGCCCCGGGTCTGGGGACCGTTTCTCATAACAAAACCGAAATTAAGAAGGCGTGCACAGAGGGGCAGACTCATATTGTATAACCGATCAGCTGAGACACCGGGTCCGGCCGACTATCACAATACACACACCTTGATAATGTCACGCTGGGTTTAACAGCGCTCGACGGCGCTACAAGTTAAATGGCGACGCTTAAAAACCGTCGGATCTCGATTTAACGTTACAGACTCTTAATACTGCAGAAGAGCACTTAATAAGGCCAACCTGTACTTAAAGCCCCTCGTGCTTTTACATTCTCAAATACTCCCCAAGTCGAGGAATATAATATTACAGCGCCGTACCTGCAGACGATTACAGCCGGCTGCTGCTGCTGTGCAGCCATAAATGAAGTGTGTCACTTTATTGGTGCCGGCAGAGACTCACACTGGAGGTCTTTTTGTTTCTTTTCGCTGAGTTCGTTCACTCTGCTTTTCTGCTGTATTTACTAAAATACATATGAGATCAATAGGAACAAATATTAACTTTTAAATCTGGTTTGTTCCTGCAGTTCTTCTCCTTAAGTAGAGCACCTGCGAGAAAGCAGACGGCTCTGTTTTTCGTTTCTCTAACTCGGTATCATCGTTCTGTTTCGTAGCATTTCTGTAAGAGCAAGCGGGCAAAGAGAGAGTATATATACTTGTCTTGATTTAAGGTACAGCGCATCCAGCAGAAAGGTAATTTTTCTTTATGCTTTTAGAGCAGAAGGTAGAAACCCTGCAGGGATCGCGCATACTCTCTCAACAAGTCCTTCTACCTGCCGAGGCGCTCTGAGGACCTGCACTGTGTTCGACGCCTCGCTCTTACTTACAGTTAAAACATCCTTTGTCTATTCATAAAAAGAAGATGCGGCGAGGCATTAGCGGCGTGCTCGACACCATAACGCAAAGGAACGGCCGATAATGGAAAAAGAATGTCGCCGAAGACGGCGGGAAAAGCCGTCTCCTAAAAGCCGAGGTGAGCGAGCTCAGTCGGAGCGCGAGCCAGACGAACGGAAAACATCTGAATGCGCACTTAACGTCTCCGTCGGAGCGGCTGTAAATGGGCTCTTAATTTAAGTAGTTGTCATTAAAACTTGGAGCGACAGACAAATGCATACAATGAAAGCGTGTGTGTGTGTGTGTGTGTGTGTCTGGCAGCAGCCACACATAATCCACGCGCCCAGACGGGCTTAAGGTAAAGCACGCACGCGAATATGTTGATGATTTAATGTGACAAGGTGATGTTCAGTGTGTGTGTTGTAGCGTGAAAAATACTACCAAAGCATCCCGGCTCTCCTGACTAATGACAGGACCTTTCCCTGGTAGAGAAAAAAAAACACTACGCATACGAAGCACAGACAGACACATCAGCGCTCGTACATCCGCCGTGACCTTCAGAGGCTCTGGCAGCCCCGGCTCTCCTGTGTAGTCGCATCAAAGCCACATCACCGACCCACTAATACCTACAAACAAAGACGGATCGTCACCCCCCCCTGGCCCGGGTACAAACAAACAGCACAACACAACAATCGCACACCTCTGTAACCATTGCTGAGTGCCTCGGGGCGGTGTGCAGAGAGGGGACTACAGTTGTGTGCCTCACTGTGTTTCTGCACTACCCTCGTTGTCCGGTTACCCTCCCGCCACCGCCGCCGCCGCCCACCCACCTGCCAGCCCACCCCCGCGCTGCAGCAAACGTTTGATTGACAGATCCAATTACGTTTTTTATTGGCCTGTCGCTCGCGAGGCGGGAAGGCACTTCATTGTCTCCTGAGCAAAAAAAAAAAGGAAGGGGGGCGAAAAAAAATGGCTATTGTTCTCTTAGTGGAAAAGATGATGGCCACTATTCCAGGCGTAAACAAATGATGTGCGGAGAATCACTTCCAAACACACACACACACACACAAAGTCACAGAGTGTAACCTTGCGCCGAGGTATCATCGTTTCAGTGGAGTCGCGTGGCGAAAAAAAGCAGCGTCCAAACAATCAGTCACCCTCGTTTACTCTCAAAGCAAAACGCTAAATATGACATTACTGTAGGGGAAGTGGTAATTTCCTGGTGTGATACGGTGTCACGCGCTCCCACGTTCTTTATTCAACGCCAGTCATGAACGCCGGCTACTTTACAGTCGGAGGAACGGAGCGAGATAATGTTGGCGGCCTGCTTTTTGCGTCACGTAAGCGTACAGTATGTGTGGGCATGTTCACGCTCCGTGTAGCGAAGACTGATAAATGTAATTCCAGTGAGCAACGCGGCCCCCACCCTCCTCCTCCTCCTCCTCCATCGCGAGCCGGCCCAGGCTTTGGCACGAGGAGCTCCGGCGCTCCCACGTGACCCGGCGCACACTGACATCAGTAATCAGGCCCCGCCGCAATCCAATTCAGGGCCGATCAATGCCTCCAACACAAGCAGCGCCCCGGGCAGAGTGAAAGAGAGAGAATCACTCAAAAGCAGTGGTGGGCGATCCTGCAGACAGCCATCACAGACGGCGGCTGTATACCGGGGACAAGGCGCCTCACAATAGACTCCATCCTCGGGCTCGCTGAATGGTCATTCTGCTCCGCCACAGGCCCCCAGACAGATACAGACATCTCAAAAGCAATTTTATGGAGGTGAGATGGGTAGAATTAGCACATTTAGCCCAGCTGGGGAGGAAAAAAGCTGACAAAAGAGGTACGGAGACGGAGGGAGAATGGATATATTTGTGTTTATGTGCCAGATATTCTCCATAAGGAGGATGTGCATTGGAAGCATTTTAAGGAGCAGAGATGTTATTAAAGTGGGAGTTTTCTCCCCCCCAACAAAAGGTATTACATTGCAGCCAAACCTTGATTGAAACCGGGCACGGACACCGAGTGGTTGTAGTGGGACGACTCCACTGGATCTATATTGAGTCTCAGCTGGGAGGGAGGAAGATCTGATATCGAGAATGTGAACACGTCCCATGGCGGGAGTTTGGGTTACATATCCAGCCTTTCATCTGACATCAGCGCTCAAGTTAGCTTTTGTGGTCGAGGGAGGGGGGAAGCATCAAAACTGGATCATGGAAGCGGTGGAAGCAGAATCAATAGAGTGGAGAAGCTAGGACAACGCGAGACAACGCGGCGGATTGATGCACCTGGCCTTCACGGTGCCACAGCCATTTATCGTCAGTAATTGACAGAGATAACTCATAGGCGGCGCGGTGATTTGTAGCTGTCTGTTCTCGTGCGCGTCAGGCTCCAGAGTCCGAAATTTGCTAAAGGGTAGGATGTTGGGGAGGGATGTGTGTGTGTGAGCAAGTGATTTCCTCATGTACAGAGTGTACTGACAACTCGACAAGCTTCAAGTCGGGCAAGAGCCCAGCGTATGTAGATGTCCAGGGTACTGGTAAAAGTGAAAGTCCTAATTATAGACAGTAAATCCCATTAAAGAAAGTATTTCCAGGTGAATCTAAAGGCTCACGTATCTTATTTATCTTATCTATCAGTGCTGCAGAGGACCATCGTTGTCTCAAACTATTACAAACACATCAAGTACACAAAAAGACAACGTTGCACTGACTGACATGTGCCGTCATTACAATCAACGTGGGCACTGTGATTTATTCTGATTAAATCTCACAGTAACGCTCCTGCTAATATAAAAAAAATCACAACAGCAACAAATTATCCACCACTGAAATCAGTCCCCAACATCTACCGCTGTCTGAGGTACATTTGCTCAAAACTACAACGCCCAGCTGTTTTAGGAAATCATTACTGAATGATCGTTGACCAAAAGAAAAAGAAAAATGGAACACCAGCCTTATCCCTTACATTTTGGAGCTCATGATAGAGGATAGTAGAGTGCATACCTCCACCCAACAGTCCTAAATCAAGTCTTTAATTCAATCGAGCCTAATCTGATATCAAACTCAGATATCACTCTGAATTTTAGCCCAACCGTAACTGCTTAACCTTTATTTAAGAATATCAGAACTAGGATCCACATCAAACTCATAGATAACCAATATTCAGTGTGTTTATCCCTGAGAAATTAATGAAAATGTTGAAAAAAGCGTGCGATGTTAAAGAAAGTAAGAAACGATTCCCGGATCTGTCGCTTTCTGACCTGAGCTCCATCCTCCATCCTCCAAGTTTGTGGAAATCTGTTTTTTTTGTGTAATCCTGCTGACAAACCGACCGACAAACACGAGGGAACACAACCTCCCTGGCTGAGTAAGTAATAACATTAAAAATCTTGAATTCAATGGGTCTTATTACTAAAAAAGGTCACGTTACTCTGGATATCTTTTGACGGAGCTGTTGGCACAGAGCGTTCTGTGGATCGCACGCAGTCACGACGAGGCCGACGACTCTCAGAAGAAAACTTTTGCCATTTTTCAACACTGGGAACGCTGCAGAACCTCAGAGACGCGGTTCTCTTTCACGAGGAACTGCACGATCCGACATAAACGCAGCTGACGCAGACGGAGAGCCGCTGGGCCATTAACGGCGCTAATTCTGGAAAAAGATAGACTCTAAAATACTGCAGACACGGTTTTACTTTCTGGTATTAAGAGGCGCTGCTGCCTTCGCACGGTGACGGTCTTAATGCACTATTCAAATCAACATCCCTCTGAAAACTGTGAAACTCCATTAATCATTAATTGGCTCAAAGGTTCATTCAGACATTCATAATCGGCTGCCGAGCTGTTGTGGGAGGATACGGGGCGCTGAAGCCTGGTGCCTCTGAAATATTGATCACACCTAAAAGAACCCAGAGGTCCAACACAGGCTGTGTTTCACACCTGAGAGCGCCGGGGACGGCTTCATCAGACGGACAGGAACAAAATGGCTTCCACCTTTGCTTTACTTAGCGCTACAGTTGGTAATTGCCGGGGTAATACCGGCGAGTCCATTAGCCAGTTGGTTAATGCCCGGGAGTGCCAGCCAGTGTTAGCCCGCACTCCGAAGAGGAAGAGCCATTGCATTTTTAATCCAAACACAAGCAGCGAGCGGCGGCGGCGTGCTGGAAAGTAATGGCTTTGACTCCTGCGCTCGGGCTCAATGTCAAACTCGGAGGCTCGCTCTTTGATCCTCTGCCGCAGAATATGAATCGCGCCGGGTCAGCCTTATCAATTATTTACGCCCGCTCTTTCTCTATTTCCTGTTTGTCCGCTCTTGTGGCTGTAACTTGCCCTGACACTAATGGCGGACGGGCCTGGTGAAAACATTTATCAATGTTACCGCAGGAGTCCTCTCCGGCTCCGCGCTATCACTTTCAGCCCTGCTGGAACTCGGAGTACTGACACTGCACTGATCCTAATCATCACTACTATACTTTACTGCGTGGGACTCGGCTGCGTTGTCTCGGCGAGCCCGCCGTCCCTGAAAGAACCTTTAAGTTCGTGCATCTGGATCTTATTGCAGGAACTACACACCAACGTTTTAATGCACTCAAATGCACTTTTTTTTTCCACCAGGCCATCAGGATGTTGAACTCTGTGCCTGTATCTCGCCTCTCGTCCTGCATGAATCCTGCACTGCAACTGTACATTTCATATTTTATATACTGAGAGCTCACCTACACACTCAGGAAATATTCACTTCAGCATTTTAACACTGTAAATACTAGTTCTTTATCCCTGAACTTTGACTATTATTGCTGTTCATTTCACACTAGCCCTGTAGTACAAACTCAAAACAATATAGCACTCTGTATTTTTGAGTAGTTTCAGAAATGTGGGGATTTTTAAAGGGCCCTTCTGCATATGGTATGTGTAGAAAATCGTCTCACAATCGATGTCACTCAGTCGCTAAGTTGCATTGTGGGTAATGAAGGCTCCTGGTTTGGAAAAAGAAGAAGAATGTGTGGAATAAAAATTGCCTGATTTGTTTTGTTTTTCTTAAAAGTCCACTGTGTCGTGTTTTAAGTAATTTATGACCTCAAATCAGCATCTTCATTCATAAATAAGTCCTCATTGGTGTAAAATGATCTCTGCCAACAATCTCACTTCTCCTCCTGAGGGAAGAATCACTTCTCTGTATTTCCATAGGACGGGCGAGCTCTACGGAGGCTTCCATGTCCTTCCGCTCTATAAAAAACGATGAACTGGTGAGAGGGACAAAAAGCTCTACGTGGTACAGATAAGGCTAAAGGCGTTTTCACTCAGAGCCAGCGTGACTGTGGAACGGAGAAGGAGCTTAGCCAGACGCGCTCGTCAGCTGCAGTTTGAAGTCTGTTTGAAATAACGTACCTCATCACCCGAAACTAAACTTGATGAAGTGCTGTTTGAAGACATGTTGTTGTCACAGCTTCTTGAATCTTGACACATCCCGCCTGCCGTAGTTCCAACAGGCTGCAACGCACGTTTGAAAACGCGAGGCGCTAGAGAGCAGTATTCGTTTGGATGCAGAATAACATTTAACCACTAGATGGGAGAAATAATTCCACAGTGTGTCTTTAAGCTGTCCGTAACGAGTCCTGGCTCCTACATTACCCACAATGCAACTCGGCATCTGAGCGTCATCAACTAGGCAACTTGTCAAATGACATCACATGCAGCAGGAGTCCTCATGACGAGTAAACACACTTTAATGTGTAAAAGTCAGAGCTACTCTTCAATTCATTTTGTTGATTTATATCAAAATAGTAAATTCGATTTGATTGTTGCTAAAATGAAATAATTATAACTTGACTGATCGATCGATGAGTGAGTTGTCAACTATTAAATGGGTCATTCCATGAAATCGGTGCCTTTTCAACTTTGAAAAGTTGAAATTTAAATTATATTTAATTGCTATTTTTTCATTAGCCAGGAATTAAAAAACAGTTTAAAATGACAAGAAATTATATTTGTGCCATCTCAGGCTGTGGAATTTCATATTTTATAACTGTTTTTCTCCTTTATGTTTCCTAATTTTGTCAACCCTGTTACCGACATAAACATTACAATATACTATATTTCTAATTAGAAATATGTAATAGATGGTACATATATGAGCAGCAGTACTTTTGTCCCTGTTTTCATTGAGATTATTTTCAGATGTGGATTTTTTTCTCCAATTTGACATTTTTCATTCAGATGATCAAATGCACCCTAATTTTGCATGGCGACCACATGTCGATTAAGATAAAAAACAAATTTTAGAAGAGAAATGTAAAAAAAATGGCTCAGTCCAAAATATAATATAGTTTAAATTATAATGGAAAGAGTTGAAAGTCCATTTGAATTGTATTTTTTACATTTTTATCAAATTAATGACAACAACAGGGTTGACGTTATGGTAACAGGGCTGACAAGAGCAATAGATGACGATTTGATTGTTGCTAAAATGAAATAATTATAAAACTGGATCGAGAGTTGCAACAATCGATCGATGAGTGAGCTGTCAACTATTAAATTAATTGGCAACTATTTTGAAAAACAAACTGGTTTTCATTATTTCTTAAGTTAAAAGTTGAATATTTTCTGGCTTCTTTACTTCTCTCTGACAAAGTAAACTGAATGTCTCTGGGTTGTCGTCAGAACGAGACATTTGAAGACGCTGATCGAAGTTTTTCACCATTTAATCAAGAAAATAACCGGCTGGTTCAATTTTAAGAATCAACATATTCATTAGCTGCAGCCTTAATTTGATCGGTCCAAACATTCGAGCCATTCACTCACCATTCATGCACAGCTGATGAAAACCCTCCAAGCAGCACTTATATATTTTCCACGCACCTCTCATGTAATTATGGACCTTCGTAAAATATATAACCACACATCACTTTGTTCCGACGTGTTATTATAGATCGCCCACAGACACAAACAGCGTTTCTAGAGAGCGGATCCATTCAAAAGGTGCTGAGTGACGCTCGATCTCTCTCTTTTACGGTCAGAATACTACGCAGCTGAAGTAATTATAAAGGCGTGCCGCATAATTACAAGCTCGCGAAACCAGAAACCGCAGAAGCAAAACTTCTGAAGTTATGAATTTTCATAAGTCCGACCTGCTGCTATGCACCATTACAAAAGCACAGTAACAACATGCAATCAGGCCACATGCAAAGTCACCTGCACACACACACGTGCACTATGTGATCGTATTAATAATCTGCTTTTGACTGCTTTGACAAATCTGTAGTTTGATTGCATTTAATCAGTGTGGATTCAGATTTGATTTCATTTACCCGCTGCAGCTCTGCACCAGCGTCCATTAAAAGAAATAAAAAAGCAGGTTCGGCGTGACCTCAACACTACACACCGTAGTTGGGCCACATGCTCCCCCGAGCACCAGGGGGCTCATTTAGAAAAAAAAAGAGAGGAGCCAATGAATGGGATTTGTGCTAGATGGAATAATACGCTGTGAAAGTCCATTAGGGACTAGGCTAATGAAATTGAAACAGCTTGGTGATCAAATTAGAATCTGTTCGGCAGATATTTAATTTAATGTGCTGCTGAATTCGAGCACTTTCTATTTGGTCGCCCCGGAATGAAACCAGTGCACAATAAATCAAGCAAGGGGACACGATTCATCCTACACTCTCTCTCCTCTCCTCATCTTTTTCTGAAATTAACAACTTTCTCGCATCTGTATTTGCAAGAAAAGCCTACCTGCTACCTACTAAAGTGTTGAGGTTAAAAAAGAAAAAAGTGCTCTTCAAAAAACACACAATAACAAAGAGGCTTTATCTGTGACCTTTCAGTGCGTTTCTCCGTAGAGAGTACCTTCAGTCACAATCACACGCACCGCCGCAGCTGCTCGGTAAAGAGTCACGGGTTGAAATTATTTGAATAGACGCACAAAAGATTTCGGCTTGTTTGAAGAGCTGCCCTCTGTATTTTGCACGCTCTCGCCGTCGTGTCTGGGGCAATATGCAAAAAGCCAAAACCACACGAGGAGAAAGAGAAGCAGGGAGGAGAAACACTCGACTGTTGTTTTTTTCAGATAGCTGCACATCATCCCGATTAACAAAGCGATGATAATTATTGGAGGGAGATGTGTACGTTCTGAGCGAGGGGGGAGGAGGCCGAGAGTCTTTCTGATGAAATGGACAGGGTTGTCTTTGAGCGGCGAGCGAGGAGAAAAAAAAAAAAAGAGACAGACGTAGAGACGGAGAACGCAAGAGACGCAGATTCTCATCCATCTGTTTGTATAAACATGCTATTCCGGGCACGCACTTCCAGGCACCAACAGACGGCCTGATGAATGTAAACACACAAAATGTGCACGTGAACACACACACACACACATTTTTTGTCACCGCTCTTGTTTGTCCAATGTCGTCTCCCGCTCGCTGCATTAAAATTAGAGGTGCTAACGCCCACGTGCTACGAGAACAGGTGTTAAAATGCTAATGCTAATGCTCTGATCCCTCGCTGGCGGTGTCAGATCCGCGTAACGGAGGGCGAAGGGAAGTAAAAAGAGGGGAGGGGGGTGCTTGTTCCCTAAATCACAGGCGATGATGAGGCAAAAAAAAAAAAAAGGGGGCCTTCTCTGTTCTCTGCCAACAGAGGGGTTGGTGTTTGGGGGTATTTGCGAAAAAATTGGTGCCAAAGCTTGTTGGATCGGCCTGAAACACGCTGGCAGCGGAGCGGGTAGGTGGTCTGTTGCCTGGGAACCTGCCTGGGATCAAGACTCACCCCGCCACCTGGCTTGCTGAGGTGTCAGAGAATGAAGGTGGTGGGGGAAAGGAATGAAAAGGGGAGAGAGAAAAGACTCACAGGATGAAAGGGGAGGTGTAGAAGTAGAAAAAAAAACAAGTGGTGAGAGGCTATGAGGTGAGGCGAAGAGAGAGAGAGAGGGAGCTGCAGAGAAATGATTAACTGAGAATAGAGTGCATTAGGCACCGCGGTCCCAACCACACTCATTTCTTTCCCCCTTTCTTCTTCTTTTTTTTTTCCATTTCTCTCCGTCTTTTGATAGTCTACTGAAGAGGAGATTCATTTTATGATGATTTGAGATTCATTTAGTTTCAAATCCGCCAAGTGTCTCTGTGATAATATCAACTCGTGGGTCGCTCCCCTCCCACTAAGCGCCGGAGACACCATTTTGCAGCTGTTTAAATTCGCACCATTTGCGGAGTAATTGATTCAACTCGGGGAGAGATTATGATTTGGTAAGAAGATAAAGTTTGCTATAAACATACTTATAATGGAGATGTATGTGAGGAGGCTTTTGGAAAATTTGCACAAAACAAAACCCTGTGCAGGCGACGTAAACACGAGATGTGTGCAGCGTCGCCATTCGGAAAAGGCACACGGTTAAGATAAACGTACTTTCCTTGAGTTATTCCATTTTATGTTATTTTATACCTCATTATTAAAGATCAGACGTCAGGAGTTCATTACCGTTCTGGCTTGTGATGCTTTAGAAATACAGAAGTGTCGCTGCAGACGGGCTCTTTTCAAACATCTTTTCAGTCTGCAGAGCGGTCAACTCATCGGATATTTCACCAGAAAGATCAGAGACGAATCGAGAAGGTTAATAGAAATTTGTGTTGCGTAACATCTTCTTTCTCTCTGCCACATTATTCATACCGTGACCCAGCAGGGTTTTTACTTGTGGCCCTCTAAAAACAGCAAACGCTGCTCAAACATTGACCACCTTCATGCGTACAGTAATATTACATTTTTATCACAAATATGGCGATGTTCAGAATTTGACACGGGTCGTGTAAACAGCATATTCTGCTCAGATATTCTGAATTACACCAAAGGAAGTGATGATTTGACTCATTCTTTGGTTTGTCAGCAGGATAACAATAACACAAAAGACTTCCGTGAAACTCCAGAAATGTTTCCTCGCTTTATCTAACAAGTATTTGGGTGGCTAGCATCTATGAGCGAGTACAAATCTACCATTCTTCTCCAACAAAATTCGACATTATGATTCCATCTGCATTGTTTTGTCGTCCTTGTGGTTGGCTCTTAGAGATCTGGTGAGCTTAAATCATGGTTAAAGGGATATTCCGGTGTAAGTTTAATCCATGGTCTAACACACCTTGACACCGAGTAAGACTCCCCCTCGAGAGGTCAAGTTAGCTGACCGCTAGCTTAGCTAGTTTTAGCAACCTCAGAAAAGACCGCACGATAACAATACACTGCAGCTTATGTCTCCAACTAGAAACCGCCATCAAAAAGCCACAATTAATGGTGAGAACAGCACCAAACTTCAGCAACAGTACATGTACAGTCCCAGCACACAGTACGAAGCATCAAACATCTGCTAGCTTTGCTGGATTTGTATTGAAAACACAGCACAACTCACCCTCTCCTCCAGCAGCCTGCCTGTGTGGGGAAGCCCTGACGAGTCGATTACCGAGTGCAGGAGATTTCTGCAGCTCAAGGATGAAAATGTGTGATTATTACTCCATTACTTCCCTTATTTTCCCTGTCAGCTCTCGATAATAAGAACTGAGCGTTCCATGGAGTAATAATCAGACATTTTCATCCTTGAGCTGCAGAAATCTACTGCACTCGGTAATCGACTCGTCAGGGCTTCCCACACAGGCAGGCTGCTGGAGGAGAGGGTGAGTTGTGCTGTGTTTTTAATACAAATCCAGCAAAGCTAGCAGATGTTTGATGCTTCGTACTGTGTGCTGGGACTGTACATGTACTGTTGCTGAAGTTTGGTGCTGTTCTCACCATTAATTGTGTCTTTTTGATGGCGGTTTCTAGTTGGAGACATAAGCTGCAGTGTATTGTTATCGTGCGGTCTTTTCTGAGGTTGCTAAAACTAGCTAAGCTAGCGGTCAGCTAACTTGACCTCTCGAGGGGGAGTCTTACTCGGTGTCAAGGTGTGTTAGACCATGGATTAAACTTACACCGGAATATCCCTTTAAGCAGTCGTGGGTTTAAATTTAGAGCGATGGAGCTCAACTGTGTGCCGTTGTTTAAGTCTTGGATATCAACAGATTTTTAGACGTGCACAAATATCGCAATGCCGACCAATTTTTAAAAAAAGCTTGTTAAATGAGTGAAAGAGGGACGCTGTGTTGGTTGAGTGGTGTACGCGCCCCGCATGCTAATTGGGAATATTAATGGAATATTCATTTTCATTAGCCGTGTAAACAGCTTAGGAGGAAAGTTGACTTTTTACGGAACAAGGGCAAAAAAAATCTGAATATTTCGTGCACGTAAACTACAGTATATGTGCTCTGCTATGCAACACAGTCTCGTAATGTCAAATAATATCAGTTGCATGTCTTTGCAGGGCGAGTGCTATCCTCTACCCGCGGTGACCTCGAGCGGATATAAGGTAAGATCTACGTATGGAAGAATATCTGAATGGACGTAATGCAGCGAGTCAAAAACGCTCCCGTGGCGACGGCTCAGGCGCCACACTGGGCAGCATATGCTTCCTCCGTGTGCGTGGCTGTCAAGTCAGCTTGAGACTGGTCAGCGGTCCAGCTCTCACTTTGCATTTATTCATTTCCAATTCATGACCGCGTCCGGCGCATTAGAGCTGCGTTAAATCAACCGGAACGGCATCAAACTCCCCGGAATGCATAAAAAGATGATGAGCCCTGATGACTGATTAAAAACATTTTCAAAGCGACCGTTTGACCGATTGTCAGGCTTTACGTTACGTGACGGAGCAGTACTGTACTTAGGTTTTGTAACAATGATTGTTTTCACTGGAAAAAAGTTAAATTTTAGAGGGTTTTTTGGAGATAAGTCAAGCTATCAGACCGCATGCTGCGAGGCAGCGTGGGGTAGCTCAGCAGCTGTCTGAATGTGTCACCACCGTTTAGAGCAACTTTTATGTATGTTTTTCAAACTGAGAGGTGATATGGACAGAGGACACGGGGGAGGAGGAAAACCAGCATACAGAAGTACGGAAGAAGCCGTGATCGAGAGCAGAAACTACGCAGAGAGCGCTGAAATGGAGACGTGAATAGCCAGCACCTAAAATGGCTGAATAAACAGGAGGATATCTAGGTCGGTCTGTCTCTCTCCGACTTCAAGAAACATTGAGGCAAGTGCCCTACTTCTTGAACGCTTTGGACACTTTCAGGGCAAGCTGTCGTCTAACCGAGTCTCCCCGTATACGGATACGCTGTAACCACGAGGTCTGTCTGAAAAACGATCGTCAGGAGCTGTTTATCAACCCCCCCCAAAAAAAAAAGGATAACACATTTCCATTCACGTCTGCGTACATCCGCCCCGCGCGCTCGTCCTTCCTCGTCAATTATTCCATAATTATTTTTTCCTTGCCATTTCGAAAAAAGGCATTATTTTTCATTAAATTAATTGGCCCAAAAGTAATAAAGCAACAGTCGTTTTTTTTTTTTTTAAAGGCAATTTTCTCTTCCATAATGTGAAACTGCTGAAAGATAAGTGCATATCAAAGGCTTAGCAGATAGCACTCACTGCCGCCGCTCTCCTCGCGCACAATTAACAGGGCTGCCTGCAGAGAGGAGGCATGAAATCTAGGTGATTGGAATGCAAGGAGATGCCAACGTAACGCTGAGAGACGCCATTAATGTTAATCAGGCGGTCCAAATGATTGACTGTTCCCTCGCACGCATGCTGATGCGCGTCGCCTGTTGTAAGCATGTCGGAGCGCGTGATCAAAGAAGCTGACGCGGTTATCACGCCGCTTTTATCTGGCTATTCTTTTTGTTCGCCCGCTCGGGTGGGAAGAAGAGTGTGATGCTCGCTGATAAGTGCGGGAAAACCTGAGCGATGTGACGCCAAATGTTATATGCATGTTTTCCCCGTGTGGTAACAGCATGAACGTGTCACAGAGAGAAATATAGATACAGATAGGAGTGTTGGCACATATATATCTTTATCTTTTTTCTCCTCGGGAGATAACTGCATAGAGGTTTGCAGAGGGCGAGGGGATAGAAGAGAGCCGGAGAAAGTGACAAATACATCGTCTGTCTTTTGCGAGACAGTGGGAGGTTGTTTTTTTTAAATGTCACAGCGACTCTCAAGGTCTGTCCCGGGTCGGCCCGCGCTCCCGAACGAGGAAGGAGGAGACTCATTGCTGCGTCAAATACGTACGTAATCGGCATCTGCCACCTTGACTGCTCGAAAGTCTCCAGAAGCATCGACTCTGAAAAAGCCGGAGACGAAGCACAGGCGCGCTAAGATGTCAATTCTGATGTTCGTGACAGACGTGGAATACGTTTTGAGGCCTTCCCTTCGAGCGTGCCCTCGCAGTCTGGCCAACGTTTGCCTCATTTTTTAAAGACTAAGCCGCAGAAAAAGAGACAAAGAGCGGCGCAGCCCCGACAAAAACACACATAACTGCGGAGGCTTTCAAAGGCAATTTTCCCCTCGCTAATGTCGAGCGAGTTAGCGAGCCTTACTCTGCAGGAATTAGGGAAGATGGAAAGATTGTTCATGCGTAGGACTCCGGCGCGGTCTCAATCAAAAATCCGTAAGACAAACGGAGGACGGATAGTTCAGACGGCCGGTCCGGCACTCTCCCTTCCCTTCAGACCTGAACAATCCACAAGAAGCGATTGAGAAGAAGAGAATGAGAACATCACCTCCTGCTGCTTCCTTCAGTAGGACAAACATCACTCCACTCCCTCTTTTTACTTCGACTCGCAGCTCAACGAACAAAACCGCTCCCCCGTCACCGACCGACCTTTCTCTTCTTTCACTAAAGCTGTATAGAAACTAGATGCTGCCTTCCATTAACCTGACTCTCGCCAGATGCATTTCGTTCCGCCTAGCTCCACTCACATCCATCTGGGATCGCTCCCGTTGGGAGGGATTTCAGCACCAGATTTTATGGTCGAGCCAATCAGGACCGCCGGGCGGGAGTTTCATAGATGTGACGTAGCGGAGAAGCGACTGTTTTGATTCAGACAACAATGGCGGCTCGCATCGAGGAAGCAAGCGTCAACGTCGATGTTGCTGTTTCATCCGTGTTGTCCAATCTACCCAATATTTTTTCGTTAAAAGGACGTCACAGGTTGGTTTCGATGTGAGTGGTTGAAGTAGCACGTCAGTAAAGATGACAGACAAGTGGTTTATCCAATCATATGCAAGGATTTTTGATAAGGCCCAGCCTTCTGAAACACATCTCCAATGGAGCGATCCCAGATGGATGAGTGGAGCGAGGCGGAACGAAATTCATCTGGTCGAGAGTCAGGTTAGCCTTCCATATCAAAGTGTAGGAAAACGCTGCAGTAAAAGCACTCAGAATTGTACTGAAGTACAGTATCTGAGTAAGTGTACTCAGTTACCCTCCACCACTGGTGGGTGTCTGTCATCTCGGGCCTGCTGTCGGCTGAGTTTATCTGTCATAGAAGGCGTCCTTACACCACCGCCCCCGAGGGGAGATTAGACACACTGCTCTGACTCTCCCTACCTCCATCCATCTCTGCTTTCGCTCTCTCTCTCCGTATCTCCAGCCCTCTTCCTCCCTCTTCCTGTCAACATTCCCCCTCTCTCTTGCCATCACGTCCTCTATCTCATCCTCTCCCTCCCCTTTCCTCTCCTGCTATTTGCCAGTGTGCGCTCCACTGAGCCAGGACTGTGAACAGGTAACGGGGAGGTCCGCTCGGATCGGCCATGCGAGGCACAGATGGGCCTCCTTGTCCATTCAGGAAGACAGTTGACACGGGTTACGGCATACAAATGCGTGATGTATTTCAATCTCTCCTTTTCCGCTGCGCTTGACAGCTAAGCTGGTGAAATAATGTCAGATAATGTCACAAAATACACGGCTGTCAGCGTCAAAATCAGTCATGTTTTCCCGCTCTGGTTCGTGCGAGGGGGACGATTTCTGATCAAATTTAACCTGACATTTTTACGCTCACTGCCAAAAAGGAGTCCTCTGCAATAACTTAGATAATGAATAGCCATGAATGAGCAAAATTTGAAACTTGCATTTCAGGCAGTCGGAACAATAATGCAGACATTTTTTAAAAAACCCACATCCATGCAGCGACTAAAGAGTCCACGCACAAGGAGCTCAAACAAACTAAAGCCAAAACAGGGTTTAATCTCGTCCCTGCCAGCACTGCAGAAGACATTTCTCATAGTGAATTTTATAATTAGAGCGTTATCCAACTTGTGCCATCCCCCGAGTGGCAGCGTTGGCACACGAGAGGAGGAGGAGGCCCCTCAGAGGCTTTTCCGAGCAAAAGGCATATGTAATGAGTCATGAGGTCCCTCTTCGCTCCAAATGACATTAATTGCTGTCCAGGCAGAAGCCTGCTGGATAACAGCCAACACATGTGCAGGTTAGGGCGACTCGACAACGATCGCATCATGTGTGCGTCATGAAAGGTAATTTCTAAGAACATGTGAGTCTCGTCAGGCAGAGAGAGAAAAACATGATGAATTTTTGTATTTTTAAATGAATCACGAAAAGAAGAGGAAGAAGAAGTTACACCCTTTTTCTTCTCTCTCCTCTGGTCGTTCTGGCGTGTTCGAGCAAGATGTGAATAAATGAAAGATAATGTGGGAAGGATGAATTAACCATGTGCTTCCAGCCTTCAGACCAACTCAATCAAAGGGATCCTGTGGTATTCGGAGGGAGGAGGGAGGGAGGGAGGGCAGGTTCTGACGGGTCAAGAGAGGTGAGCCTTCACCTGTGTCCATCGCCTTAACATGTGTCACCTTGGTGCTGAACCAGCTTAGATCTTCTGAATACATCATCTTGCTCCGTATCTGCATATACAATATAGATCATCATAACCGTGAAGGAAAACTTGACCTTTGTTCTGAGATATCACTCTATTTTACAGGTTTTGTAATTTCCTAAAGGGGCCCTCGAGGGATTTAGTGCTGCACTTCCGTAAAAGTTGGGCGAGTTGAGAGAGAGAGAGAAAAAAAAAGAAAAGGTTAAAATCGATTCGGCAAAAGGCCGAGATATTGTGACTTTTGTTTCCTCGCGCGGGTCAAGCTCTAACCGCTGGATTCTCACATTTCCCCCCAAAAATAATGTCTTTTCAGTCTGACCGCGCTGCCCGGTAGACGCCCACTCAGCTCCGCAGCACCCGGTTTGTGACAGCATAATCACTGTTATCAGTTTAAGATGACCCCGGTGACATCACTACAGCATAATCGGGGCGATCCAAAACAAAAAGCACTCATTATGTTGGACGTTCCGCTTCAGAACACGGCATTGGATCAGACGGTGATTTGTTTGTTTTCTTAACAGGAGCGATGGACCAATAGGAGCGCTTCCCTGCCCGCACATCACCAGGCAACACACACGTACATCACGCTCCTGTCACGTTGGTCAGTGAAGGTAAGCACTTGTTCGTAACGAATACATGATGCTACTCGTCACTTTAATCGTGAAGGTGACGCCACTCTGTAGAGTCAAAATGACGGCGGGCCAAGGGGCCAGTTAATAAGCAAACATTGACATTTGTCAGGGAAAATAAATTAAATGAAAAGGCCCCAAAATCATCTTTGTAATTCTTTACTTTCAAATGAACTGACTCATTAACTTATTACCTAAATTAACTTGTTACAAGGACGGATTGATGGGTATTTTAGCTGTGAATGCTTCGCTTTCATTTCATTCACAGTGTTAAACAAAGCTGGAACTCCTCCGTCATACATGTTGGTGGGACTCAAAACATAACAGGGACAGAACAAATATCATATTTAAGCACTTTAAGTGTTAAATACATACTCATGGGATCAATCCTCATCTTCATTTCTGTGCAACTCTTCATCTAATATATTTGTCTTCCCCTGCGTCGCTCCGTCTGATACCGTCATGCAAAGATCAGCCTTCTCTCAGATACCAACAACCTGTTTTATCCCAACTGAGCTGGCAAATTATTCAACATTTACTAATCGATACAAACAAAATTCCCAGTTTATTTCCATTGTGAATCGTTGGGTATCGCCGGCTACAACATGCTATCGAACTGAGTACTTTTAGCGAATGTTATAGATCTACGATGAAGCTGACAGACGAGCAGAACGGAGAGAAAAAGACCTCCTGACGGATCCATCTGCTGCTTCGGCCCCGCGGACGGCGCCACGGATCCACGATCCACGATTACTGATATCTCAGAGCTGCAGTCCGGTCGGGATCATAGATTCTAACTTCTAACCTCAGTCGGATGAAGGATCAATGAGTCGGGACAGACCAGACTAACATTTACCACCAACCGCCCCCTCTATACTCTCACTGTTATTATTAAATAATGCAGGTTATTGATGCATGAACGGGGCTGATTTTACTTCATTTGTACATTAATGGAGAGATTGTGAAACCTTAAATGATAATTACATGCTACAATTTATTTGTTGATACACATAAAAGTGATTTTATCTCTTACTGCCTTTTAAAAACTGTGCAGATGGACATATTTTAATGTGTTTGCATATTTACTCGACCTGCCGCGCTCTGAAATTCACACCACCGGTTAATACGACAAACACTGCGTCAATTTTCTCCTCATTACTTTAAAAACACACACACAGTCCTTTTCAAGAGTCCTTGGAAGAAATTACAGTTAAATAGCTTTTTCTCATTAGAGGAAACTATGAGAACGAAGCAAAACAGTTAAACAGCAGAAAAACTCCAACAGAAAACGATTACCGGAATTCAGCAAGGATCACGTATTGATTAAAAAATGATAGTTCAGAAGTACGGGAGCAGATTCTTCTTCCATTTTTCTTGGAATTAACCCCCTGATCCCTGATCGACACACATCTCGGAGTTACTCGCGGTACGTCATCGGGATAAAAAAGGTCGTAACCTTATTGGTCGACTTGGGCGCCCAATCAGACCGGCTCGTATCGGGGAGCCGTGGCCTCTTCGGAGTCGACTCTGACCTGACAGGAAGTGTGTGTGTGTGTTGTACTTTGCAGAACTGGAGCTCTCACTAAAAATAGATGTGTTTTTTCCTCTTTTCCACAATAGAGAGAGAGACGGAGGAAATGGCTGAGGGCAATATAGGAGAGAAGAACAAGAGATGAGGAGATGGAAGACTTGGCTGTCGTGTCCTTGGCCGTTTGCCCCGAACGTTTGAGGATCAATAAAACTCGGGAGATACACTCCATAACCTTCAGTGAGTCGGTGCTTATAATAATTCCATATAAGAGCCATCCAGTAGGAAATATATTCTATCCCTATAGATTGGTTTTCTGATGATCCCAGCTTCATAAAAAAAAGCGATATAGTTTTTTTTTTGTGTCTCCTTGTCAATTGAGCTTTGTCACAGCGCGAGTCGATAATGGGAGGATTAAATAAATACAAACTCGCGCTCGGGAAAAATGCACAGGTGCTCACTTTCACATTCTCACTTCATCTGTGAAGGAGCTCCGCACTCAAATTTGATCCCCGTCTTTCTTTATCAGCTAAAAGGGAAGGGAAAAAAAAACAACTTCTCGCTTAATCCTTTCGCGAATACATTTTGCAGTGTGTACGTCTGTGTGTGTGTGTGTGTGAGCGAGCCGATCTGCCACACCGTCGCTGATACTGAAGGTTTTTTTTTCTTCTTCGCTTCTTTCCGCTAGATTTATTTTCTAATGTTGACGTTTATCACTTGAGCAGGCCCCGCGATTCATCACCCTCCCTCTTCTTCTTCTTGTCGATAATCCGAAAGGGAGTCAATTTGCTAAAATGTGAACGTTTTTTTTTACATTTTGTGTTTTTATTACGCTTTACTCCCTCTCTCTCACTCCATCTCTGTCTTCCCTATCCGCCTCTTTGTCCCGTGGCGGTTCAGGAGTGGCTGTAACGGGGTAACGCGGCGCCTCGCGGGAGGATTTAGGAGTGTCTTCGGCGCTGAGATTGCACCTTGTGAGATACACCTCAATCGATTTCAAATCCTTCTGATCTTTCATTAGGTGCTCGTCACGAGCCGCGCCGCTCATCACTCAGGCACACATAGCGTGGCGTCTGGAGCGGCGGGTAAATAGAGGAAATTATAAAATGCTGCCGACTGAAGTGAGGCGCTTTGATCTCAGGGAGCATCTGTCTTCAGCTAAGGAAGTGCAGCCACTTAAAGTGAGAGTTATGTGCGGTTAGGAGCCGTTTTTGGGGCAGTGCTGCCTCTCCGTCGTGTTGTTTTAGCAGGTTCCACTGGAAGTCAGTCAGGAGAGGGACTGGTGCAAGGTGACTACAGGTGTTAGGGAGTCGACAGAGTAGGTATAGAAAGTCAAAATCCAGACATCACTTCCTGTCAGCTGTTGCTTCTCTAACACAAAGCAATCTTACTGTAAGGTAAGATAAACCAGATCTGACCACAGACCATGTATTTCCCCCTAAAATCCCAATTTGTCATATTTCTGTAAAGACAGAGTCAGGCTGGCTAAGCTAAGCTAAGCTAAGCTAAGTGGCTGCTGTCTGTAGTCGTGTACTGTATTTAGCTAACAGACATAAGAGTCGTCTCCATCTTCTCATGGAAGTCACCAAGAAAGTAAATGAAAAACATGTTTCCACATTTCCACAACAAGAAAAATGCTTCTCCTTCGTCTGTTTCTTCTACATCCACTCGTGCTCTTATCGTTTTTCCAACGTTTTCTGGTTCAGGTTTCACTTCTGCTTTGCTTCTACCTCCAAAATGTCAAACTCCAAAGCTAGCTAGCGAGCTAGCCTCTACGTAGGATTGGGTTTGGCTCAGTGTTATGCCGTTTTTCCACCGACAGTACCAGCTCGCCTCGCCTCGACTTAGCTCGCCTTTTTTGCGTTCCCATTACTGAAATCTGGTACCTGGTACCTGCTAAAGTGGTAGCTTTTTGTAGTATCACCTCCGTATAAGTTCCAACCGAGCTGAGCTGATACTTCTGTGTGACGTAAGCTGGCAGCCGGCCACTGATTGGACAGAGCGTCGCTTGACGAGCGCGACGTCCGAGCCTGACACCCGCTACCTTTAAAAACTAGCATCTGCGTTCAGTCAACATAGCGATTACATGGAAGGAACAACGCGCAGGAACACGGCGTGGACCGTGGCAGAGGTGGAGACGCTCCTGAGTGTTGTCGCTGAAGACGCATCCAGAACGAGCTTGATGGTGCGACAAGAAATGAAAAGGTGTACGTGTTTTGCGTAGCCCACAGCTAGCCCTGTTTATGTGTCGCGTGGATAAGTACGTCACTGATGACGACCCGCCCACGTTGATGACGACCCGACGACGCTGAAGAGATACTAATTCTAGATGGAAACGCAACGCGTCTGAAACCAAACCAAGTAGAGTCACGCTAAGCCGAGGCGAGGCGAGCTGGTACTGTCGGTGGAAAAACGGCATTAGAGGGTGTGGGGACTCTGTGAGCAGTTTTGTTTTCTATTTCTACTCGTACTATATAAAGACGACAAGTGTGTGTTGTAGGTTTGAAGATGTTGGATTGCATTGCACGATCAATGTTATTGAGTTAGTTAGTCCTTTAATGCCGTGGCTGTTAGGTGTAAACATTCGTATAGCGGTATAGTTGCTTCTTTTAAGGGTAATTTTAACTGATAATAACAAAAATAACTGTGTAATACTCTATAAAGTAAAAAAAACTACTTCTACAAACGATAGCTCTGAGTACAACCACCTGTGAGTATCACCGTCAGCTCTTCTAGTTGTTAAAGTGGAGATGTGTTTGTGCACTGCAGCTGACTGACCGGGTACGAGCACCCAATCTAGCCTTCAGTGAGAGAACAATAGTGCTGTAGCAAGAAAAGAAAGAAAGGAAGAGAGAGAGATAAGAGGGAGAAAGCTGGTAGCTGGTGTTGGGATGAGGGGAGGCAGGAGTGAGACGGAAAGGCAACACATAATTTGGGATTCACAGCCAATGTGCTGAGACCTATCTGAGCCAAGTTTGTCTCTGATCCTGCTCTGAATTATAAAATACCCACATCTCTCTCTCTCCATCCCCCCCTCCCCTCCCCTCCATCTCCAACTCCTTTCCTCCCACATCTTCCTATTCTTCTTTTTTTTTTTTCCCTCCTTACCCTTCTCTTTTTCATTCAGCCTCGTGTATTTGTTCTACTTCTGGATGTACACGGCGCTCTCGACTCTCTGTCTCTTTCATCTCCTCCCCTTCTGTCTCTTCATCACTGTGAGAATGGGATTCATGTCCTACCATGAAGCTGTGAAAACACGCGCGTCCCCCCGAGGGCTGGTTGTCAGGGAGCGAAGTGAGGAGAGGGCGGCTCGCCGTTTGTTGTTTCTCATTGAATTTTTCATCTTAAAGCATGAAATATACATCGCTGCAGCCGGGGCTAAGGCCACGGACCAGCGGGGGAACATTGTAATAATGCTGCTTTGTTTGTCCTGCGTGAGCGGTTATTACTCGCTGCTGCAATGTGGGCGGCAGCGGTGCATGTGTGTGCGTGTGTGTACATGTGTGTGTGTGTGAGAGGGTCCGCTACGTAAACCGTTTCCCCCCTGAAGTGCCTCTGGATGACATGGATGACTGACAGGCAGATGTCCCTGAAGAGGCCCTTGTATCATGTTTGGAGTGTCGGTGCCAGTGTACCGTGGTGTGAGCATTTGTTGAAATAGCCTGTAGAGGTGCGTGTGTGCGTGTGTGTGTGTTTACTGTACGTACACGGCTGTAGCCGAGAGTGCGAGAATAAGTGAGAACGAGGCCTGTGGGCGGGCGTGTTCGGGCGCCAGAGAGCGGAGAAAGAAAGAGTCTGAGGGGCTCGTGTTACATATGTTTTTGTGTATCCATGCAAACGTTGAGATAAGAAGAGCACGCACAAAAAGGCTTTCGGTGTAATGTGCATTTAAGTGTGTCTGTGCATCGCTTCCTGTGTTTCGTAGCCGAGGCGAATGCGCTTGTCCTCGCTGGCTGTCAATTATTAACGACCACGAGCTCCAAACTCTCAGCCGCCGTCGCCGACTGCTCCGTCAACTCAGGAACATCATGATAGTTTAAATACAAGAGGACGTTACATTTCTATTCAATATTTATCATTTTCTAGGGTTGTTTTTCTTTAATGTACATAAAACTTAATCTGATAACATTGTCAAAAGCCTACTGAGATCTTCTGTTAGCTGCCCCGGGGCCCCAGACTTCTCCAGGGGCCTCCAAGTCCCAGGTTCACTACGTATCAGTATAAAGTACAACACCACCTGAGGCAGGTCCTGCATTATTTGCAAATCTTGTCATCCTGCCTTATTAAGAGGCGCTGTATCGGAATCTAGCGTGCAACATGTACGAATTTCAGTTTAGGGAATCCAAAAATCTAAATCTAAAATGAACTCTTTTGACGTTACGTGAAAGATGCTCCTCTCTGATAAACTGGACTGGTTTCATCTTCTTCTTCTCATCTAATTAAGCAGATCCGGTATGAGCCAGATGTGACTGATCAAGCTTCTCTCTCCGAGGCCTTGGTTTAGCATTTTTAGCTAATTTTAGATGGGAATCATAAAACATGAGTGCAATAAGCCGTTTTTTTCCCCTTTTTTTTTAGAGCAGACACTTAGACTTGTCATGGCAGGTGTAAAAACCCAGGTGTTACTGTTAACATTAACGATCTGTTCTATTCAGGGAGTCCCGGTAAGCTGCGACAGAGAGCACAGCGTGAACAAAGCCGCGACCCTGAGAGAGGAATTCAGCTCTGATTTCCCGTTGCATCGTGTCAAAATATGTTTTTTCAGTGATGAAGTCCTGTAGAGAGAGCTACAGATTACAGTTTACATCAGGTATCAAGAGAGCAAAGACCCAAACGAGGAATAAAATATCTATAGATTAGCAATCTAAAGGTCATTCCATGAAATCGGTGCCTTTTGTGTCCCCAAGAAATTATCAGTCATAAAATTACAGTAACAACAAACAAAGATGTAATTTGAAAATATAACATTACCATGTCTCCTCTCCTCAATAAAACATCAAATTAAAATCAATTAAATATTATTTTAAATAATAAAAATGATTTTTAAGCTGATGAGGGTGAGGTTTTTGGCCTGTCCCTCACTGTTGTTGTTGTACGTCAGCAGGACTTTTAATTTGTAAAATGTTGGCAAAATGTTAAAATGTTCACATTTACATATTGTTTTAAGTATGATCTTATTGTGAAACAGTGTTTTTGGTCAAAATATATATTAATTGTAATAAATATTTACCAATTTATCGGTGTCCCCTAATTTTATGTCAACCCTGTTACCCTAACCAAAAAACCCTATCAAAATAACGGTACATTCTAGATTTGACATGATTTACAGGAGGTTGCATCATCTCTGAACCAGGATGCTAACAGCTCAGTGACAAGTAAGTTTTGCTCATCTCTGATGTGCTATTTTTGATGTTTTTTCAAGGTTGAACCAGGGGGACAAGCATACAACGTCAACCCTGTTACCATTTTTTAACATATAAATCCAAACAATTCTTTATTTCTCATAACATAATCAATATGTACATGTAATTTCCTTTCAAAGTACATAGCATGTGCTTTAGCTAACATTTGTTTTAGCTAGCAATGGGCAAATTAGCTTGAAATGGTCAACCCTGTTACTGTCAACCCTGTTACCTTTCCAGTAACAGGACTTGACAAAAACAGTTATAAAATATGAAATTCCATAGCTGAGATGGCAGAATATAATTTCTTGTCATTTTAAACTGTCTTTAATTCCTGGCTACTGAAAAAATAGCAATTAAATATAATTTAAATTTTAACTTTTCAAAGTTGAAAAGGCACCGATTTCATGGAATGACCCAGGATTAAATTGGACCGTCATCTTATTCTGCGTCGTCTGATCTTTAATCAACCCGCCGACTGAAACACGACCTTACAACGCGAACACAAATGATCCACGGCGATCGTATAGTGTCTCACAGCGTCTTATGTAAGCGCCGCGCTGTGGCATGTAAAGGTTAACCTCGCACACGCATGCACCATCTGGTAGCTAGTGTGCCTGCGAAGTTCATCCCACTGTGAAAAGTCATTATGTCAACAGTGTCACCCCCTGGGGAAGATACAGCGCCGATTATCCGGCTTCGTACGTCGACCTCGTCAGGAGCAACCTGCGCTACAGCTAATATTCCTCTAATGATCACACTTAGCTGTTTATTAGGTTAAAAAAAACAGTCTGAAGGTGAAATAATCACACGGAAAGTCTGCAGAGGAAGACGTATTTATCAGCGACGCCGTGATAACGCCGACCGCATGTTCTGCATTCGACTCGTTGTGAAAACAGCTGCGAGGTGTGTTTTTTATTTCTGTGGGGGGAATCAAATGTGGGAGGTAAGGAAATACAAATAAGAAGCCGTAATGTTATCAGAGGCCGTGAGCCGTAACCGCGGAAAAATATCTATCTCTCCTCCGCCGAGGTGGGCTAACTTGATAGAAGCAATACATCGCCGGCCATATACGCGCCGATGCACACAGGTACACATCAAACATCTTATATTAGGTCTGTCAAAGGGGGGAGAGGGCGGGAGAGAGGGAGGGAGGGAGGGGGAGGGAGGGGAAACAGACAGTGTTAGACATAAACACATAGAGACAGAGACGAAGCTGATGGATGGATGGAGGGAGACAGCAGTGAGTGAGGAGCTGGATGAATTATGCATCTGTACTCCTGCATTAATTCATTGAACTATACATGCATCAGTGTGCGTGCGCGTGTCGTAGGCGAGAGCGAACGCTGCCCGATACGTCCGCCGACATTCATCTCGCTTCCCCAACTTGCGTCTGAGTGTCTGCACGAGGGTTTTTCAATTATACAGCCCCGTGAATTAGCATGAGGGGGGGAAACTCGAGTGGGTAATGGAATTCCGTGCGCCGCCGCCGCCGTCTCCATTAGAAAATGTCTGATTGGTTGTCAAATGTGTGATTTTCGAGAGTGGGCGAAGATTTAAAATCTCTCCAGGGACGGGCGGTGAAAGTGCGAATGTGTGTGTTTTACAGGCGCTGGGCTGGGATCAGACGGGGAAACGCGTTTGAGTTTAAAGCCCGGGACACACCGGGTCCGACGTCTTCCTTATCCGACTTCCTTCTCCGACCACTCCGTCGGATCCGTTAGGAAGAAAAGTTGCACTGAAACACACCGCCCCGGCTACACAGCAGCGTATACGTTCTGCGCCTGCGCGAGATGCAATAAGTCTCCTAAACATCGGGTGGCGCTAGTCTCGTGCCAGTCACCCAAAACATAAAAACAGGAAATGACAGAACGGAGTGCGGACCGTAGCTTATCAGAACAAAGCACACACAGTGTTAGCTCAGCATTACTTGCGTGATGTCGTATTACGGTGGTCTCTCTTCCACCAGGGCAGCCAGCTGCTCCTCAAAGTCCTCGGTCCACACAGCCATGGCTTCCAAACATACGTTGGTTTATCCCCAAAATAACGAACGGTGAAGTGTTGTTTGTAACTCTGTGCCGTCTCTGTTTATGTGGTTTGTTTACCATCGTCACTTCCGCCGCCCCTCCCACACGCCGCGCTGATTCGCTGGCACACCGCCAATCAGAATGGTCGCTGAACAGCTAGCTAACAACCAATCAGAGCATCCGACGGCTTCCTAACTCAGACGTCCGACTGAACATCCGCGCGGCTCCGACAACACTGAACACACCGAACAGAAAAGCTCCCTAACTCGTCCGACTCCTTCCTAACACTTCAGACGTCCGACGTCGGACCCGGTGTGTCCAAGCCCTAAGACATCTGGAGCATCTGTGCATCCGATCGGGGGAAGGACTTCTAATTTTCCTCAAAGAAGTGGTTTTATTTCGGCGTTAAACACAATTCCAAGTCAAGCTTTTTTACCACCTAACCGGTTCAAACAATAAACTAGAAATTACACCCGGAGAGGTTTATAGCTGGAATAAAAGCAGCTCAGCTTTCGGGAGCTCAAACGTCACATTAATCTGTAAACTGACAGCCGGAGTTGTCATTGTAATGACTCTGCGCCGAGCGCGACATATTTTTAAGTTACCTGTTAACAGAGAGGGTGTTTTTCTTTTTCTCGTCAGGTGTCTTGCTGCGATTTACGCTTTTTAATTGGAGACCAAAAGAGACGTGAAAAACCCGAATAGATCTGCTGGCTGCTGCACAGACGATGCTGCTGTTGTGTCTCTTCTCTTACTGTATCTGCATGGACATGATCCTTTACTCACCTGCAGACACCTGTGATTAAAATTAAAAGGCTGACACCTCAACCTTTCATCAGATGCACCACCACCAGCACATTCATCACTGGAATAAGGTTACCTCGATGTTTTCAGGCGATTGCAGTTTCTTTAAGTTTGTAATCGTTGCCTAAATGATGCGGCGGAGGTGATATTCTGAGGGATTTCTTCGTGTGTGTGTGTTCCTGTGTGTGTGTGTGTGTGTGTGTGTGTGTGTGTGTGTGTGTGTGAGCGTGTGTGTAAGCTTGAATCCATGACAGAATGACTCTAAGCCTCAGGCTAGCTGTGCCGGTCGTGACTCAAACAGTCTCTCACCAGGGACTGCACATGACTGCAGGTGAAGATTATCCAAGACACACACACACACACACACACACACACACACACACACACACATCACTCACACACACACACACTCTAACATGTACACATTTCTGCTAATCACTGCAGTGTTGCCACAGGCTTCCCTTCTGACTCACCTTACACTAAACAGCCGTCGTGCAACGATCTTTGATATTTGTTAAATAAGTTTAATTCAGATGTCACCTGACAGGGATCCTCTTCCGCTTCACGCTCCACATTAGAACACCAGACGTCAAATGAACTAAAAAAAAAGACACCGGCGATGACAAAGTGTCGCGCTCACCTCCGCAAATTACCCCAAATTGCCCCTCAGATTTCAAACCAAGCGTGCAGTTGTTCTTAGCAGTTAGAACGTAAACACTACAATCAGCATTTTAATTCACGATTGCCAAACAAGCCGTAAGCTAATCACGGAGAGGAGGGAAGGGAGATAATGAAGAAAGCAGAAAGAGAGAGAGGGAGACTAAAGGGAGCCAGTGATTAGGTCTCGCCTCGAAATGTCTGTTTTCCCTCTGCGCTCTGGGCTCTGCATGTTTAAGAAAATGCCATGTACGCCCATTTCTTTCTTCTGTCAGACTAAACTGCGAGCGTCAGACACTTAAGGCTAAGTCAAGGCCAGTCAAAGACATCCCTGTTGTCTCCTGATTAAAAAAGGATCAGTACGCAACAAGGTTATTCTGCTTTCCTTGTTGACTCGGCCTCGTCATACATTTAGCTCTCGCAGATGTTAAACTGCGCCTAATAAATCTCGACTTGCGCTGATTCTCTAGTAGTGACCTAATAATTGCAAAGGCCAAGGTAACGGCCCCGGGCCCGATAAGACCTTTCGCTTAGACATATATCCAGAATGGACAGGCGTAACACCTTTAACCTTTTCCCCGAGAATAATTACTGAACGCAGAGCGCTGACAGCGACGAGCTGACGTCCGTCATTAGGAGCTGTTCTCTAATGACATTTCGGGGGAAGTCTAGAATATCTGCTGATTTAAAAAGCATTTAACCGCACATAAGTTGTTGTAGCTGCAAATTAGACAATACCCATAGTCCCTTAACTCCAAAACTGGAGAGTAATAAAGTGTAATGTGGGGCGAGATGATAATGTGTTAGCCAGACAACAGCAGCAAACATTAGAATGGAGGTCAAGCAGCGGTTTGTTTTTCCTCGAGATGTAACCGAATCAAGGAGCTTTCACAGCTACACAAGGTCGGATTAATTATTCACAGTTCACCTGTGGCAGGAAGTCCGGCCTTCTTCATTTGGCGTGTGTTGTTGTGTCATTGAGGGGAAAATAAAGGGAGTTTTTTTTGCCAAATATCTTGTAGTTTAAAGCCCCGTTTACACGAAGGGAAAACGCAGATATTTCCAGGCGGTTTGGCCTCTCATTTACACGAAAACCCCGTTTTTATCACAGAAAACGATTATTTCTAAAAACTCCGGGCAAAGTGGAGAATTTGGAAAACTCCGGTTATGTGTTGTCGTGTCAGCTGGGAGAAACGGGGTTTTAGGTTCTCACGCTCATTAGGCTATGCGCCAGAAAATGCTTAACGTCATGTGAGCGTTGTTTTGAAAGGAACAGGAAGTCGCTCGTGTTATTCGTTGTTGTTGATTCTGAGGATTCTGATTGGCTTGCATGGCTTTATCCTTCTCCCTACACTGCCGCCCAGAGGTTTGGCAGAGTTATAATGGCGCTCGACGGCGTATTTATGCAGGTTGATGGAAATGACAACTTTTTTGAAAACGATGTTGTGTGCACGATGTTATTTTTGAAAACGGAGGGGGGGAAATATTCGTTTCTCTAAATACCCTGCTATGTATAAACGTGGGCTAAGGGTATAATCTCTGTTGATGTTAAATGAAACCCACACACACACACGGAATAAAAAAAGAAAACAGTGTTGAGAACACGCTGCTTCTGTAAACGAATTGGCGAAAAATCTCCAGTTGCTTTTTTTCTAATAATAAATTCATTAACGCTGCGAGACTGGAGGAATGAAGACATCCGCCGCCCAACGACCCGCAGCCAAATTATAAGAGAAGCCCTGCTCGGCTAGCTGTGCTGCGATATCTGAAGAGCAGAATTAAAAATGCATTCCTCCTCCTTCCTTTAGGGGCTCCTGCAATTACCCAGTCGGTTAGGAACCCAGGGAGGCATTTCCCTCCACATCGCCCTCGCACGCTGCCGTATATCTTTAGATTTCCCTCTCCGTCCACGCCTTCCTCTTTCACCTGTGCACGCTCGCGCGGCAGCTTCATCGCTCTACTGTACGGCAGCTCCGAGCCGCGTGCTGTTGTTGGCCCTCATCTCCGCCGAGCAGATGGCTGCTTTTCTGCGCCACATGGCCGGCACTCAGGAGATGAGGGGAGCTCTTTAAGAAGAAAAAGACTTTCAATCTGCTTTCGCAACTGTAGCTCCTCCTCATCATCATCACATCTTTTTTTTTTTTTCCACGTGCCGTCAGCGGCTCCCCCCTCCCCCTCCCCTCCTCGCCGTACCCTGGCGCAACCACCAGCGCCGCCTCGCCGTATCTCCGTCTCACTGACTTGGCGCTCTGCACTTATCGAGCGCCTCTTGATGATTATGTAAATACTTAATGCTTATGTAAACGAGTCAAACACAAGGTCGGAAAGCGACACTATTAAGATGCAGCACGGATCCACATTCGACCGGCCAAGAATTCCAGCTCCCCCCTCCTCCTCCCTCCTCCTCCCTCCCAAGGTTTGTCCAGCATGTGGGAACACGCTGCATATGTATGGAGCGCCGTATTCATTATTCAAGCTGGGAGTTAGTCCGAACGGTGGTGGAGGAGGATGGCGAGCAGAGAGTCGGGGAGTGAGTTATCTATTTTTTTTTTTTTCTTTTATGGATCTGCACCGTTTGTATAATTCAGTTCGGGGCCGAATTTTTGGCCTGAAGACCGCGATAAGTAAACCTTGAGGAATGATTCAGAGGCTTGTTTGTGGTCATCATCTTGGCTCGCGGCTGCTACGCCAGAAACACACGGGCGGTAGATATAGGTGCAAGAAAACAGCTCATAATTAGCTCAACCAGATGTTTAGCCTCAATCTAATTAGGGATGTTGACCGATGGTTGACCGTATCAACGTTAACCGATCAATCTTGTCGGTTAAAAGAAATAATAAATAAATAATTAAACGCTGTCTCTGTCGCTGTCACTCTTCGTCGCCGTCCCTCCCCACAACTTCCGCCTGTTCCCCAGCAACCAAATCACGTGATTTGCCATATCATTTTGTGATTGGTTGATGTGGTGGCTTTTTCCACCAATAGGAAAGGGGGTATTTGCGGAAACGTTACTAAGAAAAGTCAGTTTTTACCGTTTCTTCCTGCACCAAACACGCACCAACGTAGCGGCAATATTCGCGAAAAAACGTTGCGCACATCATTTATCACAAGTCCGGTTTTACTCGTCCTATCAACACAATTTAAAAACTGGTATATAGTTTGAAGTCCACACTTTCGCCACAAGTTGAAACGGAGAATCAGAGAGGCTGCATCTCGCTGCTCCGTCGTCTTAAAGCGATCACTGTCATGTCATTTTAATCTGATCGGTTATGAGGCTCGGTGGTCGGTCAAGAATATTTTTAATTTTCGCCATCCCTAAATCTAATTAAATAAATGGATTCAGTCGGAGCGAACGGGGGAATCAAGCTGGATTCAGAAATGACAATATGAGTACTCACGATGTGGAGCATGATGTAGTCTCCCAGGCGCGGGGCGCTGTCGATACGGACGAGGATGCCGTCCTTGATGGTGGTGCTGAAGCCCACCGCCAGCCGGTCCGTCCGCGTGCTCGGCCTCTCGTTATTGGGCCAGGTGTACGTGATCAGACCTCCTCCTTTGCCGAAGATGTATGTGGTGCCAGCTGTGGAGACACAAGGAAGCAATTAGATTTATTCTCGGAGAAACAGAGACAGGTAAAAGGGAGATAGGGTGAAAATCCAATTCTGTGATGTACAAACATACTGTAACTAGACGCTGGGGAGCACGCTGTCGTCACTTTCCTGACATAACTACCTCCATTAAGAGCCAAATCGGCTGTAATTCCTTTACAGCCGCCCTGCCACCGCGACAATGTAATTGTGTCAAGTTCTATTTCAGGTGTTTAATGGTATTCAGCCAGCACCACCCTTTGGGCAGAAGTCGGCGGCTCCCCCGGCACCGTCCGTGACCTATCCGGCTCTTAAATATAGCACCTTTCCAGGGAATAACAAGCCCGTATGACCAGAACCGGATAAGTCTCCCGATCCTCATGTATTATATATGAGAACCTGCAACCAAAGAACAAAGGCTGGCACAAGAAAGGAGAGAAAAAATCGAAGAAGAACCTTCGTCGAGTTTAATTTGACAAATGCAGTGTAGAAAAAAGGGGCGGCGGGACCATCGGGGGCTGGAGATGCTCACCAGAATGAAATTTTCTGTTATTACATCAGCCGCTATGCAGATTTGTGTCAGATTAGAGCCTCTGATTGGATCAAGCTTGGCCCCGAGCCACAGAATCTGTGAAAGTTGTTTGTGGGTTTCATTTTTTTTCAGTTTTTATTCCTCAACACATGGACGAGAAGAAAAAATAAGAGAGCCAAGTTTCATTATTTGGTTGCAGGGTTGGGTCCAATTCCAACTTCTTGAACAGTCCCCAAGGTGCGTCAGAATTAAAGCACTGAATCCTCGAGCCGCTTAGTCATCTCGTCCACATTTAGGCCGAGATAATCAAGAGATCAAAGGCATTAGACCCACAGCAGACAGGACTCGTGGGTGAATCAATACGGGAGACGAAACAGACTCCTGTGGCCGCGGGATAGCGGAGAGCGTTCGGCCCACCTCGGCGGCTGACAGCGGATTGGTAATGAAGTCCCTGGGTTTTTTTTTTACATCAATATATTCATTTTTTCGCTGCCTCTGTCATCCCTTTCTTCCACATCACCTCCCTCCCTCTGTCGTTCCCACTCTCTTTCCATTCGCTTCCTCTGCAAGTCACCTGAACATCTGTTTGGCCTTGTGATGGGTGCCCAGCTGTCTCGCTGTTTCCCCTCTGAAGCAGCCAACAATCTGCTCTGTGGTCCATAATACCCCGGGGACGGCGCGAACATATGGATGAGAGGGAGTAAGAGAAAGAGAGAGAGAGTCCATCGACGAGATGAGCGTCTCTATTTGCCTTCGGGCGCACAAACAGGTCTGCAATTCGCACACCTCCGGTGCCAACAATGCCGACCACCAGCTAAGGTCGTATGTGACATGAAAAATATCTAAACGACCGGAGCGTCCCGAGCCTCCAACAACTGCTCCTCTTCTCGTAACTAATAACCGCACATGGCTGGTTTAACACAGACGCTTCCCTTTGAGATTTCATTTTTTTTCTCCCCCTGAAAGGAATAATAAAATCTCTCTATTGCTCTCGATGACACTGCAACAACCGAAGCTGCCGTTTGCATCATGTATCACCTGCCTCAAATAGCTCGTTTCCTCCAGCGGCATCGCGTCTGGCTGGAAAACGAGGCCCCCGATGCCACGGAGACACGCGGATAGCGGCCCGGTCGCACCGGATCTGGCCCCGCTGTCTCATCGCCTCCGAGTTTCTGCTTGCCAAAAGAGTTCGGGCAGACTTGGGATCAGTTTCCCCCGTCTGCAGACGAGCAAACTTTGCCTATCTCATCTAACACACACACACACACACACACACACTCTCTCTCTGCTTTTTTTTTCTGGAGGGGATGACGATGATGAGCGGCAAAGATACAAGCACCCCGGGGAGCCAATTATCACATTGAGGAGATTTGCTTAGTGTTTCAAGAAGACAATGTTCGGCATGAGACACACACACACACACACACACGCACCCCGTCTGACGCACACACACACACACGCAGGCTGCCTGATGGAGGCACAAATGCACATCGTGACGCTCGAGCGTGCAAACACGTGTGCACGCACGCAAACACTCGACGCATTCGCACGTACGATCGCACAAGTGGGTGATTATCCCGCACAAGTACAGAGAAGAGAGAGAGAACCCGAGATCGCCGACATGTCGCACATTTCCCTAACAACCTGCTGGGCCCGGACCGCACCAGCTGTACGTCCACACGCGGCGGAGGTCCGCTGCATATCAATTCACGCGTCGCTCACTGTGTGCAGGAAATCATCTCTGATCTGAAGATGTCAACGGAGAAACACAATTGAACGAATGGTTCGCAACTGAACTCTGAAGGTCGAGAGTTTCTTCCGAGTAGCTCGACTAGAGAGCGAAAAGAGGCTTTACAGTCGAGTGTGGATCTAAAACCGGCGTGTAATAAAATTACAGCGATTTTTGCAAGGAGACTAATGAGATGAAAGTGAGGGTAAGCAATGGCATATTTTAACGTGTTCCGGGATATTTTAGCATGCACACTTTCAATTACTTCAGCTAACACCTCCTTGGGCATTAACCTGGCCCCAAAACTATTAATAAACAATGTTCTTTTCAAGGATCTTTACCCAGTTTTTTTAAAAAAAGGAGCTTCACTAAAAAGCGGAATGTGAAAATGAGGAAGCAGCTAAGGCTTTTTCTTCATTAAAATAAATAAAATCAACACACGCCTATTGCTTTCACTTTCTTCCGCAGCGGAGTGTACTTTAAATTAGCGAGAAGATCTCACATTAGCACTCTGGCAAAAACCTTTTAAAAAATGCGCATGTAATTAAAAGTGCGAGAGCGCCGCGACAGAAAAAAGAATGTCATTCATTGTCTGGAAAATAACTGGGTTCATTAATAAGACAACCTTTAAAGGAAAATGAACGTCTGAACGCCTGAACACTTTTTTTTTCCGTCTTGATTTGCTTGATACGAACGCGACAAACGTCGAATCCGAGTCGAACACATTAAAGCGATCCGATTTGTTACGTGCTTTATGAATAAACGGCGGTCCAGTGTAACTTGTTCTTTTGTAGTCGCTTCGGACCCTTCATCTGCAGTCGTGGTTCGACCCGGCGCTGACAGCTTAGCGCTCGCGAGTCTGAAACGTTCTGCCAGTAAACGGCAGAACCGAAGCGCAGCCGCGACGCCCTGGTGAAAAGCCAACTACAGGGAGAATATCATCAAAGGAATCAAATCTACAAACAGATTACAGCTACAAGATGTTATTCTGGTGGATCAGAGGGGACTTTCATCTCCATCTTTGTATAATGCAATCTTGCCATGGCCAGTGGGTGTTGGAGGGAGGCCACGTCTGAAATCTAATTGTAGCATATGGGTGCTCCATTGATTCGTGAGTGAAGGCACGGGAGGGAGATAGGAAACCCTCTTGAAGAAAACGATGACCGGCGATTTTCTTTGAGAATTCTTTTTGATGGTTCTCGGCAAAACAAAATAAAATACTCCGCCCGAGCCTTCGGAATCCACCGCGCTCGCTTTGAAAAATAAAAAAGCTCTTCGCTGATGCATTACTCTCCAGCTTTGTGATTCATTGCATCTGCGGCTCGCCCTCCGTTTAGAGACAAACTGTGGATGAGAGACTAGGTCAGAGCCCTGGCCTCTATTTCACAGAGGTCCCCCGAGGCGTGGGAGTGCAGACGGAAGGTCAGGACACCTGTCTGCTAGCACAGAACTACGTCCTGTCCTTCAGGCGCCACACGTGACATTTCCCCAAGTAGAGAGAAAGAAGAAGAAAGAGGAGGGATTTTCATGCAGAGACAGAAAATGATGGAAGGTCACCGGCTTCTATGAACTTGACCAGCGGGGAAAATCTGGGTGGAGCGAGCAAGATCTCCAATCAAAGACGGTTCAGTCTTAAGTGAAAAAATAGATATTAAAGGGGCAAAATTAGTATAATATGTCATCTATATACTGTGTTAGCATGCTGTAACAGCCAGAGTACAACAGAGCATTACCAGTTGACGCCACACGGTGGCACCTCCTTTTGTATTAGTCGGTTGCACACTATTAACACTCACCCTGGTAGACCTCCTTGAGCTCTCCGTAATGTGGACGCTGCTGAACACTGTACGGCTAACTAAGCTATTCTAGTCCTCACGGCTATTACTTGTCGAGGGTTACAGTTTAGCTTGTGACCTGGCTTACATAGTACATATCTGTGATGGAGGTACGAGCGAAATCCCGATCAAAGACGGTTCAGTCTCTAAGTGAAAAACTATATACTTCAAGGAGCTAAATCAGTATAATATCATGTATCAGTCTTACATTATGTCGTCTATAGTACTGTGTTAGTATTGCTAACCAGCTAGCCCCAGCACATCCAGGTCCAAAGCTCCTGTACTAGTGGTGCACAGTACCAACACCACCCTGGTGCTTCGAGCTCCCCGTCTGGACCGCTACATGTACAGCTAACTAAGCTATCAAGCTAACAGGAACTACAGTTACTCAGTTACTTGGGTGTTATAAGTCTGTGAATATTCTCATTCATCCAGGTCATAGTTATCTCAAGGAAATTGAATCGAACGCAACTGGATTTGGTTTTTGTCTTGAAGACGTTTCACCTCTCATCCAAGAGGCTTCATCAGTTCCTGCTCGCTTGACTAGGCTGGGACTAGTCCAACTAGCCGGTGTGGAGGTCCAGCTATTTAACCTCTCAGGAGGCGGTCACAAGGCCACTGATGTCTATGGGTCGTATGTGCTCCATTATTGCCAACGACAGTCGTTAGTATGGTCGTTGGGTGTTACACTGCTACATATACAGTAGCACCTTAAATCAACTGTAAATGTTTTTAAATATTTGCAACTTTGTGAAAAGTGAAATATCTTTTCAAAAAGGTTTACTGTAAATCATTCATGGGGCAGGTTTGCAGGCTCTTCTACCTGTCTATCTCCCTACACACACACACACACATATATAAGCTGAAGCCGGCAACAACGCTATCTATAAAAAAAAAAAGCAAAGGGAGCAGAGCAGATGCCAGGGTGCACGTCTGTTATAACTGGGTAATTGGTTGCATTCAGACTTCACACCGCGCTGTGATAAACGTCTCTGTTTAGAGGCAGCTGGGAGGAGGATCTGCAGCGAGAGGCCGGGAGCGTCCGTCCAGCTGCACAGGCTGCAGGGAGGCGGCGGTCAAGAGTTGGATGGCGTGTGTGTGTGTGTGTGTGTGTGTGTGCATGCACCTGTACCTGTGTGCGTGCACGTGTTTACGGGCAGCCACAAAGAAAAAGGTGCCGCTGCCAGCTACCCACGAGGCATCGAGCTGCAGCAGGTAACTGCAACTCTATTTGTGTATGTATGCATGCACACACTCATCTGCATAGACATGTATGAATCTGAGCATGTGCACATCTAGACGCACACACACATGCACACACACACACATGCACACACACACACATGCACACACACACACGACTTCTCCTCTCTCCTTGGCGTGTGTTGTTTATGTGCTTTTATGTCTTTCCCCTTGTTATCTCTTGGGCTTTCTGCAGCGCTCGGCGCCCCAGGGGACGGGAAGAGAAGACAAACACGGTTTGATGTGGTCGAAATTTTTCCGCCGTCGGAGAACGAGGAAAAAGAAAAAGAGCAGTCTTGGAAAGAAGGAAAAAAAAAAAAAATCCTGAAAGTGAGATGCAAAATGTAATTGCCTCCTCAATCACGTTCAGAAGAACTCTATCATCACAATGCTTCTCCCCCCGCCGCGCTTCATACATGGGGAATTATTAGGCCTGCTGTCCTTCACACAACTACAATAAGGAATCATTGGCGGAGGAATCGAATTGTGAGATACTGAGCTGTGTAATCACCGGGATTTATCTCCATTTTACAACCTCTTATCATTTCATAATTCATATTTTCCAACTGTTGCCTCTCCCCTCCGGGATGGAGCGAGGGACCAGAGATGATTGAGCGCTCTCTCTCTCTCTCGCTCGCTCTACCCTAAATCAGCCGCCGGGAGCAAGTTTACAGCAAATAGCTTAAAAAACTGGAGAAGCATCTGTGCGTGCATGTCTGCCGCTGGACTTTTTAATGTCTTTCTGCATCGCGTACGCGTTCTCGTGTACGCCTGTCTCTTCATTGTCAGCGCACATGGCGGCCGGCGCGTCTCCCATCTCTCACCGGCGACGCCGAGCGAAAACGCGGGATATGATTGATGAAGGGCAGTGTGTCGTGAAGAATGGCTATGTAAAGAAAACAGCCAGCCTTGAATGATTTACACTGTCTGTTTCCCCGTTATAATAAGCTGTAGCATTATCACACTGTATGGATTCACGCGCCAAAAACCCGGGGTAATAGAGGCGGCGGGGAAACGCAGACGGAATGGACCGAGCGTAGAGAGCGAAACGTGGAAGACATCCACAGCTGTATTATGATATATGTGCAAAAAAAAAACACAGTTCTGATTGATTTTACCTTAAATTGCCATTTCACGTACTAATATTTTCAGCCTAATTAAACTTGTGATCGTTTCTCATCAGGTGTGGAAACACTGAAGTGTACACAGGAGATAACACGACACAGCCTGCGATTACGGCGAAGAAAGATATTTCAGAGGATTGTATGGATAACTCCACATTGTATAACATTCTGTCAGAGTCATATTCTAACTTTATGAGCCAGAGCCCACTAGCAAACGCAACAAAGCGAGACGGAGGCTCTGCTGCTCTGGAGGCACCAGCAGCCAGGATGATAAAGTCTGAGCCGCTGGGCAGCAGCTCCACTCGCCGGGATTGAGCAGTCAAATACTACAGTTGCCCGACGACGCCAAGAGAAGCTAACGCCGCTCTGCTGCGCTGAGATTTAGCGCTGATGGCTTCTGTCGGGAGTCGGTTGTTGGTGTGGATGGAGGGCAGGTGACAGGAAACAAACGGGGAGCCTGAGCTGGAGAAAAAAGGCTTATTTCAATTTTTGAGTGACGTCTTCAAACTGTGTGTTTCTCCTGACCGACACCCTGAAATGCCTGAAACCATTCATCGATTGATGAATCGGTCGCCGCTTAATTTGTCGATCTGCTCATCAATTAATCAACTGACCGCTTTAGCTGTAACCTTCTGAACACTCATGAGACACACCTGGCTTCAGCTAATGCAATGTTCATTTCTTGAGTTTATTCAACAATTTGTTCTGCTGTTTGTTATATATAAGATCTTCTTATCTGACAAACTCAAATCTCTTCAAGTTAAGTGATGTTGAAAGAGTGGCTGCATATTTTAAACTCACCAGATGTCGTATTCTTTAATTATAACGAAAAGTGTTAATATTTCATCCGTCATTCATGTTTATAAAACTGTAGTTCTGTGTTTAGTAGGACTTACTTTGGATCCTGCACACACACGCAGGTGTTCTGATTTATTCTGATGAACTGGACCTGAGCTCAGGTTGAAGTTGTGCGGACCAGGCTCGGCATTGTGAGAGGTCACCACCGGCTCCATAAAATGTGCCCCCTTGCTTGATTCCTGCAAGCATGTTGAACCAGCCGACCGTGAAATGATTATCACACTGCGTGTCTTCCACAACAGCCAGCTCTTCCCTACAGCTTGAACATAATGTATGCAATTTGATTGTGTTCAAAAAAAAAACACCGGAGGGGCAACAGCAACATCTGACGACGCAACACACGGCGAGACGGCTCAATCAAAAAGTTCTTATCTTTTTTGTCACCCTTCATCGGGGGGAGGGGGAGGGGGGGGCACAAACTTGACATATTTCCACGATGAACAGCTTGATTTGCCATCTGCATCGTGTTGCTCACGCAGAATACTGGGGGAGATGTGGAGCGGCGGCGGCGGCGGCGGAGTCACTCTTCTGCAGGAGGAAGGAGGACAGACGACGTGGAGACGGAGCCATGTGAACCCACTCAAAGCAACAAGGCGCGTCAAACCGTCCTCAGATCGCTACAGAGGAAGAAGACGGACTCACAGACGGCCGCTAACGAAGCAGTCATGTATCCCCACTTCACGCGACACTCGCAAATGCGAGTACACAGAAAGTGAAGATGCCCACACGTACACACAGAGAGTGGAACAGCAGAAGGTGAGCCATAACAACTCTCCCCTCATTACTGTGAAACTCGGAGAGTAGAGTCTCACCCACCCGCCCTCTCCTCTCTCTCTCTCTCTCTCTCCCCTCCGTCTCTGCTGCCTCCCCCTCCTGCTGCATTACTGACACTCTTCTCTGTTGTAGCGGCAAGCGGACAGAGAGGAAGGGCTTTAAATGATTTTTTTCTCGGTTCTCTGGAGATGTCAGCTCCTATTCTTTCTGGTTGGAAAGGGAGGAGGATGAGGAAGAGGGAAGGGGGTCTGAGGAGGATTTCAGAAGCTGAGGGAGGGAGGGAGGGGAGGGGGGAGGGGGGGTGTGTGTTTGCAGCTGAGATCCACGCAGCCCTCTAGGCTACAAAGAGGACCTGTCTGCTGGCTTTAATGCTGCACGCCGCCACCAGTAGAATTTTTAGAAAGAGGAAGAGAGACGCGTCGCGGGGAGATGAAAAGAGCGAAGGTAAGAGGTGGGAAAGACGCAGAAGGATGCTGGATAAAAGAAGGAGAGACAGAGATGGGCAGCAAAGGGTGAGAAAAATCAGCTTGTGATCACGTAAACACACTCAAAATTGGCGGTAAACAGTCGGGACACTTGCACTCTGAAGCTCTGTAAGAACCAGACTCCATCGTGCTCCGAAAAATTAGCATTCCGTCAGCTCCAGTGTTGATGTTCACACTGCTCTCAGCGAAATTAGGACACGAGTGTCTCCTTCGCATCATTCATAATGCATGACACACAATGTGTGTGAGGCGTATCACTTCAGAGGCAGGCCACACCAAACCCTGCTGAGGATTAGGTGAAGAAGATCTCCGAAAGAATAAGGGATTCCAAGATGGCTCCGAGTGGAAGCATCATTTATAATTGAATCTTCCCCAGAGGATAGTGCAGCCTGTCTGCCTTTGCCAAGGCTTCGCGGAGAGCCCAGAACTCCTCTCCTCCTCCTCCTCCTCCTCACTTTCCTCTCCCAGTCTGTCTCTCTCTCTCTCCCCCTCGTCTCTCTACTATAACTGAAAGGCCCTCACACACAAACACACACAGCAACCTCAGCTACTGATCTTATCCCAGGGCCTTTATGACTCAAACCCCAGTTGGTCACATTTACTCATTCTGAACTTTTTATAAACTTGCCTTATTTTTTGGGTCCGCCGAGTGAGAAAAAGTTTAAAATCGTACAAACAAAAGAATTACAAAACCCGGTTGTGTTGTTGTGCGTCTGTCCTTTTTACCTGGTGACGTCAACAAGATGTTGAAAATTTGGCCTCGAATGAACTCGCACCAAATCGTGGGTGAAATTGAAAGTCAACCAAAGATCCAGTAAAAGTGAGGACGCTCGACAAAACACTCCACGTTACTGCAGGTAAAACGTCCCATGATGATATATTTTATTGGTAATAATGAAGTCAATGTGTGGCTGAGGAGAGGTTGTGTTAAATTCCTTAGGCTTTATCGATTTATGATCTCAGACACAGAGTTTAGACACCTTTGGCCTTTAACACTAGCAGTTTTTAAGCACTTTATATAACCGTCCTTGTTGAACTGTTAGTTAACTGGTAATAAGCCCTTTATGAGATTAATGTGAGTATTAACTAATGAGCATCATAAACAGCAGTGTACAGGTTTCTTTTAACATATGAATAAGTTACTGTTCTCGCATTTAATCCAGTAGCTGAAAAAAGCATAGCTAATTGCTAATAAATGCAAAATAAAGTCTGTATTAATCTCAAGTAAGCAACACAAAAGCTTACTTAAGGTTTCACAATGACACTAATTAAACTCAGTGTGTTTATAATCCTGTTATAAACTCATAAGGCTTTTATTAACGTTCTTAAGCATCTATAAACTTTCTTATAAGAGCCTATAATCTAATAAATGTATTTATGCTGCCGTCCTTACTGTTTACTGTACTGGGGGTAGCGTTAATGTGCAAAAGAAACATTACATGCCACACTAACACTTAGGAAGCAAACATGGATATAAACATTGCACAATTTAACACGTGACAAAACCTGATTTCTTAATGTTTTATGAGAAAGAAAATGTTTTTTTTTCTCATAATGCATTTGGAGACGAACACTAAATGTAAATACAACTTTGTTCAAAAGAAAACTCTGACAATATTTTTGTAGATATTACATTCTGTCCTCATTCATGTGATTTTATTCTCCGACTGTGTGATTTATCACTGTTTACGTAGGCAACACTGTGAGTTCTTTTAAGGCCGTGAGGATTCAGCCGCCGTGTCGTGTCCAGGTGTACGTGTACGCAGTCCTTCACCCATTGTATAGAATGGGTACTTTGATAAAAAAAAAAAAAGCTATGTCTGAAACACGCTGTCTGAATAGAGAGCGTGCTCTTCCAGTGAGGCGGATAGTGTTGCAGAGTTATTTTTCACGAAATGTCAGCAGACCACAGCAGCAAATGGATTTTGCTAGTTCGGTTTGTTTGCCTCAGACTAGTTGTGTACAGAATGTAATAAGTCAAGATGGATTGACTATCTGTCAAAAGTCTCTCCCCACCTTTGCAGCACGTACAAACTGGCGCCAGTACTATATTTGCTTGATGGTAGGCGACTATTTTTTTTCAATCTCAGAGCTACATAACACCATTCTGCTTCTCAGCTGTTTGTAAATGCTCGAATTGACAATTAAGGCGCCACTTCTGCATATAGTTTTCCCTCTCTGCATTTTAAATAGAAGCTGACAGCAACTAACGAAATATCCACGTTGAAGGAGCCCGTCCTCATCAAATCATCCATTCCTCTGACACGCCGGCTGTGTATTTTCAATTACGGGCAGACTCTATTTATAAAACAAGTTGTGGATGTGCGTCTCAAATGCCCACCTGCCTTTGAAGAGCATGAATTATGAAAAGCTGGACGGACGGATGCTCAAAAAGGAATCAGCGTCTCGTATGAAAGCCGGGCTAATCTTTCCTTTGATATCGACAACATCAAATAGAAAAAATACTTGAACCTAAAACGCGATGCACCTTAATGGCTCTTCCTCTCGCGGTGGGAAAACAAACAAGCTGACAATACAGACTCTGTTTTTTGAGATCAAAATCAAACTGTGAATAAACACGCCTGACGACCTTTTCCGCTCGCTCGGTGACTTCTCTTTGTCTGAATTCGATGACTGCCCTGCCGAAACACAGCGTCATTGTCTTCTCCGAAAGCTCGACCAGCTGTGCCTGCCGTCGGCATAGCAACCCCGCATCACAGCCATCCACGTCTGTGACCGACACATTGTCTCCGGTGCTACCTACACCGACGACCTGATGTCGCTGATTAACTCCCAAAGGTGCCGGCCCGCTGATGATGAACAGAAATACTTACAGTAAAATGTTCACCTCGGTGAGCCTCCCACGCCTCCTGTACTCTCTCCACACACACAAGTGTAAAGCACACACACACTTACAGAGTACAGGCTGCAGGAAAGGGAAAAAAAAATCCAATCAAGTTTGTACTTTTCAAAAGTTTACTGAGCCGCCTCCCTCTGAGTCAAGGACTTCTATTCCACGGTAACGTTTAAGGCTGCGCTCGCTGTCGCCCTGTTTTTTTCTCACCAAACAAGTTCCGGCTCAAGCCGAACGCCTGCCATCAACGCCGACCTTGATGAAGTGATTAGTGTTGACACGTAGCTTTTACATACGTGGCAACCTGTAAGGGACCGCCGTTAAGTGCACCAGTCTGCCATTCTTTCATGGAAGCAATCAGGACATGGTAATGGTCAGTCATCAGAGGGAAGTCAGAATCCACCTCTTCGTGGAGGTTCGCCTGTCTGCGCCGCCGAACTCGGTATTATTTCACGCGGCGGGAGGCGAGGGCTTTTATTTAAAAGCCTTTGATAAGTTGACTGTGAGTGAAACTTAGAGCTTAGGTTGGGCGTTGGTATAATGTCATTACGTCGATTCTACCTCCTAGCCTACGCAGTAGACTTGTAGTCAAGACCGCCTAAACCGAGACCAAGACACTACCAAGACCAGAGAGTATCAAGACCAAGACCAAGACCAAGGCCAAGACAGACCAAGTCAAGACCAAGACTTGTTCAGCTCGAGACCGAGACCAAAAAAAGACTATTTTTTTGCCATTTTGCATGAGTTGTAGAACCCGCACGCAGGTGCACCAAAAAATGCATTAAATTAAATGCAAAATACAAATAGTTTATAGTACAAATAGTACAAAATTGTACTTCAAATTGTACATTAACAAGAGGAAGAACTGGTCACCTTGATGTGTGCAATGGCATCTCAATTATAACACACTTTATCAAGTTGTAGTTGTAGCTGTAGTTCAGTGGGACAAGAACAATATAACACAGACATCACAAAGAACAGATACATAAACATATACATTCAAACTGTAGAACAAACGGCATACTACATCATGAATGCATTTATGTCTTGAGTAGACTTGTAGTCAAGACCGCCTAAACCGAGACCAAGACACTACCAAGACCAGAGAGTATCAAGACCAAGACCAAAGACTGTCGAGGCCGTGACAAGACCAAGACCACGGAAAAGTGGTCTTGAGACCGAGACCGGTCTCGAGAACTACAAGTCTACTACGCAGTCAACAGATCTTAACCCAACTACGGCAGAGTTTGGTCTCACCGTCCATTCAAGCGCCAAATGAGAGACTATCTTTTGGGAAAATGGTGTTGAGCTCCAGAGACTTGTCAAATCTATGCCGAGAAACATTAAAGCCCTTTCTGTCATTTTGTGGGGGCCCAACACCTCGCTAATGCTGCATGAACAATTTCACACATTGTCGGATTAATGGAGATCGGAAGTCATTCCTTTCAACGGAGGGTGAATGACCGTAATGGATTAGTGTCCCCCGGTGACTGCTCGTTGTCTGATCACAGATTTTTTGGGATTTTTCCAAACCTTCACTTCACACCGGACCGCCAGCTCAACCTCAGGTACAAAGTGGCAGATAATGGACGACACTGTGGTTCGATCTACTCAATAGTTGCTTTTTTTCATAAACAAAAAGTTTAATTTCAAATCCATATGCTCATCGCCCAGCAGCTCCTTGCTGCTCATGATCACACTTTCAAATCGGTTGCCTTTAACTGATGATTGCTTAAACCAAGCTTCGCATTTTGATCACGTTAACTGCTGTTGGGTCATTAAGGTGATGATGCCAAGATAAAACCAGGATTATGCATTTTTGCACGTTCTTTTGGGGGTTCCACTCCAGATCTGTCAAGCAAACATCAACCCCAAACAGAGATTATAACCCAGCAACACAGTGGAGTGAGCTGTGCAGGTGATGGCAGAAACTCTGCCTCCAATCTATGAATACTATTTAAGCTAACAATCACAATAATCCTTATTTCACTCTTTCTCTCGGTCTCCGAACCGTATGGATGCACAACACAAAGACAAAGTAGTAGATAGATCGCACATTCTGGGGGCTGAGACGGTCTGGGTTTCAATATTGGAATGCTACTCTGTAGTCGCTGTTTTCCAATTCCCTCCGGCAGGTGGTTTGACTTCAGCCCCCTATTGAATGTGTCAACCTGTAATTAATGCCCTCCCTCTCTTCAATTCACCTCCACACTACCCTCTCCATTCTTCTCCTCCCGACTCTTCTTCCTCCACCATTGACCAGCTCCCTTGACCGAGTCTTGCCAGTAGTTCTACCCCCCCTTTTGCTCCAAGGACATTGAGCTCCAGACAAAACAAAGCAGTGACTCAGGCCATGGGAGCAAAATTTGGCGGCGGAGCCACAATCCATCTCCTTTCAGTCATTTGGCCACAAAGCCGTGGAGAGGTCGGTGCTGCGCTACCTCCTCTGTTATCTGTTTCCAATCCTTTATCATAGGGTGAGAATGGGCTTAGGAGTCGGAGGGGAAGGGAGGGAGGGAGCAATGGAGATAGATGCTTAAAAAGGCCACCGCCGCACAACAAATAAACAAGAGGAGCTGCAATCAATGAGAAGGGTGGGGGGGAAGGGACAAACACAGGGTAAAGGGTACTTCTTGAAAGCCGTAATTAACGGAATACTTAAGCAGGAGTTATGGATTGGTGATAGGCAGCAGGGCCTACGCCAATCTCGCCGAGGACAAGACAAAGACGCGAAAGCAAAGCGTGTGTTCGAGGAGATTGCGCGGTCCGGGAGTATGAAGCGAGCTCGTGTGAAAGTGTATGCTGATCAGTGGCCAAGGCTTTGCTGAATGTGCCCGGGGTGACGTTGAGAGGGCCTCGGGGAGTTTGGAGGGCAGCGGAACGGAACATGCTGGCCTCTCACAGTGTCTTAGCGTCGGCCTAATTAAAGGCTAAGCCAAAAAGCTCTCCGTGTTGTTGTTGCTGCTGTTCCGTGTGTTCGACCATGTGTATGTGCTGGCATTCGAAAGCCTAGTATGCGGACGTTCAAGTGTCTGGAAACCTTTCGCTCGTAATTATGCGTCGCTAAATACTCCACGGCGAGTTGTTGCGAACATACGAGGCACCTCACCCCAATTTTGTGACTCGATACTCTCACGGTGCCAGATAAAAGACTCGCTAAGTTGTTGTTCGAATTTGGATGCAAATTGATTCAAAAGATACTTTGTCCCAAGGAAGTAGACAGTCCCATTTATAATGTGTTGGCACAACAAGATGTAATGAAGGAATCAAGCTGTTTTTAAGGATTTTCTGTACTTCTGGTGAAAATGTCATATTGCCAACAAGCTATGTGAATAAAACAGACCTGTGTAACTCAAGCTATCTATTTATTTTATTATATATAACAGTAGAAATCTCTTGTGACCATACATCTTATCAAGTAACCTAGGGTTAGGGTTAGTCCTAATCACAAAGTTGAGAACCTCTTTGTGTTTGTCTGTGAATATTCTCATTCATCCAGGTCATAGTTATCTCAAGGAAATTGAATCGAACACAACTGGATTTGGTTTTTGTCTTGAAGGCCTAGACTCTGCTGTCTATTTACACCTCGAGGAAAAAGCTCACTCCTTTGAGGACAATAATGTCCACATCTTGGACAGAGAGGATAGATGGTTTGAAAGAGGAGTAAAAGGAAGCCATCTATGCAAAAATTGAAAAACCATCTCTAAACAGAGGAGGGGGTCCGCGACACCACCTATCTCCAATTTACAATGCTGCCCTTTCATGTCTTCCCAGAAGATTCAACAACTTAGCCTCTAAGAACAACGGCTGTGCACAAAGGGCCTCATGTGACTCCAACGACAGTCGTTACAACACAATAGAGCACTAACGAAGTCGAAACCAACTTTCCACCATCCCCAACGACCATACTAACGACTGTTGTTGGCGATAATGGAGCACATACAACCCATAGGCATCAGTGACCTTGTGCCCGCCTCCTGAGAGGTTAAATAGCTGGACCTCCACACCGGCTAGTTGGACTAGTCCCAGCCTAGTCAAGCGAGCAGGAACTGATGAAGCCTCTCGGATGAGAGGTGAAACGTCTTCAAAGACAAAAACCAAATCCAGTTGCGTTCGATTCAATTTCCTTGAGATATCTTTGTGTTTGTGTGAGTGTTGACTAGTGTTTCAGTGCGTGCCTTCCTTTTCCTGATGTGCAGATTTCAATGTACGTGAGTAGGTGTATATCTAGAAGCTAAGCTACCAAGTGTGTGTCTCCCCACTTTCAGTCTGTTTTGTCTGCCATCTCTGTCTTCCTCAGTCTTTCATTTATATACCTAAACCCCACCCATACCAGGCGGTGCACAGTTGCTGCCTTTGAAGATGTACTTAGCCCTAACTGACGAGAAATTTAAAGAGAGTGACGGTGGCTTTCAACAGCTCATGAAAGGCAAAGAGAAATCTGCCACACTGTGTGTGAGTCAAATGGATGTGGGAATTGTTGCAGTAGCATGGGTAGCGGGGACGGGGGGGACTATAGGCAAAAACCTCTGTACAAAAGCTTACTTCAATCCCTTCGCCCGGGCTCGCACACATCTTGGCTCGTATGGCACGCATGAAAATGAGCGAATGCACGGGAAAGACAAAGAAAAGCCTCAGCCAGCTGAACCCCTGAGCTACCTTTGACAAAACAGGAACCAAAAAATGCATCATTCAAATATATTTTGGCATGTCTTCATTCAACAGTTTTTTTTTCTCCCTCTCTCCTTGCCTTGGGACAACACATTGGCACAAAGCATGGTTTTTAAAAAAAATGTCTTCTCAGTCTGAGTCGCCAAATTGGGAAATTTATTCCACCGCCCCGGGGAGTCAAGCTCATTAAAACATATTACCTCTCCTGTCATACGCGGACCTACCTATCGGCACACGATCCATTTCTGTTAAAAGGAAAAAAAAAAACTGTAGATGCTCGGTGACCTACACACTTTAAATATGTTGCAGTAGAAAGACAAGGTGACAGGGCCCATTGTATAGTCTAGACATGAGCTCTTGTTTCATCAAAGGGAAGACATCAATCCGCGGGGCTGAGCCAATAGGGCAACAGGTGCCACAGTCGCACAGAGCCTATCAGGATCTGACTTCATTTCACTGCGGCATTGGATATGAATACTGATAGGGATGAGTCGGACTGTGCCGAGGGAGGCGCGAATAACAGCACGGGCAATAAATGTCTTTGAACTTCCGCGCTGTAGTTTTTATGCACGGTTCAACATCACTCGTATTTCTTTGTATATAGGTGACCGAGGCCCGTTAACAGGAGGTTGTATAGTACAGTAGCCGTCTACTGTCTGCTGTTATGGACACAAGGCGTATGTTTTGTATTACATAGAGCGGAGGGGGCCGTTCACCTTGAGGTAACACGGTAGGCTGGAGTGGAATAATAATACGCTGAATGTGATCTGCGCCAGGAAAGTAAAGGAGAAAAAAAAAAGGTAAAGAATCACCACAGAAGCTCTTTCAAGTCCATCATTTCCCCCCACCGGAACCCAAAGAACCATGTACCAAAAGAGTACAGTATGAAACATGAATGGCCTCTTCCTCAATATCTCACTCTGCAGATATACCGCCTGCATGCTTGTTCGCATTTCAAAATCACCTCTTATCAAAGCCTTTCTTATCTTGTGCACAACCTGGCTACCCCACTATTCCCCCGCTGGGCTTGACCCTAAGCTCAGTGAAGAGGGGGTTGCAGATCCTCAGCGAGAGGTCTGAGGCTGATTCTGGGTATGGCAAACTGAGGGGCAGGTTGTTGCCAGATTGTAACAGGCAGACCTGTGGTGCAAAGGCCTGACCTCAAAGGGCAAGGCTGCCATGGCAGGACTTACCATCCTGGACAGCGGTTAGTTTGTAAGGCTTTTTCTTGACTTTTATTACCTCCACCAAGGAGGGTTATGTGTTCGCACCCTGTCTGTTATCTCAAGGAAATTGAATCGAATGCAACTGGATTTGGTTTTTGTCTTGAAGACGTTTCACCTCTCATCCAAGAGGCTTCATCTTGGATGAGAGGTGAAACGTCTTCAAGACAAAAACCAAATCCAGTTGCATTCGATTCAATTTCCTTGAGATAACTATGACCTGGATGAATGAGAATATTCACAGGCACCCTGTCTGTTGGTAAGTTTGCTGGTCGGTTGGTTGGTTGGTTGGAGCCTAGATGGAGAATGGATCTTCAGCATTGAGGGATTTTTATTTTATTCAACATATTCATTAATGTCTCAGGGAATAATGGACGGATCTGCAGTATTTCGGTGGATGGTGTCTACGAATGAGTAGAATTTGATGTGGATCCAAATAAAAGTCTGGATCTTGCGGAAGAATAGGTTTTATTTGATATTGGATTATCGCTCGACTGAATTGAAGGAGATTGTTGGGCCTCAGTGGAGGTGTACACCATAGACATAATATACGTAGACGCCTCATGAGGTGCTGGAATGTAATCCAGCGTCGCCGCCATATTGGATGGGTCTCCTCACTCTAGGCTTGCACCAGAGTCAATGGAGTCAACGGAGAGTGAGCAACTATGCCCGCATTTTGTGCAGTTTACGGTTGAAATAACGGGCACAGTACTGTTACCAGATCGCGTGGGATTACCTTACACAAGTAAAATTGAAAAAACAGCGTCTTGTATTATAACTAAAGCTCTGCCGTTTGTAACAAACCAAACCGTGTGAAAATCCGGTAAAAATTCGGGGAGTTATGATGATTATTGTATGATTCCTCAGTAGAAATGAATTCAGGGGTTCGCATTGGAGACCCATCCAAGATGGCGGCCGCGCCGATACGTCAGCTCCAGTAGGCAGCGTCAGTCTATGAGGCGTCTACGTATATTATGTCTGTGGTATACACTCTTCTGATTGCCATTTTAGTTTGATTTGTACTTGTATCTTTTCACCAATTGTAGAGGATGACAGGATAAAAGTAGGCCACCGAAGAACTGAGCAGATTTGGGAACAGACCGGGTTTGGTGTTGACCATTACTGCAGAACTGTTAAACGCACAACAACACTCAAATCCTGCTCATTACTTCAAAAACCTGGGATTACACATTCTGTCAAGGAAGCGAGTGGAGATGAAAGATAGGACTGGAAGGCGTCTTTCCGCCATAAACAGAGCATGTATACATCTAGTCAACGAGCAAACCCCGACATCAAACATTGAAACAAACCGAGGAACATCAAAAGCTGTCTCTGCGAGAACGTTTTGCTCTGTCAAACTCCACATTACCTTGATCAATTTAAACTTTTATTTTGTTCCATCGAGTGCACCACAAGCACCCTGCCAGCGAGCACAATAGAAGTTCTTCAGACTGATGGCGTTTCTATCCAGGCAAGAGAGAGGCACTCACTGTCGCACACAAAAAAAAAAAACGGCAGAGAACTGTTGCTGAGATAGAGAAAGGAAGGCTTGAGTGGGTGTGTGCCAGAGACTCGCAATGTGAGTACCGCTGTGTATGGATATACAGGTGCATTTGTGTGCATGCGAGCAGGTGCATCTTTGCATATTCAGGCTGCATGTATAAATTTCAGCCGGAGAGACTCTCATACTTATTCAGTTGGCTGTGGGTCCTCGTGAAATAGCCCCGGGCAAATATTTACATTACAGTTTGCCGATTGCTTCGCTAATGGCCGGCGCGGAGCGCTCTATTGTGGCGGAGATGAAGGGGCCGCTGAGGCGAGATACATGGTTCCGGCATAGTAACTAAGGGTGGCAGGAGTGAGAAGAGAGGGGTAGTGTTGGGAAATAAACTGTTAATGTGCCTGGCTGAAAGGATGGGGGAGAGAAAAAAAAACAAAGAGAAATGGGAAAATATGAAACCTCACATCCCATTACCCATCGCAATGTTCTCGCACGCAAATGTTCTCCGCACAGTCCTCCCATGACTAACTGTCCTGCTCATTCCGGCCAGCTGCGTTTGGTATGTAAAAATGGGTGAAAGAGCGCCGTTACTCACGGGGAGTAATTTGCACCGGCACTACTTGCAGAAAGGAAAAAAAAAAACACATTAGTTGAATGCTAAATATCCCCATTTTATCCCATCAAGATTGCGGCTGTTCCAGCCTCCTCAGAATCTAATAAAAGATTTAGACGGTTATCTGAGCTTGCGAAACCAAGCGGGAGAGATTAGACTAACAAACACAACTCCAAAGAAAACTCTTCTTCTCCCTTTATGCCAGTTTGTTTTTTCTGCATCTTTGCGCAGAACGCGATGATAATCAGGCGTCGTGGAAAAGGACTGCCGCCACGGCGCTTCTAAATATTTCTCTTTCTCTGTCAGGCGTGCCGATTTCGCTATCAGACGGCGTTAAAAGTACGTGTGTCTAGATTTTTTGAGGGTGTAAAAGGCAGAGTGTAGTACTGAGTGGCTGGCTGTAGCCCTGCGCAGCACCGAGGGTCATTTCTCATTATATGCTATCAGTGCTATCAGGTTTGGCTGCGAGGTATTTCACTTATCAGGGAGGAAAACCCAACAGGCGCCGGCGCTCCTCTCTCACCAAACACTTTAATTGGATCTTTAAGCGCTAATCTGCTGCCCCCAAAACACTGCCTGGGTTTTAATTAAACAAACGCCATATTAGATTTCACTTAGGGCTCCCTGAAATGCCACATTTAACTGATCCTCAGCCACAGCGCCACTGGAAGGTGACACAACCCCCCGAGCCCCCAATTTTTATGTTCGTACTGCTCAATGTTTACAAAAAACATTAAAAAAACCCCTTTATAGCACTGGAATCCTTTCCAAGCTTGTGTTTAAAGGTTACGAATCGATTGTCTCAATGAAGAAGGGGGATCATGGTTCGAGTGATAAGCCGATGTCTCTATTCTCTCTCTACTAGAGACCTCAAACTGCCCAGTCGCCTCGTCTTGACACTCCTTGGCTTCGATTAATATCAGGATTATTCAGCCAGAACGCGACAATAACACTCATATTTCTCTCAAAGGCGGGGATAAATGGATCGCTCTCGCGCTGCCGATAAATCAATAAAACATTACGCTGATGCAGAAAGAGATCCCGCGAGAAAAAAGGTGGCTCACTGATGCCGCTGTCTTGTCTTTTTCATATTTCTTGCTTTCATCAGGAGAAGAAGAAGCATCTGACGGAGGATCGGACGGAACAAAAGAGACAAAAGGAGACGTTTGCTATTTCACGTTTCTTCCGTTGATATCTCAGCTTAAACGTGAAATAATTTGAGACAGAGCGATTGATTGGACTCCAAACAATGACTGAAGACTTGTCAGACCTGCAAGGAAAGAAAGAAGGCGGCTCACTTTTGCTGCACTGTTGCTATCAGCCCGGCTGCATCTCGCCAGGAAGACGGAAGGAGCCACTAATGCACCCCTGGGTGCTGAAATGAACCTGTGCTGAGCCGCGGCGCTGACAGTGTATCAACTCGTACGAGCCTAAGAGAGCTATCTTCCGAGTCCCGGCCAATGAGAGCTCGACTACTTCCACACTTACAACCACTTACAGCAGTCACATTGAATCAATGCCTGTGGATAGTTTGATTGGGCCGACCCTCCCCCCTCCCTCCCCAAAGTAAAGCCCGTCTCCGAGTATATGTCCCGAGCACACGCTTCCCTTTGCATCGCCTCCTTCCCCCCTCGCTTCTTCTACTCTTCACTGCCCAAGGGTGCTTTTTACTTCTATTACAAGACTTTAATTCTCTTTGATGATAGGCATCGAACACATTGGCCTCACCCCTAATCTCTCACTCTCTCTGCCTCCTCCTCCTTCTCTCTTTCATTAGTATGCATGACGTGATTTGTGAATTTGGGCGAGTGGGCGTCTTCCTGTGCGAGCGGCAAACAATGGAGATGCAAAGCTTCGCGTGTCCCCGAAGCTACGAAAGACATTATTTGGCAACACACCTGAGACACGGAGTGCAGCTCGCGGTGACGGCAGTCGTGGCGTTAGCGCGTCGGAGCCGCGTGGAGCTTTTATTACCGCTCATTCTCAATGCAAATGAGCCCGGCTGAAGCTATCAACGCCACCTGAGCGGCGCCAGAAGGGACGGCGGGCGCCGACACAAGTCCTCGATAAAACAAATGTCTAATGTATGAAACGGGATAATTCCATGAATGATGAATTACCTCGCTTTTTTCAGAGAACTTTTTTGATTCTATCTAAAAAGCGCCACGCGTTTGAGTTTCGCCGCTCCGGAGCCGTTGGTATTCAGTCGGAAACCGGCTCCGAGGTCACTCCAGGGAAGAGGAGGCGTGAGAGAGAGGGAGAGGGAGAAGAAAAGAGTCGACCGCATTAAAGTTTCGATGACGGCGGTGAAATATCGCTGAGAGAGGCGCCGCAAATTTTTTGATTTTGTGGAAAAGAAGTGGAGAGGAAGTGAAAAGGCTGGCGGTGGGGATCTCCAGCAGTCGCAGAGGAGTGAAAAAAAAACAGATGAAAACAAGGGTGACGGATAAAGAACCAAACAATTTTTGTCAAGACTTTTACACATTTCTCTCCAGCGGCTCCAATTCCCTCCGTAGGCTCTGATTCCCCCTCCTTCAGCTACCACAGGCCACTATCTCCTACCTTTGTGTGAGAGTGAGTGTGTGTTGAGTTGTGAGTTTTTGGACTGGCTCTCTGCCTAGCCAATTATGTCCTTGCGCTAGAGCCATCTCCCCGTCCCTGACCTTTACCGCCCGGCTCCCAACAGACCGCCCTCCACTCCACCACTTTGTCTGAATGTCTGTCCCACTATCGCTCTTCTCTGGCCCACGAGAAAGAAGCGAGGGGGAATGAGCTTCCTCTTTTTTTCTTCTTCCTATCACGGTAAAGGCTACAAGCCGAATCCTCCGAAAAATTCCATCTTTTCCTCAGATTTTCTCCGCTTGTTAAAGGGATATTCCGGTGTAAGTTTAATCCATGGTCTAACACACCGTGACACCGAGTAAGACTCCCCCTCGAGAGGTCAAGTTAGCTGACCGCTAGCTTAGCTAGTTTTAGCAACCTCAGAAAAGACCGCACGATAACAATACACTGCAGCTTATGTCTCCAACTAGAAACCGCCATCAAAAAGCCACAATTAATGGTGAGAACAGCAGCAAACTTCAGCAACAGTACATGTACAGTCCCAGCACACAGTACGAAGCATCAAACATCTGCTAGCTTTGCCGGATTTGTATTAAAAACACAGCACAACTCACCCTCTCCTCCAGCGGCCTGCCTGTGTGGGGAAGCCCTGACGAGTCGATTACCGAGTGCAGTAGATTTCTGCAGCTCAAGGATGAAAATGTCTGATTATTACTCCATGAAATACTCAGTTCTTATTATCGAGAGCTGACAGGGAAAAGAACGGAAGTAATGGAGTAATAATCAGACATTTTCATCCCTGAGCTACTGAAATCTACTGCACTCGGTAATCGACTCGTCAGGGCTTCCCCACACAGGCAGGCTGCTGGAGGAGAGGGTGAGTTGAGCTGTGTTTTTAATACAAATCCGGCAAAGCTAGCAGATGTTTGATGCTTCGTACTGTGTGCTGGGACTGTACATGTACTGTTGCTGAAGTTTGCTGCTGTTCTCACCATTAATTGTGGCTATGAGTGGCTTTTTGTTGTGTATTGTTATCGTGCGGTCTTTTCTGAGGTTGCTAAAACTAGCTAAGCTAGCGGTCAGCTAACTTGACCTCTCGAGGGGGAGTCTTACTCGGTGTCAAGGTGTGTTAGACCATGGATTAAACTTACACCGGAATATCCCTTTAAGTTATTTGTTGTATACGCTCACTTGTTCATACACGCTCTGTCTGCGCTACAGTCTATCGTTGCCGTGATCAGAGCTATTAATAACTGTGAATATATTCCGTTTTTTGTGGGTGAATTTCTGTCCGGGCTGACGACCAATAATAACGCGACTAGATCTGCCCATTACTTCCTGATGGCGTACCTCAGCAGGGCTCCGCAATCCAATCAAACGGCAGATAATGAAAGCAAGGAAGCAATTTAAAAACCTTGAGGGTCCTTCAAAAGCAAAAAAAAAAAAAGGCAGCGAAGCAAGCGGATCAGCCGGTACTACGGCAGACATCCATACAGATCCATACGCCTTTTTTCATCACTTCTCCTCTTGCTGTATATCTTTCTTTTTTTCCCGCCTCAGTTCTATAACTTTGTCTCGCTCACTGCGGGGCAGGATAATTAAAGTTCTTTGATGCTCTACCTCCCCAACTACTTCACAGGGACAGAGTTAATGGAAGTCACTGGCTTCTACCAGACCTTAGACTTTAAATTGAATGTCTCCACTCCATTTGAGAGCTGTAGGAAGATAAAAGGGCAAAGTGATAGGCTCTTTGCTTCCTGTTCATGGAGCTCTAACTAGACAACTGGAGACACTTTAACGGTCACCGCTTCGGCATCATATTCCGACAAATGAGTATCGGTTGAATGTGAGCGCCAAATAAAACCGGGCGATTGTCTGGTACGCGGTTACACGTGCGAGCGTCGATGTGTGGGCGCTCGTACACAAGCGCAGAGGGTGAAACGGCTCCTTTGAGAGTTCGAGTCTGATGGTTTTGGCAGGAAAAACCGTCTGTCCATTCTCCTCGTCTCTCTTTTCTCTGGCTCGTATCTCGCCCAAACATTTTTGAAGATGTGAGGTTGCCAACATGAGAACAAAAAAAACCCCAAAAGGAAAGGGGGGGACGTCCCGGGCGCTCAAAGAGTGGCGCTTTTTGTGTGTCCAAAAATGTTTTGTTACTCCTCGTTTAGCCGTCTCCTCTCGCCGTGTGCTCTTATCAAAAGCAGAGGACAGTTGAAGCGACAAAACTGTTGGAGGCTTTGTCGCCGTCTACTACAGCCTTTGCTCACTTCTCATTAAGGGCCGGGCCCGAATCCTGGGGGACGAATGATGTGGAAGTATCTTCACCGTGCATGCTGCGCAAAAAAAAAAAAAAAACAGCTCTCTGAAAAGGTTTGCTCTGCCTCGATTGTGAACCAAAAAGGAGGCTCGGCTGTGGTAAAAGCTCGTAGCTTTGATGTATCCTTCAGCTCGAGGTGGAAAAAGAGACGTACAGTACCGCCCCGCGCAAATAAACACATATACGCTCATCAATTTATTCATCCCACGCACTTCAGTTGCATCAAAGACGCCGCTCGGCGAGGAGAGGACGCCTCGCAGCTGATTAATAAAGCTCGTCTCTATTAGTGTGGGAAGTGTCCGGCGTGGAAAAACGTACACGCCGTATACAATCGATGCACCCTTCACGAGATGTGAATGACAGTTTTAATCATCTGCTTATCTGTTTTTTTTTTTCAAATTCTATTTTTATTCGCCCGTGATGTAACGGTTTCTGATGAATGCTCGGCGGCAGCGTCAGAATAAAAACATGCCCTCGCGCCCCGGCTGTCAGTGTGTACAGGCTCGTTCTGCGAGAAAAATACTCACTCCACAATGACTTGTTTGCACTCATTTCCCAAATGAATGTCACTACAGAGATGTGGGTTAGGACCTCTACCTCGCTTTGGTAATTAAGGTTTACACGACTTGAGTGCACGGTCTAAATATTGAAGGCCTCTCTTCTTCCTGACGTGCAAGTTCGGAGGGATATGCATATGGACACGTCCGTATGTGTCAAGGATTTCTTTTCACGGGAGCATCCATACCGTCCGAGTCCCTGCGTGTCAGAGGCTTTGAAGCGGATCCACGCCGGGGTGCATTCCGCATGGCGGGAGAATCGCTCCCGGCGATATCACGGCTCCGCGGCACACGTACAGTAACACGTGGACGCACAGTCGGAGGCAGTCTGAGACGGAGGAGCGACGGTATTCCATGAGACAAGCGAGTGGGCTACGGAGCGCCATACCTGCCAGCTCCCATCTAGTCGGCGGCGTCCCGGGAACCAGACCTAACCAGACTCGCCAAGTTTGGTCTGCCGAAAGGGCACGGGGCGTTTGATTCAGCGCACGTAACCGTCGTCTCCTCGGTTTTTGCTTTTCTTCTCCGGGTTTGAAATATTATGGCCATCAGCGCTGACATTAAGCGCTTGTGTCATCATCTTCATCAAAGCGCTTTCCAATTTATGAGGAGTTACAGCTGCAGCCACGGGCAAACACTCCGGATTGTGATTGTAACACAAGAGCGACACGGTCCTACAAGATCAAGGGTCACACGTACAACACAATATATCTATATTATAACATATGAGCTTTAACCGAGCCTGCTGGACAACCTTTACCCCTCGATGAAAACCCATCTGCTCACTGGAGCAGCATCTCCCGATTGGCACGACGAGCCTCTTCACTTCATCAGCAGCCACCGCGAGGATCGATACAGCACTTCGGCATCGATTCTGCATTCTGTGGTCAATGCCAGCTCCAATAATCACCTCTGTTCGCGCATCAATTACGCCTGTTCTGCTGCTAAAGGTTAGATAAGGTGTTGTTTTTTTACTAAGAATCACCGCTCAGGACCGCTAACGATAACTGAATTGATCCCGAAGAGGAAGACGATGAGGGTTAGAGCACGCACTGTCGAGTAGCGTCTGCATCCTTGTGTTCGTAGTTCTCGAATAAAACCTGATTACAAACGTCATCGAGGATCATGTATCGCGATCGGGAAGCTTTCCGCCGCGTTAAAGACGACGTGTTTCGCTTCCTTTAAGGTCTGTGAGTCAGTGAAGCGGAGCGGAGAACATTAAGGTCAGCCGAGACATTAATTCAGTCTACAGTATAAGTTATTCTCGTCTGAAACCCAAACACACAAACACACACATACATAAGCATCTGACATTTGGAAAAAACGGCGAGCATGTTGCCTGGACTGGCGCTGATATGTACACTATGGCACTGCAGTGGGGTTGAATATCCAGCTTCTCTTTCCTCTCCTCTACCAGAGCACCGATAAGCTCTGCTCCGGCTTGGCCAGATAGACAGAACGGGGGCTGAGTTTTTTCTTTTTTTCTCTGCTGCTGCGTGTCCTAGATGTCTGCACACAGTGGCAGCGCTGCGTTAATTCGCTCAGACGCTGTCACGAATGCGGCTCAACGTACGAACCGAGCCTGCAACTTGGCATGAGGGTGAAAAGCAGAGAGAGATTGAGAGAGGGAGAGCACTTGGATAAAGGGAAAAGCGGAGATAAAAACGAGAGAATTAGATGAGATAAAGGAGGAAAAAACAACGAGATAGATAGACAACGGGGAGAGATAAAAACCAAACAGGGGCTATTTATGAAAATGAATGGGGATGTTTGGTTTGTGGAATTAACGCTGGCGGCGAATCGTGCGTGGGCATCGGCGTCGAATCCCCATTCAGGCGACTCGTGGCTGCACGCTCATGCCTATGGATTTGGGGAGAGTGACAGTGTATCAGGATAAGCTCGTCTCTCTCGGCTGCATTCAGAGATGTAATCTGCGCCGTGTACAGCCTATTCTCAGGCCAGGTCCTTTTCACGGAAGTCACTTCAATGGAGGGAACGAACGTGAAGTGAAACGGCGCTTCCTCTCCTCGAATTATGGAAACAAAACGCAGGATTGTAACCTGCTTATCATCAAGCGAAATCACATTTCTGTCGCTCGTGTTATTAACACTTTGTAGCTGAGCATTGAGAATGGATTAGCATGAATAAAACATAAATAGGGCAGAGAACTCGACCTTTGTAGCACATTTTTTCAAACAGTTTGGGATCTTTGGGCTTTCAGAAACTTGGATGAGCTGAATGGAGCCATTTTATTATTATTATTTCTGACTTGTCAGCTGTTTTTGAACACTGCAACACTGCTTTGCTGCTCCAGAAATGTTCTGTGGACTACAAAACTTCATCTTACTTTCCATCAGCGTGAGGATGAGAAGACAATAACTGGATTATCATTTTTGGATAAGCTTTTCTTTTACGATACATATATTACTAAATAATGAATGAAAACTTTCAATGATCCAAAACTCATGTATCAAGAAAAAAACCTCAAAATTCTCTGATTTGAGCTTCTAAAATGTGATATCTTCTGGTTTCTTTACTCGTTTATGATGGGTTGTGGACAAAACAAGACATCTGAGGACGTCACTTTGGGCTTTTAGACCAAACTACTATCAAAAAATCAAGAAAATAATTGACCAATTAATCGACGGTGAAAGTAATCGTATAAGCGACTCAGCCATTATGTGATTACCAGCCTTTAGTTGATAAATCAGATCTAGAGATGGCTAAATAGCCATACGGGGAGGGATCAGCAGATTTTTTTCTAACGCCTGAAGAAGGGAAAAAGTGGGCCTTTTGTTGGAAAATAAAATCTGCTTAGCTTACAGTCGGCGCTGATAAGGGCAGGCGGAGGTAAGAGTGGAGTAAGGATCAAATGCAGAAGCTAGAGGACGGCCACAGAGAGGAGGAAATCAATTAGATAGAGGGAGCGGAGGGAGGTGGAATAAAAGAAAGGGGAGGGTGTTTTTTTGCATGTGTGCGATGGTATCATCGAGTTCACGGCGGCGAGCGCAGAGTTGAGCGATTTTTACGAGAGTGACGGACACGAGGGGAGGAAGGTGAGTCACGTCTTGGTTGCAGATACGGTGAAGCAGCAGCAAAGTGTTTGTTTGCGCGCTCTCACAAAAGGACCTCTCCGCTCGGGTACACACTTCAAACTGCATCTCCGTAAGTGGATTAAAAGCACAAACATACGCAACGTATATATTAGAGAAGAAAAAAAAAACCCTCTCTTCTGTCAATAATTCAATCTGCTCCTCCCGGGGAAAGTAGTGCAAGCATATCAGAACATAGTGGCTCACATCCAGACACATGCACGCACGAAAATAATCTCTTCTTCTTCTTCCTCTTCGTATACGCAGAGATAGAACCACCCACACACACATTCACGCACACAGTCGGCATCAAGCAGGAGTCAGCATCTTTAGATAAAGCAACGCAGATAATAGCTTGGCACGCCATCATCGCCGTGATTAATCCTTCGGCCTGTTTTCCGAGCGCTTGATAAATCAAACGAAGGGAAACACCCACTCCCACCCACACATGCAGTGACGCAGGCGTGCGTGGAGTAATGAGCGTCTAATCAATCTTACTCAGGCGGCGGCGGCGGCTGCAGTTTCATCCCGCTAGCTGGGCTGAATCGCTCCTTGCACTCTTCATTCTGACAAATATGGGACATATATTGTTTACATCTACAGGGCCCTGGGGGGCTTTTGGGGGATCCATATGAATTATCCATATCCACTAAGTGCCCTGTAAAACAGGATGAATCACAGGTTGAGGCTCGCTTTAAAGTCTCGAGCGGTTACGTAAGACCGGGGCGAGGAAGAGATCTGCCTCCTCCTTCCTGTTGTATCTTTTTATGTTAATTTCGGCAGTTTATTTTACACTCAGGATTGCAGCAGAAATAAAAATATATATGTATATATATTGTGTTTATGATGTACAAAGCTTATGATTCCAAGCGTGGTGAGAGAGAGAGGCGGGATGAAGTTGTTCCGAAGAGGCAGCTCTCCGTACAATAAACAAGAGGTCAAGGAGTGGGTAGTAAAAAAACACTCGTGCCCTCTGACCAGCTCTTAAACTTGTGACCAGCCGTGGCAGGATATTGCCCTTCGGAGAGCGCTAACGATTCCCAGGAGAGGAGCGGTGCATGCTGGGGAAAAAGATTTGTCCCTGATGGTGTCAAGTCTTTAACGCGCATTAATTTTTGCAACTTTTAAGCAAATTTCGATTCTTTTTTTTGTTGTAAATCAGCGCGTTTCCATCAAATACTTTTATGCAAAAGATAATTAGGAGGACCTGACAAGATTACATAATTAATTGAGCATCGTTAACTGGTGTTTTTAATCAGCCCGTGAGCCAGCGGTGATTAGAGAGTGGTGACATGCAACAAGGGGGTCTCCATCTGGACTCCCAAAAAACAAGGAGCTTGCGGTTACGTACAGGACCCGAGACACCTCCGCTCTTTTTTTTTTTGTTTTACTCTTTCATTTTCGGGCTTACTGGTGGAGAAAAGTGAGTGGCAGCACGACACGAACGCTTTGTCTGCAGCAGAAGACGCAGAAGTGTGTATTCCGATCTCAAAGGGAAGGCTTTTCCACCCCAGCCGACTGTGAAAACTGTTATTATCTGAGCCAGAGACGTTCGGCTTTCACCTGTGTCCAGTTGTTTGTTTGTGAGCAGGATAACACAGACTGATTTCCACCAAACCTGGATGGAGGATTGGTCTCGGCCTTGAATATAACCCCCCTCGTCCAGATAAAGGGACGGATCCAGGAATTAGGGTTAGGTGTTTAGGTGGCTGGCATCTATGGATTAGTACATTTGATGTGGATCCTAGATGTGGTGAGCTTATTTAAAGGGATAGTCCAGGTTTTTTGAAATGGGGTCATATAAAGTACATATCTATAGACGGTCTGTTCCCTATTGTAATTACGATCAGCCCACCAACATTTTCTCAACCGTAGGGATCAACTCTGCAGGTGGTGAAATACAGCGCGAGGCCCAGTTGCGCTAATGCGTAGGGATACGGAGGTTCTACGGTTGAGAAAATGTAGTAGACTTGTAGTTCTCGAGACCGGTCTCGGTCTCAAGACCACTTTTCCGTGGTCTTGGTCTTGTCACGGCCTCGACAGTCTTTGGTCTTGGTCTTGATACTCTCTGGTCTTGGTAGTGTCTTGGTCTCGGTTTAGGCGGTCTTGACTACAAGTCTACTCAAGACATAAATGCATTCATGATGTAGTTTGCCTTTTGTTCTGCAGTTTGAATGTATATGTTTATGTATCTGTTCTTTGTGATGTCTGTGTTATATTGTTCTTGTCCCACTGAACTACAGCTACAACTACAACTTGATAAAGTGTGTTATAATTGAGATGCCATTGCACACATCAAGGTGACCAGTTCTTCCTCTTGTTAATGGACAATTTGAAGTACAATTTTGTACTATTTGTACTATAAACTATTTGTATTTTGCATTTAATTTAATGCATTTTTTGGTGCACCTGCGTGCGGGTTCTACAACTCATGCAAAATGGCAAAAAACTAGTCTTTTTTTGGTCTCGGTATCGGTCTCGGTCTTGAGCTGAACAAGTCTTGGTCTTGACTTGGTCTTGGTCTTGATACTCTCTGGTCTTGGTAGTGTCTTGGTCTCGGTTTAGGCGGTCTTGACTACAAGTCTAAAATGTAGTGCCAAAAGAACGGGTGGTCTGACGGCGTTGTAAAGCGGTGTGATTTTTATTTTACTCTATACAATGTACGCTTGAACTGATATAGATTGTGTTAGGTGGGCCTTGTTTTAGGTGGTTAAAATTCGCTTTTCATCTGGACCCCGTTCACTGCAGTACAAAGCTGAGCGTCTGGGCTGGAGCGGCTCATCAACATATTGCAAAGGGCACTGTTGGGCCTCGGAGGAGGTATGCTCTCTACAGGTAACCTTGTTCAAAAAAACAGCTGGGTGAAAAAGTGCCAATCAGGGTGAGAAGTAGCTGCTCTGCAATTTCCCCTCTGCAGGCCAAAGTCTTGACAATTCACCGAGGATCGTCTGTGTCTAAGCTGAGAATCCGTGACCACGAATCTGACGTCCTTCACACAATGCAAACTGCGTAACACTTATTCTAAAAAAAGGAAAGCGGGATGGGAAACAGCGTGTCCCCTCGGTTTTTTGCATGTTCTCTGATCTCCGTGTGATGTGTGGGCGCGTCAGTGCGCGCTCTGCGACTTGTTTGTCATTCCTCACGCTGGTTTTTTTTGTGTCACATCGCTGTCCTCGCACGACTTATTACCATCTGGTGCGTGTCGGGACGCCGCGCACGCACGTCGGTACCTTCAATGACCAGCCATCGTGGCCAATCAGTTCTCCCCACAGGTGTTCTTTTATGGGCTCCGTCGAAAATTGGGTTCACGTCGCTCTGCCCGCCTTTCTCTCTTTCATGGCGTGCTGTGTGTCCACATTAGTGGCGCGAGCGAGATGATATCATGTTTCCGGCTGGCCAGCGAGCCTCTTAGCACACCCTGGCTGCCTGTTTGCTGAGGGACTGCAGGAAGTCCCAATGCAATATCCACTCAGTGCGTCTGGGCAAGCCCATTAGCTACTTTAGCCCGGACTAGAGTGGGCTGGAGAGGCTATCCCGATCTCTCCTCCTCCATCCGCCTCGCCTCACGTGTACGCTCCCTCCGTCTTTTTCCTCACTTTATCTGCCACCTCGCTATCTCGATTCCTCTCCACGCAGTCCTCCATCTATCTCTTGCTTATTCACCTTTTACATCCCCCCCCTTCCTCCTTCCTCCCTTCTCCCTTCCGCCATGATAAACCACAATGAAAGAGAAAATAGTGTGACTGGAAACCTGGCAGAGCGAGAGATATTCATCCGGTCCTTGCAGGGCGAGATGGAAGGGGGATTACAAATATTATATTTGCTTGGCTGTAAACATATTTATCAGGGGATGAATTATCTGTTGGTTGCGTGTCTGCAAAAACATGTTTGTCTAGACGCTCCGTACCGACTCTGGAGAGCTGAGTAATAACAAAAAAATCACCTTTGACACGGTGCAACTGTTTAAGCTCCAGCTCGTCTATGCTGCTTCAGCCACACGAACGTGGAGCAAACGCGGGTTAATTACTAGTTAGATACACTTGTATCGAGAGGAAGCCATTAATTTTGTTTTCTTCTCAAATAATTCATTTCTACTACGGCAAACTACGCCAATAAACTATTAAGACAGCCCATTAACCCTAAGGTGAATACGTAAATAGCCGACATTACGAATCATTGTCCATAAAGGTGCTCCATCTTGCTGCCAATTGCACCCTCTCTCCGAGGATCAAGAATCAATCACCGGAGAGCTAATTATTGCCATGAGACATTGTGAAAGAGAGATGTGAGCGCGAGGGAGGGCGGGGCCTTCGTATGCGCCGCGTATGAATCATTCAGGCGGCTCTCCTCAAGGTCACCGTCGGAGCAAATGTGTCTAATAATATCCCCGTGGCTTCAATGAGGTGAACCGACCCAGGTGATTGACTGAGTCCCGCGACATGAGCGGCACATCCGAATGAGAAGGCGGAAGGGCTTTTTGAAGTTGTTCTCACGTCTCGCCACCTGTTGCGATGAAGACTATAATGAGCTGAGGGGGGAAGTCGGCGAGCAACCTATTAGTTCGGCTGATGATGTCACCGTAGGTCACGCCCGACGTGATTCGTGACCTCTGCGGGAAATGTTTCCTTACCGTCTAATCTCTGGAGGCTCCGTCCAAACTAATTGGCTTTGAGATCGGCGCTAGAAACCGGGCAACTTTTCGCTTACGTCTGCATCCGCGGAGTGAGTAATAACAGTAAAATAAAAAAGGAGTGGTTGAATTTTTTAAAACGGCTGAATAATAAAACATTAAAAAGATAAAATATCTATACAGGCCCGGCTCATCGGATTGTTCATTTGCATCGAGGACGGAGCTGCTATCAGTGGGGGTTTGTTCAAATGAATAATCATTTGATGGATAATTATGAGATGTGTTCAACTACTTCCTGTTGGAGCCATGGCCGTAATTATAAGAGCTGGAGAGCATAAATATAATTAATAAGGCAAGGCTGGAGTGACCGAGTGGAGGGAGGGGGGAGCAAGCAAGCTCTGAGTTTCTGCAGGATGAGTTAGCGAGGACAGACTTTGCAGGATTCATTTGCCGAGCAAGCAGATTTAGAGGAAAAAATACAGGGAGGCAACGAAAAAAGAAAAGATGTTTATCTTTACGTCGCGAAAGAAAAGAAATATGAGCAAAGGAGAAAGTCGTGGCGGTAAAAACGTGAGGCTGCGAGCTGAGCAGGCACAAAAGAGAGATAAAGGTCAGGATGAGAGGAGGCGCTGCGATGTCACTGTCACCTCATTAACGATTTCAACTTTCCGTTTCTTCACTCATGTTTTGTTTCGACCTCTTCCTCTCCTCGCCTCCTTTCCTCGCTCTCCGGCTGAAAAACAGCCCTGTCTCCTCCAAGATAAAACGCCCGAGCCAAAAAGAAAGAGGGGCAGAGACGGCAAAAACCTAAAATAACCACATAATTAAGCCCCCGAAACAGCTCTGCCCATTGATTTGCTGTCCGGAGCATAAACAGGGAGCAAGAAAGAGGGCGAGAAGAAGTGGAGCGAGGAGGAGCGAGGATGAAGATGGAAGGAGAGGCAGGCGAGGAAATGTTTTCAAATGAGATTCCAGCTCGCCGTCTCTTTTTCTGAGACGCGGAGGGAAAAAAAAAAAAGTCCACAGGAATCTCTTCTCCTCTATCGCACCGCCATCACACTCTCCCTCGTTCCACATTCTATTTTTTGTATTTTTTCCCGTTTAATTCCGCACCCATCATGAATAGCCGGAGGGCAATATCATTTAAGTCTAGCAGCGTGCCGTATAATGCTTCCACACACACACACACACACACACGGATACACAAACACATCATCAAGGTAGACGGCGACACAAAGCGTACAACGCTCCCGGTTCATTGGAATAATTCATATACGTGCTACATGTGGAACGAGTCATTATGCAGCCTCCGCCGCACCTGGACCAATACATTTTACAGGAGACTGAGGGGTCAAATACATTTTTCATAACTTCAGCTGTGACAACACAAACCGTTCCAGTGTGTCGCCGTTGCTATCTCCACGAGCGACCGAGCCCGCTGAGAAGGAAATACTTTGGCATTTTGAATTCGCAGTCGTTTCTTTGCCCTTGCCTTCCCGTATGAGAAATAAGTTTCAGCCATCGCCCTTTTGTATACTCTGGGGGAACGCTGACATTGTCACAGTTAGCATTTTTTTCTCAGTAGAAACATATTCCACCGGTAGCCAGAGAGGTTTTAGTGCAGTCGCTTGTGGCTAATAGTTTTCATTCTTTTGGTTTTCACAGAGGTCAAACGAGTTGGAGAGAAAACTCATCGTAAATACATCAATTAAAATAAATATGTACATAAGAGTCGCGCCGATAACAAGATTAAATCTGTATTTTGATCATGCATGAGCAGCGACAACCCGGGTTCATGTTCAGCAGCACAAATTGGAGACTGTGCCGACTGAGAAATACGCTCTCAGCCAGTCACGTCGCTGAAATGCATCGGTCTGAAGCAGCCCGAGCCAATCACAGTGATGAAACGCTCCGCAAAATCATACTGTTTGCCTGGAAGGTGCAGAGATGTGAACACACGGCATCACAAATCTGCAGCCGGAGGCAGATGGCTTGGGTTGTTTTTTTTTTTTTTCAAAGCGGTTAATTAACACGACGGTGACAGAAACAAATCATTAATAATTGTATTAATTGTATTGTGCACGGCATCAATCTGAAGCCTTTACAGTCGGAATTCTAGTGTGTCGAGGTGCATGTGTGGTTGTTTTGCAGCAGCCATGGTGTCGTCTGTACACGATGGCGTGCCTAATAACGGCGCCGTGCTCTGGAGCGTGACCTCTCGAGTCAGAGGCTGCAGATTTATCAAAATATCTGTCCTGCCGCCCTCAGAGCGCTGCGGGGATTTAACGAACTGAGGGAGAAATTGTTTATACGGTATAAAGAAGCCGTGGGTGAGATTATCAGCTCGGAGATCAATGCAGAGAGATTCACAGGCCTTCCAGCTTAACAACCATCAGCGCTATTTTTAAGATGCTGATTTAAACGCATCAACCAGTTTCAGACGACTAGTTGAAGCATCGTTTGGTTTGTTCTGTGCAAGTGTTTAGCATGTTAGCTTGGTGATACATAGACATTTTGACACGTTGATGGCACTAAATGCAACGTGAGTCATTTAAGTTCATTACAGTTCAACTTGCAGATGATCTTTTATAACTGACTGGCTGTTTCATTCCAGCTCTTTCCAAACAAATCCAAACAACGCTAAGGGGCAGAAAGGGGGCGACACGAGTTCTGCAAATCAGGTTTTAATCCTGAGGGAGACTCGAACGTCTAAACCAAATCTCACATCAATCCTTATTTTCCACTTCTGTCAGCCATTTCCATAATTTACCAGCTGGTGGCTCACGCTAACATCCCAGCTTGAAAAAAACAGAGAGGCAAACTTGTGGCATCAGGACAGAAGTCAATCAAAATATGCTCTTATTTTGGTGTAAAACATGAAAAGATCAATTAAAACAGGGGAAAAGTGGGACTTAATGTGTAATGTGTGCTGAATCTCCTGTTACCAACGCAAGTTCCCAAATCTTTTGTCTTTGTTTGCGAATCTGACACACGAGGATTATAATTTAAGGGGGTTCCACCAGAAATTTTAGTCTCGACGTGTCGAAAAACAAAAAAACAACTAAACTGTAAAACAGATTAAATTCAATCTAATGAAATTTAATTCTCATGTTTAGCATGTTAGCATGGTGACAAGTTGATATTTTGACCCGATGATGGCGCTAAATGCAACGTGAGTCATTTAAGTTCATTACAGTTCAACTTGCAGATGCATCTTCTATGAGTGAATGGCTGTTTCATTCCGGCGCTTTCCAAACAAATTCAAACAACGCTAAGGGGCAGAAGGGGAAGACACAAGTTCCGCAAATCAGGTTTTAATCCTGAGGGAGACTTGAACGTCTGAACCAAATCTCACATCAATCCTTATTTTCCACTTCTGTCAGCCATTTCCATAATTTACCAGCTGGTGGCTCAAAAACAGAGAGGCAAAATTGTGGCATCGGGACAGAAGTCAATCAAAATATGCTCTTATTTTGGTGTAAAACATGAAAAGATCAATTAAAACAGGGAAAAGTGGGACTTAATGTGTAATGTGTGCCGAATCTCCTCTTACCAACTCAAGTTCCAGAATCTTTTGTCTTTGTTTGCGAATCTGACACACGAAGATTATAATTTAAGGGGGTTCCACCAGAAATTTTAGTCTTGACGTGTCAAAAACAAACAAACAACTAAACTGTAAAACAGATGAAATTTAATCTAATGAAATTTAATTCTCATGTTTAGCATGTTAGCATGGTGATACAGTTGACATTTTGACCCGATGATGGCACTAAATGCAACACGAGTCATTTAAGTTCATTACAGTTCAACTTGCAGATGATCCTGAGTGGCTGTTTCATTCCAGCTCTTTCCAAACAAATCCAAACAACGCTAAGGGGCAGAAAGGGGGCGACACGAGTTCTGCAAATCAGGTTTTAATCCTGAGGGAGACTCGAACGTCTAAACCAAATCTCACATCAATCCTTATTTTCCACTTCTGTCAGCCATTTCCATAATTTACCAGCTGGTGGCTCATGCTAACATCCCAGCTTGAAAAAAACAGAGAGGCAAACTTGTGGCATCGGGACAGAAGTCAATCAAAATATGCTCTTATTTTGGTGGGACTTAATGTGTAATGTGTGCTGAATCTCCTGTTACCAACTCAAGTTCCCAAATCTTTTGTCTTTGTTTGCGAATCTGACACACGAGGATTATAATTTAAGGGGGTTCCACCAGAAATTTTAGTCTCGACGTGTCGAAAAAAACAAAAAAACAACTAAACTGTAAAACAGATTAAATTTAATCTAATGAAATGTGATTCTCATGTTTAGCATGTTAGCATGGTGACAAGTTGATATTTTGACCCGATGATGGCGCTAAATGCAACGTGAGTCATTTAAGTTCATTACAGTTCAACTTGCAGAGCATCTTTTATAAGTGAATGGCTGTTTCATTCCGGCGCTTTCCAAACAAATCCAAACAACGCTAAGGGGCAGAAAGGGGGAGACACGAGTTCTGCAAATCAGGTTTTAATCCTGAGGGAGACTCGAACGTCTGAGCCAAATCTCACATCAATCCGTCCAACATGTGTTGATGTATTTCAGTCCAGATCCAAAGTTGTGGACTGACCAGAAGCTCCAGCGACACAGACATGCTGCTAGCATGGCCAAACATCTACAAAACAATCTAAATGGACTCCAACATGAATAAGTCAACATGTTTCCAGTGCACATTACTGCTGGTGAAGTCGTGCTCTCCTTCTACATGGGATACCTGAAGCGAGCACATCACATATTTATAGAAATATTTACCACACCGGTCTCTGAATACACTTTGAACCAAAGCCTCCGCTAGATTCTTCTTCTTTTTTCCGGAATGAGAATTTGTTCGCCTTCTTTTCAATTATTCCTCCAGCAGCGAGACGACGCTATTCTTCAGTTAAAACCGAGCGCCAGCGCTGCCACTTCTTCCCCTCACACTGTGTCAAGGGGCCCGAGGAAGAAAAACAGCAGACTCAAACTCAAAATGTCAACCCTTTGATAATTTGTGAGAGAAAAGACGGATTTGATGCAGCCTTTATTCAAATCACAGAGCCGGAGCTTACCTCGGAGAGGAAAAAATACGTCCTCGCCTCCCCTTTCTCTCCCCCCCCTTCCATTTTAACCTTCTCCAGACTTATGCTACAGCTCGGGTCCATTCTACGTGGAAGACGCCGGTTGCCAAAGCCACTCTCTTCAAGGTGATCCGGCATCAAACGACTGCCACGTACGCGCGTCGGCGATCGGCGTGCACGCACACACACATGCTCTCCCTCTCTTTTATTCTCCTTAAGTGCTAAGGGCACGGCTTCAAAGCAGGTCAAAGCACTCTGCAGTTGTTATTCAGTTGACTCATTCACTTTTAAACAATGTCTGCTCGATTTATAGCGGGGCGACGATGCTTTTACTATCACTCCAAGTGCTTCCCGCTGTACGGAGAGGTCACGCGCGACGGTACGTAGAACACAATGCGCGTGACGTGGATTTACCAGCTTACGTCTGTGGGTGGACCTGCTGCAGTGATCATACGTTACATCCTTAAAGCAAGGTTATCGCAGTAGAGTTTATTTTCGTCCGACTTATAAGATAATGAATAATTGATAAGTCAGCTGTGAGCGCCATAGCTCGACTTCACGCTCCTACAGGGAGGGAACATGCGATACACAGCTCGTGTCAGTTCAGCTCGTAAAAACACACAACTTAAAAACACACACCCCCAAAGCACAGGCGCCGACACTGACACACATTCGCGTGGGTGGGTGTCAAATCGCAGCAAATAGACGAAGAAACATCTTCCTAACATCGGGGAAATTACGGAAACACAAATGTTATTATTTTCAGCCACTTATCACCCTCGCAGAACGACTCGAGCCCCGTCGAGAAAGCGTTTCTCTCTTTTTAAGTTTTTGCGATAAATAAATAATCAAGTAAACAAAAATAGATGATTGGATATTCACGCCCGTGGCCGCCTGAGCACATTCCCTTATTCATGAATACCTCGGCTGTGTTGTGCCCTAACAGGGAGGATCATTCCCCGTCACTGCCTCTAATTAAGAGTTTACATATGCAGAGGGCGTCGAGTCCCGAGTGTGTCTGCGAGGGCGTCTGAATGTATACGCACCGTACACGGCGTACTGTACAGCAGGTGTGTGTGTGTGTGTGTGTATCTGTTGCGTCTTTATGTTTCCTTCCAAGGTCTCCTCTGAATCTGTAATTACGCTCACGCCAAAAGCCAGGGTCAGGCCGCCGCCGCTGAATTGTAAATAGGCGACGCTCACACTCTCACGCACACTCGTACACACAGTAACGAGCCCTCCGGTCTCCGGATTTTCGTCCTCAGCGCTTATCTCGCTCTGCGCTGCGTCACCGCATTCTGCATGCAAATTTAGACAAAAGTCAACCAGAACCAATCCGAGCCAACTAATGCGCGGTTAGAAGACTCGGAGAGGGTTGTCACACAAATTCTACACGATGATAAAGTGTATCCGCCGCCCGAAACCGAATAAAGCGACGTCAACATCCGAGGCAGAAGAGACAGAAACCTGTTACTGCGTGAATCAGTCGTCATGTTTCCAGCATCGTACCTACGGACTTTTCTAAATGGCTGCCACTCGGTGCTCGCCCATCCTCTCTCTCTCTCTCTCTCGTTCACACTTTGTATGGTTTGCACACTCCACATTAGTGATGCAGATCCTCTCTCTTCCCCTCCTTCCCTGCCTGTCAGGCTCATCTGCTCCAACAGCCCTCGACGTGCTAAAAAATGAGCCCTCGACGTGTTAAAAGGAGTCAAGCACGCAGACCTGGCTCAAATGTATTTTTTCAAACAGATTCGATCCCCCCCGCAGGGATTGATTGATCCGCTGTGACACGAAAGGCGCAGACCGGATTGGGCCCCGAATGCTGCAGAATAAAAGCAAAAAGGCCCCTCGGATTCGGCCTGCTGTTCTTTTTCGAATTCTCCAGGCATCTTTTGCTATTATGTTAAAATATTCTTCAGTGGTATTTCATTTTAATATTATAACCAGGCGGCTCTGCAACGGAACGGCCTCTGAAATTCAGATAGACCTTGGTTTTGCATGTGGTATTTTATTGATAACTCGACTCTGTCTGAAAGGTTTTGTTCTCTCGCCTCTCGTCGTGATGACGGCACGAAAATATTTAAAAATAAATGTGGCTCAAACGCTGAAAGATGTGGAGTGCAGAAGGATCAGGGTCATTTACCCGGATTCAAAACACACCTACTGTGGGATTAAACACAGAGCTTCACGTAGTTAGAACAAATTATTTATTAACTACAAGCTTCGACGCATTTATTAACGCTCTAGTCTGCAGTTACAGCCGCTAACTGAAGGAGAAGTGATTATATAACAGCTCCACGGTACAACAGATCCTATAAGATGTGTGTATTCTTGAGATAAAAGCCACTTAATGATGCCACGGTAACACAAAAGCTGTAAAAAATCATCTACTTTGTTCCGTCAGACAAACTGAAGATCCCTCCCCTGATAATGGTGCAAATAGATCACATTAAGTACCTATAAAACAAAAGTCAATATTGGAAAAAAAAAGGCATTTGACCAGCGGTGCTAATTCCCCCTCCTGGGTGTGTGCAGAGAAGAAAAGCTCGCGCTGCTGTCGGACGAGATAACGCACGCGTGAAATCCTACGTGGACGTTTTAAACAGGCTTGTTAAATTTTCGAGTCAACTTCAAAAACAGCCGCAACACCACATAAGTCCTACGCAGCCCCGACTAACCGCTCGATAAAAGTGGGGCCGCGCTTTATTAAAGATGAGGGGAAGCATTGTCCGGATCTTCACTCTCCATCAATCACCAATTACGGGAGCATTAAAGCAGGTGGGATCGCGGCGACACGGAGTCGCGGCGTGCTCCTCGGCTGATAGAGTCGCTGTGGGTGTTTTTGCTTGTCAGCAGCCTCTCGCTGACAATTAAACCTATAATCTCATAAATGACACGCGGCTCCGCGATGCAGAGCTGCTGTCAACTGTGGTTATCGCTTCGTGCTGTGGCGGGAAGGAAGGAAAGAGTGAGAGGGAGAGCGAGACGGAGAGACAAAGACAGAGGTACAGTGGGAGGGAGGAAGTGAGCGAGTCAGTTACAGAGAAAGAAGAAAAAAAAATGACAGAGAGGTGGCTACAGATGGCTCCTTTTGGCTCGGATCATTCGTGATGATGAATGGACAGAGAGGTGGGGGAAGAGGCGAGAAAAGGTGACGGGACTCACCGTGGCCGGCTCGTAGCGAGGCCGGAGAGCGGTATATGGACACAGGTGGCTGGTGGTGCCGGGGCCCCTGCGAGTGATCGGGCCGGGGCAGGGCAGGGGGCAAGGGGGCTCCGGGGGTAGGGGAGAGGAGATGGAGGTCTGAGGATGAAGAGGATGAGGATGAGGAGCCCGAGGCAGAACCCAGCAGCACCATCCATCCCACTGCCAGAAGCAACATCCAGAACAGCTGGCCCTCCTGGGGCTTTTCTTTGGGGAGCATGGCTCACGCCCCCCCTCCCTCACCGGATATTTAAAAGAGAGAGTAAAGCAGATGTGCGAGGATCTCAGAAAAAGTGACCTTCCCGCAGCCAGGATACAGTGGCAAACTCCATAGCAAAGAGGGGAAATCAACACAAAGCTCCTCGTCGGGGTAGAATCCAGCTGTTCCCTCCAAACAGAACGCAGCTCGGGCTTGTCTCTCCGGTCGTCAGAAGGCGGCAGATCTCCCGCTGTTTTCGTTTGCTCGCTGGCTCTTTGAACCAGAATCCAATATGTCTTTACTTTCTGTTCTCGGCAGGATCACCCTGTGGCTGCTCCTTTGATGACCGAGCGGCGTGCTCGCTCGCGTGCGCGCGTGAGCAAACCCCCGGCGAGCTTCGTGCACGCACCAATCCCGGGCAACACCTGGAATGTGTCCCTGTGCGCCCTGCTTCACCTGCAGGCGCAGAAGTTGAGTGACAGGAGGAGGAGGAGGAGGGGGAACAACCTGCGCTGCAGCCTTCTGCCCGCTCCCTCCGCTTCGCTCTGCTCTGCACAGCACCGCTCTGTCAAGCCACAGATAATACACAGCCTCGGCTACGAGACCGAGGAGGAGGAGGGAGAGACGGAGGGAGGGAACGGCGGAGAGAGACGAGGAGCTCCACACACTCCGGCACGGACAAACTGTGAGCTTTCTGTCTCCCTGTCGTCTCGGCAGGAAACACAATCCCTTCCTCCTTCACAGTTCAGCTACAGGATCTCAGCGCAGAGGTGAAAATCCCACTCGTGCTTTATCTCCGTCTTTAAGTTTGGATCCAATATTTGTCAGACTTTCTTTTTCCCCTCTTCTTTTTTTTCTTTTTTACGTCCCCGGTGAAGTGAAGTGGTCTGGCTTGTTAACCCGGAGAGACCCCCGGACTGATAGCTCTTTATATTACTCCACGGGAGAAACAAGACAGATTCGCAGACAGATAAAGAAAGAGAGAAAAGAAGAGGATGAGAAAATGAGAAACTGCTGGGAGGAGGGAGCGAGATGGATGGAAGGAGGAGGGTGGGAGCGGAGAGAGAGAGAGCGGGAGAAAAGAGAGAAGAGAGAGAGAAGACAGGATGAGAGCGGGGCTCAGGTGAAACTAAGCGAAGATGATGGGACGGAGGGAGGAGAGGAGGGGAGGGAACGGGGGGAGGGGAGAGGCGGCAAGTGGGCCAGCCTATGCAAATCCTCCCTGAGCAGCGAGCAAATCAGGGAGGCAGGCAGCCACTGCAGAGGAGTGGGCTGCCTTTAGTCACAGGGAGAGGAGATGCGAGGGAGGGAAGAGAGGAGCGGGGTGAGGAAACGAACGGCAGAGAGAAAAAATGAGAGAGCGAGGGGGAAAAATTGAAAAGGATGTGTTATAATAGCAGTGATTAAAAAAGTGTCCGTTGCTCGGAGGGGTAACGTGGTGTCATGTGACCTCCTCTGCCTCCATCCGTCTTTGTTTTGACGGTTCTGAAAAAGCCTGAAATCGGAGCCGAAGCACCAAACTCAATTTTTAAAATAAAATAAAAATCCTTGCATTATGCGCGTGGCGACAGATTTAGTGAATTTCAAAAGGGGTGAAATCTTTTCCCTCCGCTCGAATAGAAGTGACGGAGAGGAAAAAAGGCTTCCAGTCCCTGTTCTGTCAATCTTTGGGTTTTTTTTCTGAAAGGGAGGAAAAGCATCTGCGGGGCCTTGGGAGAAATAAACACTCAAAGTCAAATTGCAGTTTAATCATGTTTCTTTCCCCAGAACATAATTTGATCCGACGCGAGCGTTCAGCGTTTGGCTGCTGACCTTCTGGATCAACACGGAGATATATCAACATGACAAGAAGGGGATTCGTGTACTCTGAGCGGTAGTAACGCCGTCGACGTGCTCGTGAGCGAGGCAAAAAACTTTCTGAGACGTGTGACTCAGTGTCGGCTCTGAGGAGAGCACCGCTGCATTTATCAAGACGTCCCCCTTTTCTTTTCCTTTTTTTTTTTAACATGTAGAAGGAGGAGTCCTTATCCGAGGCACCCGGGGGCGCAATTATTGCACCGCTTGTGAAAACACAACAGAGAGATAATGTGTCACGACGGAGAAGAGAGGAGGTTCTGACATCCATTGATCCGTGTAAAGAGGAGGCAGCAGCTACAGCAGAGTGTGTTGACACTGCAGAGTAAATATCATTACCAATAAAAAGGAACGTGTACAGCGACATTTGACAAAAGAAACAATTCATCTACGATCCGGTTTGACTATGCTGCTACTATAATCATTCTCCTGACGAGAACATCCGTACACTTGAAGGGTCAGTTGCCCCCCGATGCCATAAAGTAATGAACAATCTCCTCTTTCTTTCTATGGATGAAGAAAGCCTCCACCTCAATATAATGGAGGTGAATGGGATTTTGGTTAGTCACATCTCTGAAAGAAGTGATTATCAACAATAATTGTGTTCTCTGTACTCGAGATAACCCGCAGATTTCATACAGACTGTTTCTTCAGCGCAGTAGCACAAGCAACTTGGGTGAACTGATGCCCTAAATTCAGATAATGGTAGTTCATTATAATTCATAGACTGTGTGTGTGAGACTCCTATTGAAGGAAAATCTACCACAGAGGTGGTTTTGGGTGTTTGCCAGGTGTTTGTATCTGTGTGTGTGTGTGTTGGTGGATCTTTAGTCAATGCAAAAAGCGCCACACGTGCAAGATGCAGACCCTGAAACAGGTGTGTAGCTGACATCTAAATGGAGGCTGAGTTTGAAGATGGTGGCGGTCCAAGCAAGAGGGAGGGTTGGAAGTTCAGGATGCAGTCGTGAAGCTTTACAGGTACGTGGTTGAGATGGAGATGAATGCCGTGCTTGAACATGGGCATCAGTTCTGAGGCTGTCATAATGTAGTGATCACTTGAAGTTTGTTCAGACTTAAAGGGATATTCCGGTGTAAGTTTAATCCATGGTCTAACACACCTTGACACCGAGTAAGACTCCCCCTCGAGAGATCAAGTTAGCTGACTGCTAGCTTAGCTAGTTTTATCCAATCTCAGAACGACCGATGACCGTATGTCTGATTATTACTCCATTACTTCGGTTCTTTTCCCTGTCAGCTCTCAATAATAAGAACTGAGCATTCCATGGAGTAATAATCAGACATTTTCATCCTTGAGCTGCAGAAATCTACTGCACTCGGTAATCGACTCGTCAGGGCTTCCCCACACAGGCAGGCTGCTGGAGGAGAGGGTGAGTTGTGCTGTGTTTTTAATACAAATCCAGCAAAGCTAGCAGATGTTTGATGCTTCGTACTGTGTGCTGGGACTGTACATGTACTGTTGCTGAAGTTTGCTGCTGTTCTCACCATTAATTGTGGCTTTTTGATGGCGGTTTCTAGTTGGAGACATAAGCTGCAGTGTATTGTTATCATGTGGTCTTTTCTGAGGTTGCTAAAACTAGCTAAGCTAGCGGTCAGCTAACTTGACCTCTCGAGGGGGAGTCTTACTCGGTGTCACGGTGTGTTAGACCATGGATTAAATTTACACCGGAATATCCCTTTAATTGATTGTGTTAGGTTGCTAAATTCTGGCATGTGCAGGGAACTTGTGACCTCATATTTTTCCAACTGAGCCCCACCTAAATCAAACCAGTGGGTTAACACTGAAGCAAAAACAACCAGAACAGCTCTAAGTCTGAGAGAAATGAACTGCAGGAGCCGACCACTCACATTAAGAAGCTCATTAAAAGCATCAGGACTTTTTAGCATCTGCAAATGAACAGCATATCTAATCGTCCTTTACAAAAAAAGTTAAGCCATTCTTTCGTCTGTGCATCTTTAAGTTTGTACTTCTCCATGTGAAATAATTGGTGGCTTGTAGAACAGCCTCCAAAGTAAATGTGAACCAGCGGTGCAGAGCAGATTGAGATTCGAACAAGACCGCAGCCTTTGTTAAATACTGTATATCACGACGAGAGCGCCGTCCGTGCTAAATATATCATCACACTGAAAAATTGAATCTGCATGCAATCTCACTGAGGCTCATCAACTTACTACTTTTTGGCGAGCTTTCATTTTACTCCACGTTGGAGGAGCTGCTGCTGCGGCGGCGGCGCTTGCATGTGCGCTCTCGGGGCAGGCTGGCTGTCGCTCTCGTGCTGAGAGTCTGATCTTTTACGAAGAGAACATAACAAAAAGCTGGCGAGCCGACAAAGACGCGCGTCACCGCCGGCGTCCCGTCTGAATTATCTGTTTGCGTCAATCATGTTGTTGGACGTGTGATGAAAGACGCCAAAATCGCTACACGCTTTTCTATGATTATTTAAAACATGCACCTTAAATATTAATATATTTATCTATTCTGCAGACCACGTTGAGCTGATTTCAGATCAGATCTTGTTGATTTGAGTAAGATGGATAATAAGCTGCCCTGCTTACGTCAATTTCCTTTTATTTTTAGAGAAGAATACAGTCAGATATCAGCTGGAAATGACAGCGATAAAAGCAAATTAAAGTTGAAATGAGCTGTGGTGTGTTGTCAGGTGATGATGCAAGTCAGGCTTAGGAGTAAACGGACGTCATTTACAGATTTCCTTTTCTAAACTTTAAACGCAGACGCCTCACGCCGGCGTGCAGAACAAAAAGAAAGCAATATGTCACCTTGATCATTACCCTCCATCCCCTACAGCTACTGTGGACCATCCAGAAAGTAGTTATTCTCTTTATAGCGCGGTGCAAGAGAGCGAGCAGTTGATCCGCAATCTCGCTGAAACGACCCATCGGGGGTGCTCTGCCTTTCAACAAGGAATCAGAGGCATTTACGCCGCAGATGGAGGCTCTCGCTCCTGTGAACGCCGGCCACGGCGGCCGCTCGGCAGCCAGGCTGCTTCTTCTTCCTCATTTGCATACGTGCGCTCATGCATAAGCAAACAAGCCACCTGTACAGCACACACTCGCACACAACCCCGATCCTCCGGTGCAGAGCCACGCCCGATGCACGAGTACGAAACGCCGCGTGTTTTTGCTCCAAAACCGGCGAACCAATGAGAATCCTCGGGAGCGTGTTGTAGTCTCCCGCTGACTCGGTAATGAACCCTCGTCAGGATCAGGCCTAATTAGTGTTTTACATTCTGATTTCTCTGTGGTGTCTCCGCTGTGACAAATGAAGTCTGTTCCGGCTGCCCTGCACACAAGGCAAACGGAGCGCAAAACATCTTAATGTCACAGAAGAGAGGCGACACGGAGGGACCGAGCCTTTTAACCTCTCTATTAACCCCCGTCTCACCGTCTGAAACTGAAAACCGTCAGCCCAAAACGAAGACAGTCGGGCTTTTATGTGGGACAATTAGCGACGTAGCCCGAATGCAGGACTTGGTAGACGCCATTGGCAGAGTTGCAGCCCTGCCAATGGCGTCTACCATTTATTCTGGCAATGTGATTGGAATAAAGGCGCACAAAGACATGATGTGAGATCCACACACTCCTGCCGGACACAGATGCAAGAGTAAAGGACATTATACATAGTCCTAATGGTGATTTAGAAATATATGAAAGCTCTGCCAAGTGTATTGTGTTGAACAACAACAGAAAGTACTGGTTAAAACGAAATGAAAATAAGAAACAGTCAGAATCAAAATGAAGAGACTAATCAGTTAGAAAGAGTTTGTACTGAACTGAGGCTGAGACAGTTGAAGTATGACGATGACAGCGCAAAGATATCACCGAGCTATTAGTCATCGAACGGAGAGACGAGCTGAAAATGTCCTTACAAGGAATTAAACGAATCCCCGCCGGTCGGAGCGCCGAGCGCACGCATTCCTGAGGAATGATGCGCTCACGGTCCGGGAGATGTGACGAGGGGGGGCTAATCGAAAACAGTACATTAACAAGAACCACGGAGAGAACAATGAGATGGAGTGTGTGAGCGGCCTAAACATCGCAGAAAGGACTTCGTGGCAGATATCAACGAGGAATTAAGAGTGCAGCGGATTAACCGTTGGAACAGTCCCTCGGGGTTTACAACAAGGCCCTGAAATCCAACCCAGCACCAAACCAAGTGCACAGATCACTTAGAGGAGAGCTGTCGACTCAAGGGCTCTTCAAGTCAGGTGCCAAGCCAGCAGAAGAAGGGTAGATGTTCGGATGTAGGCAGCGAGAAGCTAGCTAAGTAGTCCTTATTTAATTTCATTTTAAAGTAACATCTTGTAGGTTTAAGGAGAGCTGGTCCAGTGACTCCTGGACAGGCTGGAGATCGAACGCCCCACAACACTATACAAGGCCACACTACACTCTTAGAAATAAGGTTTCCAAAAGGGTTCTTCTACAAGGGCTGAGGTTCTACCTGGAACCATTTGCTTCTGAAAAACCCTTTCCCAAAGAAATGTTTTTTCAAGGGTTCTTGGTAACACTAACGGTTCCAGTAAGAACCATTTTGATCCAGAGAACCCTTTAAAAACCCTTTCCTGAATAAAGGGTTTTAAAAGGGTTCTCGGTAACACTAACGGTTCCAGGAAGAACCATTTGGATCCAGAGAACCCTTTAAAAAACCCTTTCCGGAATAAACGGTTTTTCAAGGGTTCTTGGTAACACTAACGGTTCCAGTAAGAACCATTTTGATCCAGAGAACCCTTTAAAAACCCTTTCCTGAATAAAGGGTTTTAAAAGGGTTCTTGGTAACACTAACGGTTCCAGTAAGAACCATTTTTCTCCAGAGAACCCTTTAAAAACCCTTTCCCGAATAAAGGGTTTTAAAAGGGTTCTTGGTAACACTAACGGTTCCAGTAAGAACCATTTTGATCCAGAGAACCCTTTAAAAACCCTTTCCTGAATAAAGGGTTCTTGGTAACACTAACGGTTCCAGTAAGAACCATTTTGATCCAGAGAACCCTTTTTTGGAGAAAGAGTTCTTCAGGGATTGTTGAAAGCATGGGTATAAGATCCTGTATGGGTTCTTTGTAGAACCTCTCATGGGGGGTTCTGGGTGGAACCTTACACACACAGTTCTAGGTATAACCCTTTATGTTGGGTTCTAGGTAGAACCCTCCACCTTTATAAAAGGTTCTACCTGGAGCCAAAAAGGGTTCTCCTATGATGACAAGCCGAAGAACCTTTATATGGTTCTACTTAGAACTTTTATTTCAAAGAGTGTATGTCTATGCTGACTTTTGGACCAGGACTGTCTTACAAACGGTTTGTGATGTCACAAATCGAGCTCTTGGAACCGTCTCTTAAAGTCATTTTCAGTGAGCACAGAGAAACTTCAAACTTTGAGCGGATTAATGTGAAAAAAAAACCTTTCTGAGTGTGAAACTCAACACATACATCATTTTACACAGCGAAGCTCAAACTGTAGGAACGAGAAGACAAATATGTTCTTTCCACTGGAGGGGGAACAAGATAAACATCGTCCAGAGCCCGATGTGATGCAGCCAGTTTGTCTGTTTTTATCTGACCAAGCCTTCAACAACCCATTTTCAAACTGCAATTAAATAAAACTGGTAAAAGAAGTAATTCCCACACATTACTCAGAGTTAGCACATGATTAGCATTTTTGAGATTGGAATCTTACATTTGCAGACAGTGTTGGAAATGCAAGAGGGAGCTCATGCATATGAAACACACGGAGAGAACCTGCTGGTTAAAAGTCAGAAACACACAAATTTAACCTTCTTTAGAGTTTTTAATGAAAGTTAGATAAAAGCCTGTTTTTTTGTTGTGGTAACCGTAATCACGAGTGTCTGGAGGAAGGCAAATCCGTCGGGCTGGTTTCAAGGTTAATCCAATGTTTTTCCACGGGTTCATTCTTCTAGTTTCCCTTTATTAAGTCTAAAATAACTGCAGCAGGAGTGTGATGTTTCGACATCCGCGCGCTCAAATGCAAACTTCTGCTCGTTTGAAAGGCTTTAAAGGGGGAGATTGGCAGAGGACGGAAAGCGTCGCTGGGAATTTGGAGCATCGCAGCCTGGCGCAGGAGACACACGACGCACTCCCAAGTGTGGAAAAAAAAACACGCAGACAACAATATCGACAGCGATACAGCAAACAGCATTTGAAGCCGTCTTTCAAGTCAGTTTCGCTGCTCCTCGCCGAACCGCCGTACGCGTTCGTCTGTGTTTTTCGGAGAGCCGTTGTTTTATCCGCTGCTCAGTAGCTCACATGCGCCGCCGCTGTTAATCCTTTGTGCTTCCAAGTCAAAAGCATCGAGCGGCTTCATTTCTAACATAGGCATCAACCCCGAGGTTAAAAAAACATTGCCAAAAACCCCGTACAGTACTTGGGGGAAAAGACGAAGAGAAAAACGATTACAGAAAATATTTAAAGCCGCAGTAGCAGCCTCTAGAGGCCGCGGTGTTTGCTAGAAACCACGATACAGGATGGAGCTGGAGGAAAGACACGGGCCTCATCAGCATCATATCATAAGAGTTATAATGTGCAATGTGTCCTCACGAAATGTCCAAAGTGATAAAGTTAAGGCGGGTATAATCCATACTTAAATAATAACAGTTTGCAAAATGACAAAGGGAAAACAGTGTGAAAGAGTTTGGGTAATTATCTCCCAGTTTTGCAGCTCACCTGGGCTTTCTGATGTTTTGTTTTTCAGCTGTCCAGCCCAGAACTTTACTGCTTTGGATCTGTCTCAGAGCTCTCACAGTCCAAACGCAGCAGCAGGCAGCAGCGCCAGAACAGTGAACTTCACTGGATATTTAATCATTTTAAATGACCCAAGCATCTTTTTTAGCACTATAACCTCTCCAAAAGAGAAACAAGAGTTTTCAACATAAATGCCAATGATGATATGTTTGTGATAAGCCATTAACTACGGACAATATCGGCCGACAGATATAAATATATATAGGTAACTGTTAGCCTACAAGTTCAAGCCGTTTTTATTCTGGGCAGTAAGCCACCAATCCATGGATTTAGACAGAAGGCGGCAAATTGGTGGTCTGTTTTGGTCCACCAGTTTTGCCCCTCGGAGGGTAACGTTACACTTATTTGCGCCTCCATTGCTGTAAATCCGAGGCGGCAATGTGGCGGCAAACGCTGAGATGGGCGGAGGTGTGGATGACGTGCACTGCTGCGCACCCACAGCCGGGAGTTTTAAAACCAGGAAACAGCTGATCACAGCAGTCAGTTCGTCACTTCATCCACGAAGATGAGCAGCTGGAAAGCCGCTGAGATCCGGGAGATGCTAGCGTCTCCTCGCTCTCTGTAGCTGTCTTGGTTGTCCGCTTGTTGTTGTAGCGGCGAGCTAATAGCGGTCACTACTTTCAAATTAAAAGCCCCCCGCTAAGAACCCAGTTCTAAACTCCGATGGGGTGCAATGTAAAGCTCTTATTTTGAAGAAAAACTGCGAAAAATTTCCCATAAGGAATGAATGGGACGGGGTCAAAAAAGTCGCAAAATCATCAACGTTTTTCAAACATCTCCTGCTCTGGCAGACTTTGACCTAGAGACACCATTCAAACTTTAAAATGTAGGCACAAGTCTGATCTATTTGAGTTGTATTTGAACTTTCTTTCTACGATGTTTAGTTTTTGAACGGTGACCCTTAATTGATCGTGAGTGATTTCGAAAAAATTCCGAAAAATTCAGGATTTTCAATGAGTGTGTATTGCGGAATGTTCGTGCAGCACCAACTGGCAGAGTGGGGGAGCCTGAAAAAAACTCTCCGAAAATGTTTCTTTAGATGACGATCCTAGCCACAGATTTCACACTACAATAGTGATATTTTCCAAGAACGTAGCCACACTTGTCTTCTGTCTGGCAACGTGTCCACTTTATCGGGAGGATGTACGGTTTTTGAATTATCTGCGTCTAACCGACACAAACTCCAGCAACTGCCCCATAAGCCCCAATGTTAAACGGGAAGAGGATTCTGGGAGAAAAGCAGAAACTGCCCTGCTTCTCTTCACGCCCAACTTCCTGCTTCACGTCACGTCACATGTTGACGCCTACCAGAGGAGGAAAAGTGGAGGCTGTTTGGAAAAGGAGGAATATTACACCTCCCTTTTAGACAGACAAGGAGGCACATTGCAGCCTTTACCTTGCTGCTGATGTGCCACCTTTTCTATCTAAAAGGAGCTTATATTAACTTAAAAGGGGATGGATGGTATGTCAGTGCCCAATTTGCAGGTTTAATTCTCTGGGGTGCATGAATATGCCTAGGAAAATTTGATGGAAACAAATCTATTACATCGTCATATTGTTGTGTTTTGGATTAAATAAATGCATTAGAGAAGATCAAGTCAACGATATAGTTACCTTGTCAAAAGGTAAGTTATAAGAGTCAAGACATCCCATCAGATATCACTTCAGTAGTTATTGTGATAAAAGTGAGACAAAAAGGGAATATTCCAGTCGACAGCATTAATCAATCGCAAACTGGACACATGAAGGATATGATGAGCTTGAAAGTTTCTGCCTCGACACTGAAATAGTACTCTGACGATAAATTCCTCACTTCAGGTCCAGCCGCTACATTTCTCCCACTCAAGGTCTACCGAAATCAATCACATGGCTGCGTGGATATTTTAGATGGTTCAATCAGGCGAGAACTTTAAAAAAGTGCCTTTCAACATACAAATTTGATGCGGCCTGACGAGGCCCGCCGTGTCGTGTGCCAGCTCGCATCTGCTCCGACACGACCGAGACAAACCTGAGAGCCGTCCACGGCGCCGTGCAAACATGTGCAGGCCTCTCTCCTCCCACACACACACACACACACACACACACACACACACACACACACACACACAGCAGACTCATACCCTGCCCATGGCTAAAGTGCAGTAATCCATCCGTAGCACTGCACTGCAGCCTAACACACTTAATAATGAATGAATCATAAAATCAAAACTGACAAGCGGCAATTGAAACGTGGCCGTTTGTTTAAAAGATTAAAAATGCAGCAACACCCGTATAACTTATGAATGAAGCCTGAAACCCAAATTGGAGGACAACAGCTCGGAGCGCCGAGCGAGCCGAGCCAAGACGGGAAAAATAAAAACACAAATGCACAAAATGCCGACGAAGAGACCTGCGAAGGAATAAAACACACGAAGACAGACACAACTGAGAGATTTCTATCAGAAAAGAAAAAGAAGCAGTTGTCAACCTCCCGCATCTTTTCTTAGAAACTTGTGTGCATTTGAAGAAGCCGTGACGATATTTCACACACGCTGGCGGAGCGTATTAAAAATGAATGACTAAAACAGCTCACATTTATTTATGTTTTCATATAAAACGTGAATCAAGAAAAAGACCCACATCACAGCCCCGTTCCCTCGGGCGCCGCGCCGAGAACAATACGATCCCCGTAGACCTAGTTTCCACAGAACAGACAATTATTCTGCACGTACCGATTTCTGTCGCTCGGCTTTTATTTGTCACAAATAAAGATCGGTGTAAGGAATTAGGCTTTTTATTTCAAAAAAGGCTCCTGCGTGGGAACATTCATCAGGTATTGAAGAGACAGACTATATTTTTTAGAAAGCCTTTGCAGAGGAGACTCAGATAGTTGTCTATGACACTTTAAAAAGGGAAAAGAAAACGAAGGGTTTTATCAGAAGTCGCTTATCAGACGTCTGTGGAAACTGGAGCCATGTAGTGTTAAACGGTGACTAAATAGTGCAACTGTAGCTCGTTAATCCAACTTTATCGTGTTCAAAGGCTTATTGATCAGCCGAAAAACCCTCGTGCGATGATGTTAGCACAGCTGTTGCACTGAATATCTATTGCCCTTCCTTAGCTAGTTGAAGCATCACCATTTGTAGGTCTGATAACAGTCTAAAAACAGTCTATTCATGTTCTGAGAGATGAAGGCTGTTCTCCTACGAGGAATTGCCGAGAAACTGAAGATCTCATACAACAGTGTGTGCTACTTCCGTCAAAGAACAATGCAAGCTGGTCCTAAACCGAAATAGAAAGAGAAGCGGGAGCTGCAAGAGGACATCAGAGTCTGTCGTTTGAAAAAACAGGCCGGTCACAGGTCCTCAATTGTTAGCATTATTAAATTTGCAAAACACCAGTCGCAATGTCAACAGTGACGAGGTGACTCGAGGAGAGGAGTACGGTGGCCGACAAGGTTCACTTCCGTTTGTAGTAACAGGTACTGCAGCGTTTTCCGTTTGCAGATCGTTTCTCTATTTGCAGCGCGTTTGATGATGATGCATTTGTCTTTGTTATTTGCACCACGTTCCTCGTTTTGTACCTCGTTTAGACTTGTGTTTGAGTTTGTCATTTTGCATCGTTTCTATACTTTAAGCTATCTCAAGGAAATTGAATCGAACGCAACTGGATTTGGTTTTTGTCTTGAAGACGTTTCACCTCTCATCCGAGAGGCTTCATCAGTTCCTGCTCGCTTGACTAGGCTGGGACTAGTCCACTTAGTCTAGTCAAGCGAGCAGGAACTGATGAAGCCTCTTGGATGAGAGGTGAAACGTCTTCAAGACAAAAACCAAATCCAGTTGCATTCGATTCAATTTCCTTGAGATAACTATGACCTGGATGAATGAGAATATTCACAGGCTTATACTTGAAGCTGTTTTCTTGAACTGAGACGCATCCGTTTGACCCTTGTCAGCCACCGTAGAGGAGCAAAGAAAAAGCCGTGTGTGAGACTGGCCAATAACAGGAAGAGATTAAGAAGGGCGAAATAAGTGTGAGTTTTCATGGAAAACAAGCATTTTGGTTGGAGACTTGCTTTAACTGGAAGACACCGACTCGGCTCTGGTGTCCTTGAGCAATTAAGAATCTACACCAGCTCTGCAGAAAGCTTTCCCCACAAGATCAAATAGAGTGAAGAGAAAATGTCCCTACAGGGACCAATGAAGTTACCACTCTCACACAAAAAAATAAAAAATAATCCTTCCTCGGTGTGAAACAGCTGCAGGATCAGCAGCACATGACATCTGCCAGCCACGCAGCAAACAACCGAGCGCCACGCAGATATACAGGCAGCTTTACGAAACCCCGGAATAAGACGCGAGTTCTTCACATTTCACCGTGGCCGTCTCTTTTTCGAGATTACTCTCCACACAGCCGATCGCCACGTGTAAACAGGCGCCACGTCGGGCGCAGAGTCCAGATATTTCCCATAGATTTTACTTTGAAAAACAGCAGATGCAAATTGATTCAGCCTGCCTCGGCTAAAAAAAAAAAAAAAAAAAGGAATAAATTACCTCGAGAGGGAGGCCGTCTCCGCGGTGGAGCATCAAAGCTATCGAACAGGGCTCTAAGTGTACCCTCGTGTAAATAGAGTCCACCCTGAAGAGCAGATAACTGTTCTCCGCGGGGCTACAGTCTTACAGCCCGATCTTTTATCCAGCATGTGAAATGAAAAACAAATCTGCTCTTCTCTCCAGTCCCTCACTGCATGTCATGTCACAGAACAGCTCACGTGTAAGTAGAGCTTCTCGACGAAACCTACGAAAATACCGCCGGCTCTGTAATTATTTTCTCTGGCAAACACGGATCTCACGGCACCTACACCCCTGTCACGCATTCGATAAGCGACGGGGCGATATCATCATGTGGCACTTTGCTTGATGGGATGTCTCTGATGGCGTCCTCCCAAAGGTCCCGGAGATAAATATGCACTCTAAAAAAAAAACACACGATGTGCCAGTTTTGACTGCATTTATAACACATTTTCAGCCACTAGAAACAAAAAGAGTCAGCACTCCAAAAAAAAAAGGGCCTTAACAAATGACCAGAGAGTTGAATCAACAGTTTCTCTCGACACGAAAAAAAAATCAGCACTATAACCTTCAGCCAGGCAGAGTTTATTGCTGAATTATTGTGTTAGTTGCATCACACGGCGCAGGTGTTGCTTTGAAGGAATAGATGACTGTCGCTATTTCGCTAAGAGTCTATTAGGTATATAGCCGGCAACAGCAGCCGGTGAGCTGAGCTTAGCACAAAGACAGGAGTGGGAAACTATTCTTCTATCAGTCCTTCTAATTTTGAAATATGATGAACAATTCCCTGTGCGACATTCGGTTACGTCCTCGATGAAGCTTCAGAAGTTCTGCTCGGTGGATTTGGTTATGTTCAGATAACACCAGGCTAGCTCTCTTTTCTGTCTGTTGGAAACGATCCTCTCATCTAAAACTCAGCGAGAAAGCAAGAAAGCTAAATTTCCCAAAGTGTCCATTAGCTAGTTTTATTAATCTTTTTTTGCACGACGCAATAAACACATCTTGTTTCTGAAATGGCAAAAAACAAAGACGCACGACTGATCTCGAACAGCAACACAGCGACAAGCGTTCGCTTCTTTCAGATCAGCGTCGCTTCTGCTGTTAATTATTTCTGCTTCCGAGTCAGAAGGATTGAGCTGCTTCACTTATAACACACATCAACCCTTTAGTTAACACAAGACAAACACACAACCAGGCAGCACTTGGCATCCAGACTAAGATTAAAGACACACACACACACAAACAAAAAGATATTCTAGCTGAAATGAACTGTTCAGTACGGAGCCCCGGACATGACATGGTCAAAAAAAAATTAAATTGTGGCCACAATATAGCTATAACGTGGGCACGAAATACTAATTCGTGGCCACAAAATACTAATTTGTTGCCACGAAATAAGTATAATGTGGCACGAAATACTAATTAATAATATTAATATCATTCCTGGACAGCTGGGTAAGCAAATCGAGCGCACCTTCTCTAAGGTCTAAGGTAGAGGCAGTAGATGTAGGTGCGCTCGATTTGCTTACCCAGCTGTCCAGGAATGATATTAATATTATTAATTAGTATTTCGTGTGCACATTATACTTATTTCGTGGCCACAAATTAGCATTTTGTGGCCACAAATTAGTATTCCGTGCGCACGTTATAGCTATATTGTGGCCACAATTAAATTTTTTTTTGACCATGTCATGTCTGGGGCTCCGTAGTTCAGGCTTCTCTGTAGTCTAGACAGCAGATACAACATAATTTTGTCATTATAAACCTTATTATTTGGTAGTTAGTATAACATTTAGGGTGCTAGCAGGCAGATTCTGTTAGCTTCAGGTTAGCCTGTTTCCATCTGAAATGAACTAAATCTCCCTCCCAGCACCTTTAAAGCTCAGTCAATCACTGTTTTCACTCCACTGTCTTGTGTGTATTATATAAAATAGATATAAAAGGTGTTAATTTGAGAGAATCAGAGGGGCTGGTACCTTCAGACTCGTCTTCGTGCTGCGATAAGATCACCGGCTGCTGTCTTCAGCAACATATCTAATAGACTGATGTGATTATCTTCTCAGCGGAAAAAAAGTGAAATATGTCAAACTCTTCCTTCAAAGTAACACTTGCACAGCGTGATGCAATGCAACACAATAATCCTGCAGTAAACACCGGCCGTGTGAATGTTCCCGTCTCCATTTCTTTTTTTTTTCCCCCCGTTGGAGAACTGTTGATTCAACGCTGGTGATTCTGACGGCGCCGATTTAAAAAAGGTGTGCTGCTGACTCGCTTCTTCCCGGCAGCTTGATGTTATAATAAGTATTATATAAATGTGTTAAAACGGGCGCCTCCTTTTTTTTTTTTTAGAGTGCTAGGACTCTCCTTCAGAGACACCCCCGTCACACGGAAAGCCACATGATGATGTCGCCTCGTCACTTATCTCACTGTTGGGGGGAAATGCGTGACGGGGTGGGACATCATGAGATCTGTGTTAGAGATGCAGTGAAGCTGGTGCGCCGTCATTCTCCTTTTTTTCCCCCTCAACATTAACCTTCTGCAGGCGTTTCAGGAGGGAGAGCACACGTCTACGTTGTCTCCCACATGGCACCGCCTGAGCTGCCGTCCTCAAGGTGATGCCGGATCAAGGGATCAGCACATATAAACACACTGAGCCTCTCCATCGACGGAGGCGGCCTAGTCTCCGGGATAAAATGCTTGCAGATACGTTAGACGCAAGACAAGCTGCCAAGACAATGACCACAGTTCAGGTTTGAATCTACAGGATATTTTTAAAAAGGAGAGGTTGGGACACCTCCCGCTGTATTTCTGGAGACCGAAACAGGTATTTTAAAGCCAAAACATGATAAACTGAACCTAAAGAAGCTGCAACAGAAAAGAAATGAAGAGTTTCAAGCAGAAATATTCATCGCCAACATTCACTCTGACAGCCGGGTTGAAGGAGAACGCGTGATGAACTTTTGGATCAAACTCCGAAACACTAAAGGGAGCTCTGATGACTTGACACACCGCCTTTTGCATTTTTTAAAATCTAGTATAGCGTAAAAGACACGCTGTTCGAGCCTCCATCGCTTATTTCTCGCTGCGCGGAGGCTGCGTTGTTTGATGTAAGACAGAGGGAGGAGAGGGCTCGTGGAATTGGCACTACTTTACAGCAGAATGGGAGTTTGATTGCTCTATTTCACGTAGCTGATGATGCCGTTTTCCATTTCTCAACATTTTAATCCCCCGTCTTAACGCACTTGGGCAAATTGGTTCCAATGAACACACACTGGTTTGCCAGGATGATGATAAACCGGTACAACGCACTTAGATTGCTAAGGAATGGTAATAGAGAGCGTTTCAACCTTGAACACTGACACTAAAAATACCCATATACAGCATTTTACAGTTTGTGTGCAAGGGCTTGTTTGTATTCTAGGTACAGTAAGCGTCAGGCACAGAGCCAATCTGCCCCCTGCCACTTCCAGGGCTTCGTCAAAACAGTTCTGGCCAAGCGATTTACAGGCAATATGTGAAATATGGATCATACCTCGTTGGAGGAGAAAGTGCCCGGGGATTTTTATGCCGTGTGTGTGATACATGTGACGGCTCAGTGGGTGAGAGACAGAAATGATTGCTTATGGGATGGTGCAGGAATGAGAAACCATCATAAAAAGGTAATATGTTCATGTTGCCTGAGCTCATCTGCACACTCACGACGGTATACTCGTGCACATGCTCTCTTAAATGTGTAGGAGCCAGTTTACAGTGCATGTTTGACACTTGGAGGGAAAGAACATGGTCACGGTTTGAATAAACTAATGTTGACTTTAGGAATGAGACTCCTGTCTGTTGACTCAACCATCCCTCTCAACCTCAAACCTAAAGGCCCAGACGTCAAAGAACGAGTGACGGCTTTGTCGTCTTTCATCGCCTGTGTCTCTGCCAAAAAAGCTGCACTGGAACAAATCTGTGAATATTCTCATTCATCCAGGTCATAGTTATCTCAAGGAAATTGAATCGAACGCAACTGGATTTGGTTTTTGTCTTGAAGACGTTTCACCTCTCATCCAAGAGGCTTCATCAGTTCCTGCTCGCTTGACTAGGCTGGGACTAGTCCAACTAGCCGGTGTGGAGGTCCAGCTATTTAACCTCTTAGCAGGCAGTCACAAGGCCGTTGGGGATGGTGGAAAGTTGGTTTTGACTTCGTTAGTGCTCAAACCAACTTTCCACCATCCCCAACGACCATACTAACGACTGTCGTTGGCAATAATGGAGCACATACGACCCGATGAGAGGTGAAACGTCTTCAAGACAAAAACCAAATCCAGTTGCGTTCGATTCAATTTCCTTGAGATGCACTGGAACAAACCACAAAGAAGAAAGTCAACGGTCAAACTAGCTTGTATGTTCTGTGCCAGCGTGAGAGGAGAGGAAATACCTTTCCACACCACCAGATAACAGGAGTCTGTATGCGTCATTCCAAAAGGGAAACCAGGAAGTGTTCAGACTGCGGATGTACAAAACCTTGTGATGAAGCTGATGGTCGCAGTAGCCGTTTTATCCCTTTTTTCAAGGGGTCGCGGGGAGGTTATCTAAGGGCGAAGGCAGGGTACACCCCAGATATTTCGACATGTAGCTCAGCTCCGCCCCGGGGAGCCGGGATTCGAACCAGCGACCTCCCGAACACTGGTCGATCTGCTCTACCCGCTGAGCTCCAGCCGCCCTGTTGGCAACACATGAGCGAGTACAGTGAAGCCTCTTCTAATCAGGAATAGTGGTGGAAGAGACGGTGGCAGAAAATACGGAAAAAATGGGTGAAATCATGGATGTTACTGAAGAACTTTCCTTATCGTTTACAGTTTCTCTTCTGTCGACTGATTCACTCAACTGAACAAACAATCAGAGTGATTTCTCTCTCTTGTCGAGCACCGCCAACTAATGCCAACTTACGAATGGCCATGACGGTGGCCAACTGTCGGCTCGATGTGTGATCAGAAGGATTGCACCAGTAGACTAACATCATGCTAGAACTTGAACAGGACTGTAGAGACTTTTAAGGTGGCTTGTCAGAGGGATGTCATAACACCTGGTATTAAGTGGTTGCACCAATGCTTCTCTCATTTTTCTGGTGAGAAGAGTTTCCAACGGGCTGTACAGGTGTCTGTGACAGGATAAAATACCAACCGTACTGTAATTACCCATTAAAAAGACTTCATCACGTACCAGGACGCCGCACAGCAGGTATTATTCTCCAAGACAGGACTTTAAAAGTCCGGGAAGCTCTCACAGCTGCAAGACTTGTCGACACTTGCAAGGTAAGAGGTAGAATTGTGCGTAGCGACGGTATTCTACCTGTTATCGCATGGTATTGGTGGACCTGTTATTGCATAGAAAGCATGGATTTCAGATAAATGTTTTGGCCACATGACACCTCATTTTAAGCGTTTATGTTCTTGCCGGACCAACAGATTGGTGCCTGAGTTTTTTGAGGCACAGCTCTTATCGATTCAAACACAGAAAAGAGAAAGCGAGAGAGAGAGAATAAAGAGGGCCCGACGGCTACATAACACTCCACGAAGGACAGTCAGAAATTCAATTCAACACCTCCTCGAAGAGCCATCGTGGTGTTGTCCAAGAATCCGCTCTCCAACTCTCCTCGTGAGAGGACGACGACGACGACAATGCGAGCCGGTCTCGTTGTGAAAGCGGCGTCATTGTGCGCTCGAGTGACTATTCAGAGGCCACCCCGACGCCTCCGCGGCCGTTCGAAAGCTCAATTTTGCTTGTTTTTGACAAAAGCAACACTGAGCGGGCGACAAAGCTCGCACCTGCCACTCAGCCCACGCGTGTCACCCGCGGGCCAGCTGGAGGTCGACCGTCAGCTCGTTTGTAGAACAATAGACAATCGCCCGCCACCTTTGCTCCGACATACGTCCACACACGTGTAAACAAAAGACACACACACACACACACAGCTCGGCCCTCTCCCTGCTCAAAGTGACAGGGACGGCGATGCTCAGCTGCCGAGCTGTCTCCGTGTTTTGTGTGTGTGTGTGTAGGCGTAGGTGCTTTTGCATCGACACACACCTAATCGGGCCCGTATAACAGCTGCCGGTGTACAGCAGGTATGCAAAGCGCTCTCCACCAGGTGCGATTCCACAACACTTGCTGTCACTGCAAAAATTGTCAGCGCCCCGGAGCTCATGATGTGTAGAGATGTGTTGGGTCACATCCCCCGAGGGGGAGGGAGGAGGGAGGGAGGGAGAGGATGACATAATGCACATGAGGACCGCTGCACCTTTTCTTTTTGGCGTTTGGTATCGCGGCGGTTTCCCAACATCTTACGATTGCCTGTTCTAAAAAAACACAGCAGACCTATAATAACCTTGAGTTATAATGCATTCCAATAATGATATCACGCTTCGCCAGCCGGGTGTAAATTAAACGGAGGACATTTTTAATTACCCCAGGGTGGCTGAGTATTGGCCATCCTGCCCCGGTGAGTCTCCGCGCTGATACTGCGGCGGGGTGATAAAATTCAACCACGGGCCCCTTTGACCACGATCCAGGCTGGCTTCCATCTTTCCCCCCGCGCTCAGGCTACCTGCGCCGGTCCAATTAGAGCTGGCTGAGAATAGGACAAAGCATTGTGGGGGAAACACTGACATTTCACACCGGGCGCTCTTCTCTCTCATGAATATGGAGGAGAGTAATTATGGCTGGAGTGCAGTCGCTGCTATCCCCGCGCGTGTGGATGCACAGATTTTTAGGTCACTTTCAGGAGAGGTGAATGATGTGACAGTAGCCAGGAGGCAACGTCGGAGGAGGAGGTGACTCGTGATGACACGCAGCTCGCAGATTACAGCTGGATGAACGATCGCTATATAATAAGCGAAAACAAACCCGAGGATGTGAAATGTTTGGGCCGTTTAAATGAGATCAGACGAAACTAAAGTGGGTCCAGGTGAAGACTGGATGTTGCTGTTTCCTGACAGCCATTTGTAAAAAGGTCAAAAGTCCCAAAAGACAGTACAAATGATCTGTATGATGTTTCACACTGAAAGATTATTAGGAAGAGGTGAGGATTGTGCAATCTGACCTGCTGAAAGGCTTTTAATTTGAAACAAGTTTGTACAGTTTTATTGAAAGCACCTTAACATCGGGGGAAAAACATTGAAGATTGGAACCCAACGATTCAAAGTATGACGCTCTCCTTCTCCCTAGTAGCATTAGTTTAACATGTGAAAAATAAAGCCTGCTGACAAAAATATCACATATAATTATGTACTATGATTTTTGGACTGTTATTAATATTGTCAAGGTGTGTTGGTTAGGTTAAGAACAAGATCATGCTTTAGGTTCACTGCGTTACTTATCGTTAAGTTCTGTCACGTCACTTACGTAACTTACGTTTACTTTACTTACTTTTGGTTTTGCTTTGTTTTGTTTGGATTGTTTGTTTTTTGTGTTTTTCAGTCAGTAAGGAACTGACTGTAGTGAGTTGAAAAGGGTAGGCGTAGTAAGCTATGCTTCAGCCTATACCTTTTCGGTCTGCTTTCATTATCTATTAGTGTTTTTGATTGTTTTCATATTTTGAAATAAGTGACCGAAATAAATAATATCAATCAAAACGTTATGTTCTTTACATAATATGTAAATATAATTAAATATGCAAGTTTGCTTGGTCATCACACCATCTAACACATTTCAGCCACATCAGAATTCATACATATAAAACACAATATTTTGTGAAATCGTATCTAAGTGTTGACTCAACCCTAAAAAAGCCTCCTGAGAAAATATCTCAAACATAATAATTGTGTAATATGTATCCCGTGATGCTACGAGACTGTGATGTCTTCTGAGGAACCGTTCTAACAACAGTATTTGTGTTAAGGGAAAGAAAAATGGGGATTTGAGTGCGGTGTAGTTGTGAGTACGACTGTTACATAACAACATTATCCTGACAACAGGGGAACATGCAGTCATTTGTGCTGGAAGCACATAATGACAGTATTTTTACTAAAATATGAGATTTGCAAATGAAACATCAGACCTGCGTCTGTAGAAGCAGGGTTATGTTAAAGGCTCTTTTGTTAGAAATACAAGCTAGTAGGGTGATTTTTTGTGGGATTAAGGCTTTGTTACTATCGAGTTTTCCGCAAAACACGCATCATTATGTGTTACATCTGAAATATTAAGATAAGGCCGTCGTTTCCTCAATCCTAACCTTTGAGGCGTGCGGCGAGCGAGCTTCCCAGAAGGCAGGTGACGAGGCGTGCGACGATACGAGCAGATGAAAAGATTCAGTGTTCAGCCGCCTCCGTTGATAAGCAGATAAACAAGATGTGAGCGTGTACGTACACACACACACACACACACACACACACACACACACACACACACACACACACCGTGCACCTGAGGCTGAATCATCTCAGGCTGAGGAATAAGTTCAAACCGCACGTTATCTTCCCTCAGCGCTGATCAGAGATCAGATGATTCTGCCTTTTGTCTAATGATCAGGTCAAGTACTTTCCATACGCTGTTACTTATTAAACATATGTTCTGTTTTTCTTGTCTTGTGTATACGGTTAATCTCCTATAAACACTAACTGTACATGATTATTGATTATAAGAATAAAGGAATGTAAGAATGAACTTTTTTCTTGTTTCTTCTTGTAGTTTTTAATTAATTTAGGAACACACACACACAAACAAAAGGAGTATTCCCTCAGCTTAACGCTTAATGTTGGACATTAGATGCGTCTGCTTAAAGTGCGTCATTAAAGCTAATGTTTACAACAATAACATTAAATGCGAGACAATATCTTCATGTCCCTCGTGACAAGTGGACAACTCTCGACATCTGTGTTGAACCGAGTTCACTTTTAATTTTGCTTTTATTCAGGAGTTCCCCAAAGTGTGACATTAAGAGTTTGAACTTGAGGAGACGGACAAAAAAAAAATGACTACATCTTCTGGGACGAGAGAGGAAAAGCATACAGACGGGAATCAATCAGGCAATGCCAGAAGCAGAGAGGGAAGACAAAAGCTATTGTTAGCTAACACGGAAATCCAGTCAGACTGATTCTTGACCTGAGGTGCACGGGATCCGCGGAGGGAGAGTGGTGAAAAGCGCGAGCGGCGTCAATATTTCAGCTGTACCTAATGGAGGAACTGAGCATAGCTAAAATAACTCGGGACTCTGTGTGTCTTTTTTTGCCAGCTCGGGCTAGGCTAAGTGCAATCCCTGATGGGCCTCGGCGAAGGCAATCAAGCCTGAGCAGGAACATCTGCCTGAATGTCTCTGAACATCGCGCATGCTGACGACAGCTTTAGGCTTTTAAAAAGATGCTGGCCTCCGTATACTCGCATGTTTCAGCGTCTCACGCCTAGGTTGTGATGTGTCCTGCCACGCTGCCTGGCTTTTATGTAAACCCGGACGAATTTTGGGAAAAAAAAAACCCTGTGAGAGGACGAGACTCTCTCTGAGAAGTGAAAAAAGGCTCAAAAGGTTTCGTTTTAATTAACTTTACCTTGTTTTTTTCCTTTCTATCTAAAAAAATTCTCATTAGTGACCTTCAAATTAGCACAGCGTGTACTCATCGCCGAGGCTGAGTGTTTACTGAATTGTGACAAAAACCCATTTTGCAAAGTCAAAATGGCAAAATTATTAAGAGTGGAACCAAAGAGCACGTGTTAAAATATACCCTGTAAAGGAAAAAATAAATAAAAGAACATTCACTCCATGAATCGCTTTCATTAACCTAAATTCTAAAGTTAGTTTTGAAAAGTATTATTTTTTTTTTTTCCAGAGTTGGGCTTCAAAGAATATTTATCTCGGAAAACTGCTATCACCGGATCTCATCTCATCTCATCTAACACCACCTTCATGCCTCTTTAGAGAGCTAACAGGATTCTGCTGCATGTTTAGACTCCATATTCACTGGCTCCCTAATCTCCAATAATCCTCAATGGAATAGCACCCTCGTGCTAAAATAAGAGGGGTTTATTTTGGATTTCACACCCGATTGTGAGAGTTTCCTCAAATCTATCTCCCGTTTTCTCTTCTCCACTTTCCCCACCGCAGATTTTTTTTGCAACCAGGTCTGAGAATGGAAACCCTGGGACGCCGTCTGCGAAAACGTCACCGCTTGTGACTAACTGTGAAATGTCGCCGTCGAGTCGAGATTACGGAAGATGGTGTGTCCTCTCCGGAGCAGATGGAGCGACTCCTGAAGCGACACGACCTGGAACTCCTCGCCGACTGTTTCATTCGCTTGTTAGCACCAAAGAGTGAGATGATTACAAAAAAAAAGGAGAGACAAAGATGGAGAAATTAAAGATGGCTACACTAATCGGGATATTCTCAGTCAAGGTAGCGTTTATTTTACCCCGTCCCAGCACCCCATTTGCTTCCGTATAAAAGAGCAATGAGACGAGTGCCGGTTTCCTACTTAATTATCTCTCTAATGGAGGAAGAGAAAGGCATTTAATTACTCGGCCCCAGATTTAGACTCGTGGCATGCGAGAGGTAAATGGATTTAATGTTGCGAGGATAAATGGAGCCACGGCGATGATATGCAGATGTTTGCACATGTGCAGCAGGCGTAACAAACGACCACACAGCGCTTGATACGCCGTTACAGCCCCCCGTCTAAATCTGCTCTGTGGTATAAGAGCCGTGAGGAGTAAGCTCCGACCGTAAAGGATGACGCCTGCGTGTGTTACCGACTGATTATCTATTTCAAAGTGTGTTAAAAATATTCCCGTGCAGAGGGGGAACAGGGGTTGAAGCCCAGAGAGTTCAGACGAACGTTACAGGGTGCCAACTTTCAGGAACCAGGCTGCCAGAAAAGATTTGTTCAAATTGTGCGACGTGTTGGATGTGGGCGGGTGGAGGGTCGTGATACCGCAAACGCTTTCCCATAAAGCCTCTCCCCTGAGTCACGCCTTTAGTCATCAACAGTAACGACTATAATTGATATTTTCTTAGATGATTTAACATCAGTTCCACTCTCGATGAACACACGCGCGCACACAAATAAATATAAAACTGCCCAAATGAACAGTTTCATTAATTGATATTTGGATTTGAACACTGCTTCTCTTCAGTTTTTCCAATTTTCCCCTTAATTTTGCCGATTAAGTGAAGCAAATGAGCCTTTTTACATCATCCGGTATTATGACGTCCAATTAGGTCTGAGCCTTGAGAGTCACGTCGACCGTCGTCGCCTTCTGTGTTTTTTTTCAGGATCAGGTTCCGCCGGAGGAGGAACGCCACGGTTCGTCTACGCGCATCCGACGTAATTGGACAGAAGACGCGGCGGCTGACGGAGCTAGGGGAGGCTAATAACGGCTTTACGTGACTCTTCGCTGGCGCTCCGGGCTCCGCAACACGTGTTTTTTTTCTCCCTTTGGTGTGCAAATTAGAGCGAATGGATTTAGAGGATTACGACGGCGAACAACAGCGGAATGTAAACTGAGAAATCATGAGTGAGTCGAAATCACCACTCGAGTTATTCTGACGAGTGGATCTGTTCGGGTGACCAAAACCATGTCGCCAAAAATGACACTGGAATGGGCTCATCTCAGGGTTTTGACCTACAGGTAAATTCATAAAGATACCGCCAGATACATTAAGATGATATTTATGAGGAAAACAAAATATATTTCACACCCAGACTTCTACCAAGAGAGACAATTCTGAAAAACACCAGATACTTGAAACGTACCTTGTTGGAGGCCATGATTTTCTCTGTATACATGACTCATAATCTCCAAATTAATTAAACTTTCTTTATTGTTTTTGTCTCCGGTATACTGTTGTTTACTTCAGATTAATTTGTGCCCTTGGAGCACAGACAGTGTTGCACACGAAGAAACATATTTCTACTGTCTATCGGTTTTGCTTTTTTATAATTAAGTTTTAATTTTAAAGATCAAAATGTCATGGTTTGGGCTTTTGGTTCGTTGTTTCTTGTGTGATTATTTAAGATAATATCCTCAAGCGTCACGTTTTACTTTCTACTTTCCGTCTTCGTCTGTTTTCTCAGCCTTTTTCCTCACTTTTTGTCGGTTAGTCTGTTTTCATCCTGTGTTTTTTGAATCACTCTTTTTGTTTCCATCTCTCTCATTCTTGGATTCTCCTTCCTGCCTTTTGTTGCATTTTGGATTTTGGATTTTGGATCCAGGGCTTGCTTTTACTTCTTAAAGGGATATTCGGGTGTAAGTTTAATCCATGGTCTAACACACCTTGACACCGAGTAAGACTCCCCCTCGAGAGGTCAAGTTAGCTGACCGCTAGCTTAGCTAGTTTTAGCAACCTCAGAAAAGACCGCACGATAACAATACACTGCAGCTTATGTCTCCAACTACAAACCGCCATCAAAAAGCCACAATTAATGGTGAGAACAGCACCAAACTTCAGCAACAGTACATGTACAGTCCCAGCACACAGTACGAAGCCTCAAACATCTGCTAGCTTTGCTGGATTTGTATTAAAATCACAGCTCAACTCACCCTCTCCTCCAGCAGCCTGCCTGTGTGGGGAAGCCCTGACGAGTCGATTACCGAGTGCAGTAGATTTCCGCAGCTCAAGGATGAAAATGTCTGATTATTACTCCATGGAATGCTCAGTTCTTATTATCGAGAGCTGACAGGGAAAATAATGGAAGTAATGGAGAAATAATCATAAGCGTAGCAGAAATGTATTGTTATCGTGCGGTCTTTTCTGAGGTTGCTAAAACTAGCTAAGCTAGCGGTCAGCTAACTTGACCTCTCGAGGGGGAGTCTTACTCGGTGTCAAGGTGTGTTAGACCATGGATTAAACTAAACCAAGTGTGTCTGCATTTAAACTATAACACAAAGTTGCTGTTAAGTTAAAGAAAAATAAAAAAAACATCAAACATTTTACCATCCGTACCTTTACATGATTCCCATCATGGATATCTGATGACAGTCAGAACCTTTCATACTCTTCAGTTCGGGATGCCTCCATTTAAATTGCTTTGAAACTCAATTTCCAGATGTCACCAGTATAATCAATGTGACTCGCCGTACACCCACTTCACCTCAAGTGCATTTTGCTCCCCTCTAGTCAAAGGGCACCATTGTAGACTTTAAATCTGCCGACGGCATTAATCCACAGTAATCTGTCTTCAAAGTGGGGCTGCGAAACTATGGGGAACACAGCGCTGCTGTCAACAGCAGTTTGCTGGCTCCTCACCAATCCCTGCTCCTCCATTTAAATCTCGTTCCACTGTTCCCTCTCGCAGCGTAAATGAGAGGTAGAGCCTTTGTGCTTTCTGCTCTGATTTCCTCTGGATTATAACTAGCCGTTTATAATCTGCCTGACTGGCTGCTGCAGACCAGTTTAAATTGGCCGAACCGAACACATGCAAAATATCCATATGAGAAAAAAAAAGTATAAAATTCCCCTCAGACTGAGCGAATACATGAATGTGCTCATGCATGCACCATGTCCGACAGCAAGGGGACAGCGCACATCAGCAGAAACAGAGAGCAACAGCTCCTAAATAGCCCACGCAATACCTTCAAGCAGCTGCAGCATCAGGCTACTGAAGTGTAATCAAAAGCCTCGGTCCGCCTCAAGGTCAATTCATCAGAGAAGTTATCACGCCTGAATTATACATGGCAGCTTCTGTAAACCATAAATGTTGAATATCCAGTTTGCACACGAGAGAAAACGGCAAAAACAAAAAGACGGGGGAAACGCACGAGAAGGAAAGTACGGAGGATGGTGTGACCGGTCGTTTCAGATAAAATGTCAGCGAGGTGGAGCGGTTTTTTACACGGCGGCAGATGGGTTTTAAACAAACATAAATAAAGGACTGTTCACGCTCAGATGCATCGCATGCATCCACATCCACAGATAGAACAACTACACAGCCGACATAAATTATGTACAGTGTAAACAAACAGCAGCGAACGTTGGCATGGAGACATTCAGATCTGAGCAGCAGTGAGATGTTTCGCTGCTACGAGCCCACTTCTCGAAAGGAAAGACAAGGTGATGGGAGTTGATCTTATTCACATCTGCTGCTCAAGATGGAGCCTTCAGCTGTTAAGTTCCAGAGTCAGACTCTCGCTGTGAACCCAAACGAGCAAATCAATAGCGTATCGAGTGAGGTCAGCCTCCTTGAACTCTCCGGCTCTCCGCTCCTGCAGCTCGCGGCGCCTCCCTCCGCGTATCTCTGCCTTTCTCTTGCTCGCTCGGGCTTTTAACCTCGAAAGGGTGAAAAAAATTGAGTTTTTTGTCAAAAAAATGAATTTATCGTTCAGGTGAGACGAGCCCAAAGGGGTACTTCAAGTCAATACCCAGCTGGCACTAGATGTAAATTAGACGTCATAGAGACGTCTAATTGTGACGCCTCCGACGTTGAATAGACGTTAGTATTTAGTTGAAAATGAAAATCGGGTTAACGTCTGAACTTGACGTTGGATATCAGTTATGTAGGCTATCTTAAGTCAAATCAACGTTGCTGATAGATGTTGTCCAGACATTAGAATTTTGTCATCAAAAAGGTCATTATTCAACGTCAAAGTTGTGTGAGTACAAGACGTCTGACACACGTTGGGTTTTGGTTGCCAGACACCACAACATAAAAACAACAACAATATTAACGTCATTTGATGTTATTCCTGTGTCAAAAGATGTTGAAAGTAGATGTCAATGGACGTTGGGTTTTGGTCGCCTGACGTCATGACTTGAATCCAACCAAAGACCAACGTCTATTGACGTCCGGTGCCTGCTGGGTAGTGCCTCAGAACTTTTCTTTTTTCTTTCAGATGCACTATTATCAGCCAATATGGACCCTTCCAATAGACGTTGGTCTTTGGTTGGATTCAAGTCATGACGTCAGGTGACCAAAACCCAACGTCCATTGACATCTACTTTCACCATCTTTTGACATAGGAATGTTTGATATTTTATGACGTGTGGTGTCTGGAAACCAAAACCCAACGTGTGTCAGACGTCTTGTACTCACACAACTTTGACGTTGAATAATGACCTTTTTGATGACAAAATTCTAATGTCTGGACAACATCTATCAACAACGTTGATTTGACTTAAGATAGCCTACATAACTGATATCCAACGTCGGACCAACGTTAAGTTCAGACGTTAACCTGATTTTCATTTTCAACTAAATACTAACGTCTATTCAACGTCGGAGGCGTCACAATTAGACGTCTCTATGACGTCTAATTTACATCTAGTGCCAGCTGGGTACACTCACCCCACCCACAATCTGTTCACCCGGCTGCCATCCGACAAACAAAAAGAAGCATCCGCTGCCGTACCACCAAACTACAGCAGCGTCTTTCCTCAGGTTCAATTTATCCTCAACTCTGTAATAAACTCTATTTTTTCTTGCACAGCGTACAGGGACTTCAACTTACACTTTGTTTTACAACTCTGAGTTGTAGAAGGACAATAAATGACCCGTGAACCTTCAAAGTAAAAGAAAAAAACAATTACTGGACGTTACTTCTTGTTTCTCACTTCCTCTCGCAGGTACAGTATTCTCATTATGTCATTCCTGCGGGCCATCGGTCATAACAGTGGAGCCGAGCCCCGAGATTAAAACGAACCCCGCCGCCGTCGAGGTTGCCACCCCCGAGTAGCCGATCAAGTATTGATTTTCACGGGAGGGGGGGGCGTGAAAGCTGTGGCGAGCAGACTGATGGCGGAGGGGACGCCGGCTGACAGCGGGCGAGGCTCAATTAAAGATTTCCCGTCCATGAAATGAAAAAAGGGCCAACGGTGCCAATAAAGTGGCTCCTGTTGAGTGGACACGCACACGGAGCCGCCCGCTCCACACTGCATCCTCTCGCACGCACTCGTAAATACACACCCTTCACAAACAGCCTCCATCAGCTCGCGCGCTTAATGTCTGCGCGCGGTATATCCTTGCACGCCTGACAGCGGGAGTTATGGCGCTCCTCGTCGGAGGAGGGTATAACGCTGACAGTGATGACATTATCCCTGCCCCTCTTTTGTTAGGAAACCACGGCGTATTGTCTCATAAATAAAGACGAGGCTCCATTAAGACCAACGACTGTATCCATCCTCCCCTGTCTCTCATTATGAGGCCATCTGCATCCATCGACGCACGCATCCCTCCTGGCAAGGCCACGCCGGGCCCATCAGAGCCGCCCGAGCTCGCCAATATCGCCTGTCTCGCCTTGATGAGGTCATAAAGATAGCGATAGCATGTGCTCGACACACGGAGGGCTGATGGGACGCACACACACCTTTGGGATTCTTGGGTGTTTTGCGCTCACACACACACACACACCTTCGTTCCTGTTTACCCTCTCGGTTCTTTAGCCAGCTTTTCCGCCCAGTCTCTCCGGCCAACACGTAAACCAGCGTCTCCTCAGCTGGAAAATGGCCTCTGTTCCGCCCACACACACACACACACACACACACACACAGCGAGAACGATTCTGAGAATAAAACCAGCTTTCCTGCTCTGCTCCCAGCCTGTCGGCTCGCCGCTCGTCTCTCTGTGCAAGCCCGCGCTCAATCATTGATGAGGCCAGGTCCTCTGGTACGAATGAAAGAGCCGGGCAGAGGAGTGCAATCACCATCAGACTGCAGAAGAAGCATTAGTGAGAACCACATATTAAAAAACCCCCTCCCGTCCTCGGGCAGATGCTCGTGGTGCAGAGAACACACACACACACAACACACAGTGGTCAGAAAACTCAAGAAGCTCCACGTGAAACACCGACAGACTTGAACTGACGGCTTGCGAGGCTTGAAAGTTCGGCCCGTTTGTTCTGCGATTATGTTCAGTGTGGTTTTTTGCAAAACAGACGAGACATGGCGCAGTCGTAGCCGAGCGCGTAATCACTCATCCCTCCTCTGAACCGTCTCGGTCCCACGTCTGCCATTACCATTTATTAATATTATTTTTCAAACAATGTGTCCCCCGGTCAGATCTCGGCGTCTGCCTCCCTCCCTCCCGCTCTCCGCTCATTCACACCAGGCTTCTGGGCACTTGGGCGCAAAAAACTGTCAAAGCATCGCCGGAGGCGGCCGACAGAATGAGAGCTCATTTTCCCTCCGTTTTAAGCACGGAAACCTCTCTCTCTCTCCTCCGAACAGTGAAAAACATTAATTTATTTAGCTCTCATATTTATATCTTCGTGCTGTCTGTGTGAGCTAATGTATGGAGCGCTCAGAAAGACCGGAGCGTAGTTAATCTGCGACTGAATAAACCTGCAGAGACATTAGCACACATGACTTTACACTTTCCCCGCAGTGAGCGAGCATAAATAATTAACCCCCATCCCGACTTACAACCCTCGCTCATCGCCGCCGATTTCATAGCTCAACTTCTTTCACCCGGCGAGCGCGACGTACGGGAGGCGAACTGTCTTTATTATACATGTGTGCTTGTGCGTTGCGTGGCTGTGATGGGGTGACGGGGAGCTGGGCTCAGCACTAGCTCTCCGTAGGCCCGCCTGAAGGTTCCCCTCTCCATATTACCGGATCAGAGGCAACTCCGAGCCTGCCGGGTGAACTCTTCAACTCCACGCTGAGTGAGCGCGAGCAGGGCGGGCAGGCGTAGCCCTCCTGAGCTCGAGCTGCAGCCCTGAGATAGGCCCTGTGTTTCTGCACGTAAACACACGAGGCCGGTCTGGTGGAGGGGAGCTGCACTCGGCTGATAAAGTGCTACCCTGAGTGAACCTCTGCATCTTCTCACATTTGTTTCTCCCCCTCCCTTTATCCCACCGGTGCTCTATTTAGCCTCTTCAGGCCCACTCTTCACCTCGTGGTAGCGTGAGGTGTGAAGAGGCGGGCGCCATTGTTGGTCACAGTTCACAGTTTAATGGAGTCAAGGTTCAGAAAGCGCAGACGCTCTAAGTACACGTGTAAACGGGCAAGTGAGGAAGAGCAGCTTCAGACGGAGGCTGGCCTGAGGAGAAAACTAATTTTTGAAGCATATTGATTACGTGAGCCTCCATTTTTTTGTTTTTTCCACCCTTCTCATGTTCAGGTTGTTTGGGGGTGGGGGGTTTGCGGAGGCTTATTAGTCAGTGATGGAATAGACGCATCTGGATGCGGGAGAATCACGCCGTCACGAGAGCACCCAGATGGATTGAAACGCAATTACATGTGCTGGATTAATTATGAGTTCTTGCTCTGTTGCTACACTGCTGCTGTGGTGAAGGGACACAAGTGAAGGAAAAAAAAAACATGTACACACACACACAAAGAGAGAAGAAAAAAAACTGTTAAATGTAGAAACAGATGTTCCTGGCATATTGATAACAGTTATTTCAACACCAACGCTGGCTCGGCTTTGAAGACTAAATAACAGGGCTCTGGCAGAAGGCCGAGGAGATACACGCTGTTTGAGGGTGAGAAGGGACCGCCTCGTATCGCGCCACTACAAGCAGGGATGAGAGAGCTGCGCTGCCCCGACAGAAGAGGGAACACATTAGTTAACAGTGAATGAATAATATGGAAATCATACACATATACCGTCTGCGACAGACGGTCACACTGTACGAGCGACATCAAGAAGACGCGGCGAGAAATGAAGTCGTCCAAATTGGCAGGCGGATGAGAACCGGTGTGTTCACAGCGCCGTTCGAGTGGTGGGCTGGAAAAGCTCAATGACTGGGGCCTTTAGGTGGAAGACTTAAAGGGATATTCTGGTTTAAATTTAATCCATGGTCTAACACACCTTGACACCGAGTAAGACTCCCCCTCGAGAGGTCAAGTTAGCTGACCGCTAGCTTAGCTAGTTTTAGCAACCTCAGAAAAGACCGCACGATAACAATACACTGCAGCTTATGTCTCCAACTAGAAACCGCCATCAAAAAGCCACAATTAATGGTGAGAACAGCAGCAAACTTCAGCAACAGTACATGTACAGTCCCAGCACACAGTACGAAGCATCAAACATCTGCTAGCTTTGCTGGATTTGTATTAAAAACACAGCTCAACTCACCCTCTCCTCCAGCAGCCTGCCTGTGTGGGGAAGCCCTGACGAGTCGATTACCGAGTGCAGTAGATTTCCGCAGCTCAAGGATGAAAATGTACTGATTATTACTCCATGGAACGCTCAGTTCTTATTATCGACAGCTGACAGGGAAAAGAATGGAAGTAATGGAGTAATAATCAGACATTTTCATCCTTGAGCTGCGGAAATCTACTGCACTCGGTAATCGACTCGTCAGGGCTTCCCCACACAGGCAGGCTGCTGGAGGAGAGGGTGAGTTGTGCTGTGTTTTTAATACAAATCCAGCAAAGCTAGCAGATGTTTGATGCTTCGTACTGTGTGCTGGGACTGTACATGTACTGTTGCTGAAGTTTGCTGCTGTTCTCACCATTAATTGTGGCTTATTGATGGCGGCTTTAGTTGGAGTAAGCTGCAGTGTATTGTTATCGTGCGGTCTTTTCTGAGGTTGCTAAAACTAGCTAAGCTAGCGGTCAGCTAACTTGACCTCTCGAGGGGGAGTCTTACTCAGTGTCAAGGTGTGTTAGACCATGGATTAAACTTACACCGGAATATCCCTTTAAAGCAGCAAAGGGTTTTTGTAGCTGAAGGTGAAAAGTGGTGATGGCTTGCAGCAGGCCGGGCTGTAACGTCCAAATCAAATCAAATCTCTAACGATGGCACAGTGGCTGTAAAGTGCCATCAAGTCCTTTAGTTTCACATGATGTAATCGTTCTGCTCCCGTTCACTTTGACCAGCAGGAGAAAAACAGAATACGTCCTGTCATTTTGTGTCATCTGTAAGTTCTCTCTCGGCTGCCTCGTTTCGAGCTTCTTGTCAAAGATGTTTCCCTCGGACAAAAAAAAACCTCGCTTGACTTTTCTTTTTCAAGAGCAAGCAAAAGAGTTGCTTGTCTCCCCGGGGAGCTGTCTTTCACTGCGTCTCCTCCAACCCGCAACTCGCAAAGCTCCATCTGGTGTGGGTGTCGTTACCGAACCAGTCGCACTGAATACGTTGAGCCGCATTAGACGGCAGTTTGACAGCGTTTAAGAAGACGCCAAATTCGATTGTTTGGAGTGAACTGACAGCCTGAATGAGCCTCGACACGGAGTTCAGTGTGTCACCCCTGCACAGTAACTCTCTGAATTAACATGTATGTTACTTGAAAGCTCGAATGTACAGCACTATTTTATCTTACAGAGTCCATCATAGCCCTAAATCTCAATGCCAAGATCCAATTAGTCAAACAGGCCCGATGATGCCAGCTACTCATAATTCAACTAATTCAGCTTCACCTAATTAGTTGAGCGCGGTGCTTATTATCTCTCGTCAGAAAACGCACTTAAAAGTAAAAGTCCGGTGCTTATCTCGCTGCAGGAAAACAACCGTTTGCTCTCTTCTGAGAATCAGAGACATGTATCTGAGAGGAGGAGGGTGGAGGAGGAGGCTCTGAAAGTTGTCAAAGTTTGGCTGAAGCGTCGTAATCACAGCCCTCCTTTTTTTTTTTTTTTTTTTTTACTGTGGCTGAGCAAAATCAATCCCTGCGATTTGTGTGCCCGGCAGACTTCTAACAAGAGCAGTCAGCTGGAAAATAGGTCCGCCGTCACCCCACAACACCTGGCCAGGCCCCAGACACTGCACGGGCGCTTCCTTTGGAGAAGCCACGCACACGTATACGCACACACACAAGCCTGTACGGCAACCTTCGGCTTTGTAATCTCAACGGCGGCCGCGTGGTTGGAAAGACTCGATGATTGTGATCGTCACAAACGGCACAAAGAGAAGGTTTTTCCGAGGCTGTGATCTCTATAGAACCGGAGACGAGTAAGACACAAGTGGAAAATCGTTGGCGAGCGGCGGCGCCGTTACCCTCCTGTTGAATCGCACGGAAAAAAGTAGGACATATAAGTCACACGGATCAGCACGTCGGATGTGTGAATATTTTACCTCGCCGTGTCTTTGAGCTGAATTTAGATGTATAACTGGGGAGGAGGAGGGTGATTCAGAGAACTTAAAGAATATCTAATCCTCGTTTTACATGTCACTGATGACCACTCCGTCTCTCTTTAGCTTTAAAATGAATACTTCTACACATCCCTTTTATTTTTTAGGGATTTCATGCCAAAGAATATTGTGTTTACTGTGGATAATTAGTCAAATCTGGCGTCTCGTCTCTCAGTTTTGGTGATGTTCTTCCATTATTGGACGAATTTTCTTTCTACATCCAGTGCGTATGATTTTCAGATTGTCACTTCACCGAAACCGTTTTCAAGGTGAGGGCGAGATTGCGGTTGTAGTTATTGCAAAAGAGGAACATTAACTGCACGGTCAGGGTCAGAAGTTTGACACTGGGCATAAATCGTGAGGTGTGAAGTATTACATCCAGGACACGAGGCCGATAGTTTACATGGATAAAGAAGAGGACTTTTTTTTTTCAGCAGGTTTTTTTTTAAAGAATTTCAATAAATTCAGGTGGTTTTATGAGAGTATGACCTGATATTATTACTGTGTGCAGTGGAAGGGAAGGACGATCTAACGTCCGCAGCCCTTCTGACATGTAGTTTTGGTAATTGATCTTTTTACATTGGAACTATGTTGCTCTGATTTGGGATTGAAGGCCTGCAAGCCACTTATCGAACCACCTCACCTGTTCACAGGATGGATTTGTATCGATAAATATCTTGCCAGTTAGCTCAACTGTGACATTTTAGCATTTCCAACAGGATTGCAAGGTGACAAACAGACACACAGATGCTATTTTTGCCTTTCTGCTACCCTTGTTTCAAAGTCAGCAGGTTTTTCTTTTTTATGGGTTTTCATTTAGTTGCCAAAACAAGCTAAGGACATTTGGTGGTGACGCTGAAGTCACGCGACGCTGATATAGTTAATTTACAGCCTTACGAATACATTTACGCTTCAAAATGTATAAAAGTCATGTTCATTTGTGATCTAAAAAAATCCCATCGTCTCTTTGTCGTGGGAATCCGGCTGATCCGAACGTCCCTGACCGCACTTTTTTCTTTTTCTTTACGTGCATGCGTGACCTGATTACGCACACACTGAAACCGTTTGCTCCAACAAGGACCTGCCATCCAAACAACATGTCAGACCGTCTAAACGGCTCTTTGAAATGGAAACAAATGCCATTGATCAACAGCCCCCATCCACTCCTCTCAGAGCTCATCTAAGAGGCCGCCTTTGTCAAACAGCATATTAAATGACCGGCTCCGCCACCGAACGATCGCTTCAGCGTCGGGACGAGAGCTCGTGTGTGATTTTCCAGCTGGTCGGCCACTGATGCCTCCCCCTTTTTAATTCAATCAGAATATCCCGTGTGATGATGATAACGGTGATTATTATCGTCGTGATTTTACACCAGTTTTTTGCTGGAAGTTTAGTCGGTTTCTCGTGTTAAGTGTCAGGTACAATCAGAGTGTTTTTTGGCTGATCCCCGCAGGTTTGCCTCTCTCCTCGTCCCCGGGTCGGGCGCTCAGGCAGCATCCATTTGTCCGTCTGACTGCAGCCAAGGGACGGCAATATCTGGCGCACAATATAATGCATCGCCGGTCCCATCAGAGCCCACAATGCAGAACGCTAAGCGTAACCCGAGCACCTGCCTCCCAGGATGGGACCGCGAGAGGAGGGAGGGAGGAGAAGCAGCGAGAGAGAAGCAAACAATTATAAATTGTGAATCGTGTGTTTGTCGTCCCCGAGAGCAGCGTGAGAAGACTCCAGTTTCAAATTGTTAAATCGAGACGGATAAATGAAAGAATTTATAGAGAAAGAAGTGGAATCCTGCCTCTTTCAAGCACATCAAAGCGCACATTTCTCCGGAGCAGCGGGGGGGAGGAGGAGGAATCGCGAGGCAAACTCGGCTCCCCGTCTCTCCCCTAACATTACAGATTTAATGAAGTCAAATTACAGCAGGGTTTCCGAGGGAAAACTGCGACTGAGACATCATTTATTACTGCAAAACAGGAGCCGGTGATTGAGGAATATGGTTATCACTAATGGCAGTTATTTTCTCAGAAATCTCTAAATTTTCTTATTATAAGACTTTTATGAACACCACTTACTCCTCCTTCACAACCTCTTCAGCTGGATCAGCGGGGGAATGAACAATGTTGAGGTCAGAAAGACTCCAACTACGGGGTTATTTCTTCTCTCTGAAATAAGACAAAAAGTAGTCCGTCATGTTTAAGATATGAGAGTTCTCCTGTTCTCCTGTATGTATTTCCAGCAGAGGATTTGACATTTGGTAGACGAGAGACCTTTTTATTCCCACAGTATCTGGGTTATTGAACTTATAGCAGCGGGCGTGTGTTAATTCCTCAAAATCTGAAGTGCTTATGTCTGAGAATAGTCACATTTTGGTCCATATCATCATCTGTAAAACGCAACTTTATTTTGAAATTCTCACGGCACGTCTGCGCCACCTTTTACACCCAAGCACGGCTATTTCCGTTGCCGACTTGTTGCTCCTCCGGGCGATATGAGCTGCTCTGTTTCACCAAGAGGTCGGGTGTTTTGTCGTCTGGAGATACAGCGACTTTGACCAGCGGTGAGAAATAAAAGGTATAAATAATGAATGCACATTTGTTAAGCGACGAGTAGAGGAAAAGTCCACAAGCTACTAGGCTAATTTGCGCAACGTAAAATGCCGTAAGCCTAAATTAATAATCGGCGAGGACAGTTATTATTCAGCAGAGTTTTATACGTATTAAACGTTCTTGTTGTTAAGCTGTGTTTTATGTTTGTAAGCGGAGTCGGTAGTAAATGTGACTGAACTTCCAGGTAGAAAAACGGCAAAACTAGCAGAACTTAGCGTGATTTTTAAAACATCAGCGCTACTGATTTCCAGTTAAAACCACCTATAAATTAAAAATGCATAGATTCCAGGCCATGATGAGGACTAATCTTGTAAAAAATGACCAGAGTGCACCTATGCAAATCCAAGCCGACCGTCAAGATATACGTTGTGACATCTCCAGGGAGCATGTGTAGCCTAATTTGCAACACGGTGAGGTGACACATGGATGTGAGTGGGGAGGGAGAGCCGTTGTGGCCCGTGGCGCCGCTCCCTCCCCCCTCCCTCCCTCAGCCTCCCCCCTCCGCTTCTGTCTCCGGCGATCTCTCTCAAGCTCGTTCCCCGTCCTCCCTTCACCTTTAACTTTTCTCTTCCCCCTCTCTCCTCACGGACTCCCCCTCTGTTTCCTGTCCTCCCTACTGATGACGACGATGCGCTCTTGATGTGCCGTGTTTGAGACAACAATGAACTTGCGGCGGGAAGTGGAAATGGAGAGTGAGCGAGCAGCGGCGCTCCGCCATATGGTTTGCTTTCCAAACAACATTTATTAACGTCGGTGGCCGACTGAATGAATAGTAACCTTGAAAAGTGGTGACACAAATGAAGTCACTGCTCCTTCTTTGGCTCCTACGCAATATCAGTAATTGCATCAAAAAATATCTTTCAAACAGAAGATGAAAAAAAATAAAATTATCACGCTTTCACTGGTTGATCGCTGTGAAACGTCCGTGACTTCCTCTGATGTAATTCCCCACATTTGCTTTGCCGTTTTCCTCTTTCTCAACTTGGCCTAGAAGCGTCGACTTGAAACAAACACAAAGCTGCCTTCCCCGAACAACCTACATAGCGTCCCACCTCCTCTCCGGTTTTTATCTCGTTCCAAATATGGCGAGGAGAGGGCAGCATTCATCACTTGCCAGTGGCACGTCCTAATGAAGCCGTCGTTTGTCTGCCTAATGGCACCTGGGCTCCATCTGTCACTGGCAAGCCAACGCAGAGACGCGCGGCGTTCACCTTGCCAGCTCCAGTTCGCCGACAGAGAGGGGGGATCACGTCCGACCTTACCCTCCGTGTGTGTGTCTCCTCTCGCACGCTGTGAAATTCCTGTACTGTGGCAGCACTACTGTGCAACATGGCCCCGTGCACTCGAGTGTTCCCGGCCAAGAGAAAGCGTGCCACTGCCTCCGCGCCACAGCTCCCCAGTGTGGCTCGGACAGGGAGTGTGACATATGTCCGTGTTGTCGGGAACGCGGGGTGGGCGTGCGTCTTTGCAGCTCGACAGCTGGAGCCGGGCTCGCCGGCCTCTCTTAGGGGACCACTTCATGGCTCCTGCGTCTACAGTACTACAGTGCCATGGCCCGGAGGCTGGTTTGACAACGGTTAACCTTGGATTTATCTAGCCCACTGCCTGGAAAACACACACGTGTCCACACACACACACAGAAACAGGCGAGTACACTCCACTCCATCACCGTCACGCAAACGCTAACTTCTCACCACAATGAAGGCTGCCAATCATCACTTTCCTGGCTTTTGGTATTTACCGACTGAGTCATCCGAAAAAAAAATCATCCTACTTAAGTATCTGTAGTGCAAAAATCCTCTTTCCCATTCATTCTCTGCGTTCGCCATCACTTAGCCGGGCTTATTCGTGTGCCTCCACACCAGAGGGTGGTGGTGGCGGTGGGGGGGGGGATACATTACATTACTTTATGATGCTACATCTGTTTAGCCATCCCTGCAAATTAAACCACCTTCAAGCAGGATCATCGCTCAGCACACTCAATTAAAAATGGCTCTGCCTCGTGCACAGATACGCTTCCAAGAACACTATTTTTTATTTCATTTTTTATTTTTTGCTCTCAGTCCGCCGTCGGGGCGCAGCGGAGAAGGACTGAGATGAAGTAAAACAGATAAGCGTGGAGAAGAGGGCATTTGTCACATTAGTAAGTAAATTACCGTGCTATTACCATTCTGTTCGTGCGGTCGGAGTCCAGAGAGGGAGGCGGATCAGCAGAGGCCCGGCGTGGGGATGTTAAACATGCATGTGCTTGTGTACAGTATATATACATATATAAATAGACGCATTGATGCGATGTATATTTAAGTGCACGCCTGTGTGTGATCACCTTGGAATCATCCACATTAAAGCATCCGTCTCACGTGGAAAACATCGCGTGCGTGATGCCGTATGCAAATGATTCTGACAGCAAGAGTCAATAGTCGCTCTAAAAGCAAAGTCAGGCAAAAATCAGGATTAGTTATTCTACAGTGGGCTTCTCGGAGCAGCAACCCATTCCTGATATTTTGACTGTACTTTGCTTAATTAGTTCAGTAAATCTGAACCGCTTTAATTAGTTCCTCAAATCTTTTCGGCAGGATCAGGCCTCGGTTGCAGCCAGCGGACATCTCGCCGGGTCCCACCGTGGCACGAGGATTTGTAGAGGAAAGCCGGAGAAAAGAGCACAGAGCGAGGTGTTTTTTTAAGGGGAGAGGATTGTGTTTGGTTCACTGGGAGAAAAAAAAAAAAGCAGCCATGCTCCACAGGCTACATCTCTGCCTCTCCGTCTCGCTTTCTCTTCCTCTCTCCTCCGCAGACCTCCACCTTATTGAGGCTGACAATGGACAAGAGCGGCACGGTGAAAAGTAATTATGAGGAAAAACTGCATAGCTGCCCACGCAATCATCTGTGTCAGAGGCCACACAACGAAACACAGGGCTCGCTTAAATGAGCCTGACAAGCCCGGAGAATATTAATTTTCTCTTCCCCTGATTTTATCTCCTCGCACATGTATTATTAAACCCTTTCTCATCAAGGCCACAATATGGAAATGATGAATGGTCGCCCCGGATTGGCGATGTGTTTTCCTCGAGGTGTGTGTGATGCTGAAGTGGCGAGAGGAGGTGGAGGAGGGGGGAGGGAGGGAGGGAGGGGGTGAGCTAGAGGTCAGACAAACACACATACAAACACGGCAAGGCCACAGAGTCACACGCACACACACACACGCTGACGAGCCTCCCGGGCGGCGGACCCTGCAGGAGACGGCCCGAGCGCTCTGATTGGGGTGCTGACAGAAATGAGACGGTCGACGCCCCCTCTGAACCGAGCTGGAGCACAGCCTGTAATAACAGCCACTTACGTGCCCCTCACACAAACACACACACACTCGCACGGAATTGGCCGCACGCACCAAAAAGTCCAACGAAGTCAGAAGTTAGAATTACAGGTTTTGCCCTCCTGATTGCGGACCCCTCGGAGTGCGCGGGGCTCCGCCGGCGCCACGCCGGTCCCACAGCCTCATTACGCTCTGTTCAGGCCCAATCAGCACAACTCTGGGTTTGGATAAGGATCATAGCAGGTGGACTGCTTCAACAGAGGGAAATATATGTTTTGAAAGAAGGCACTCACCTCGCTACCGACACGTAACAGATAACAGGAGCAGGATCTCTTGATTCGACTCGAGCATGCTCACTTTCACGGCCATACTGCTGCTGACGGTGTGTTAGCTGACGTTGTTACTCAAGGTACTGAGGTCACGTTTATACATTACGACGGAGTATTAGGGCCAGACTAAGAGAAAAAAAATATATTTTGGAGGGCAAATTACGAGAATAAAGTCATAATATTAGGTCTACGAGAATAAAGTCGTAATATTACGAGAATAAAGTCAAAATATTACGAGAATAAAGTCAAAATATTACGAGAATAAAGTCATAATATTACGAGAATAAAGTCAAAATATTACGAGAATAAAGTCAAAATATTACGAGAAAAAAGTCTAAATATTACGAGAATAAAGTCAAAATATTACGGGAATAAAGTCAAAATATTACGAGAATAAAGTCATAACATTACGAGAATAAAGTCAAAATATTACGAGAATAACGTCAAAACATTACGAGAAAAAATTCATAATATTAGGTCTACGAGAATAAAGTCGTAACATTACGAGAATAAAGTCATAATATTACGAGAATAAAGTCAAAATATTACTAGAATAAAGTCAAAATATTACGAGAATAAAGTCAAAATATTCCGAGAATAAGGTCAAAATATTACGAGATTAAAGTCAAAATATTACGAGAATAAAGTCATAATATTACGAGAAAAAAGTCATAATATTAGGTCTACAAGAATAAAGTCGTAACATTACGAGAATAAAGTCAAAATATTACGAGAATAAAGTCATAATATTACGAGAAAAAAGTCAAAATATTATGAGAATAAAGTCATAATATTACGAGAATAAAGTCATATTACGAGAATAAAGTCGTAACATTACGAGAATAAAGTCATAATATTACGAGAATAAAGTCAAAATATTACGAGAAAAAGTCAAAATATTACGAGATTAAAGTCAAAATATTACGAGAAAAAAGTCAAAATATTACGAGAATAAAGTCAAAATATTACGAGATTAAAGTCAAAATATTACGAGATTAAAGTCAAAATATTACGAGAATAAAGTCAAAATATTACGAGAATAAAGTCATAATATTACGAGAATAAAGTAGTAATTTTAATGAGAACTCTTACAGAAAGAGCTTCTTCCCGCTGCGTTAGAATGAGGAATGTTGAGCATCACTTGAAGAGTTGCGGCTGCTGGGCTCAGGCTGAGGCGACTGTTTGGTTGAGCTGGTCACGTCAGATCTGAACTCTATCGAAGCTTTTTTCTCATTAAAACGACTTTTTTCCCCTTGTATTATTATTACATTATTCTCGTATTATTACGACTTTATTCTCGTAATTTCCCCCCAATGTTTTTTTTTTTTTTTTTTCCTCTTAGTATGGCCCTAATACTCCGTCGTAATACATAGCAGGGTATTTAGAGAAACGAATATTTCCCCCCCTCCTGTTTTCAAAAATAACATCGTGCACACAACATCGTTTTCAAACAAGTTGTCATTTCCATCAACCCGCATAAACACGCCGTCGAGCGCCATTCTAACTCTGCCAAACCTCTGGGCGGCAGTGTAGGGAGAAGGATAAAGCCATGCGAGCCAATCAGAATCCTCAGAATCAACAACAACGAATAACACGAGCGACTTCCTGTTCCTTTCAAAACAAAGCGCTCACATGACGTTAAGCATTTTCTGGCACATAGCCTAATGAGCGTGAGAACCTAAAACCCCGTTTCTCCCAGCTGACACGACAACACATAACCGGAGTTTTTCCGAATTCTCCACTTTGCCCGGAGTTTTTAGAAATAATCGTTTTCTGTGATAAAAACAGGGTTTTTGTGTAAATGAGAGGCCAAACCGCCTGGAAATATCTGCGTTTTCCCTTCGTGTAAACGGGGCTTGAGTCACAAATAGAGCTGCGACAAATACTCGATTGATTGATTAAAAGAAGAAAAGCTTCTTTAATGTAACGATTTGCTGCTTGGGTATTTGGAGATGTCACTTTAGGCTTTGGGACATTTTAATGAGCGCTTAATCAGGAAAATAATCACTAGTTTCCTCACTGGTCGCAGTTATTAGGAAGTTAGGTGCATAAATTCTCCATCGCTTGGCTTATTTTCCTGAAGTGGAAGGCTTTTAGACACGAGAGGAGCGATCAATCAGGAGCGACGGCGCGCCTCTCGCGGATTAAACTGATCTGATCTGGAAGCAGATTTTTTGCGCGGACATAAATTACTATTGTCGTGACATCACGGCGCGCGGCGTCACGGTTTACAGTAGGCCGTTCTGGGACAAACGTGTCGTGACTAATAGGATGCTACATTGTGTTAATGTCAGAACAATCCGTTTAAATTATGCAGAGCAAACAGCAGCTATATGCAGTGAGATCGTAACGTGCGCCGCTCGTGTGATTATGCGGGGAAATAGAGACGGCAAATAACGCAGCTTCACGCTTTGAATCTGTCAAATCTCCATGTATTAAACATATCATTTCCCTCCTTATGGCTCCACTCTGACTCGCATCCCTCTGCGATTATCTATCTCAGCTGTCAATCTTCACCACTGGAGTTTACATGAGCATGCGGCATCGCTGGAACACACACACACACACACACACAGCTGAAGAAGATATGGTTTCACCAGAAAACTACATGATGATGAGAGGCTTCCACAGAAGCAGCGGACACGAGAAGAGGGGAAAAAAAAGAGAGAGTCGTTTCTTTCATCTGATATCACAACAGATCTCGGCGAGGGGAGAATGTGCTGTAGTAGATGTGGGATGGCTGAAAAGATACGGGAGGAACATGGTGTAGCTGAAATTAATCTCAAGGCTGCCGTCTGAAAGGCTTCATTGAGTTCCCCTCGACTCGATCCTTATTGATATCTCAGAAGTAACTTCGGAGTTCAGATTGGAAATGAAAAAAACGAAGGCCTATTTTAAACATGTGCGACTTATCGTCTCCGCTTCGAGAGAAAGACGTGGAACATATTGAACGTCTCGACCCTCAATTTAGCCCCGGCCATCCACCCGATAATAAGACCGAGCGGCGGATTCGTAGGAGGACTTCTGCACTCGTTTAACCCGCACAAACAAGACAAAAAGAAACCGGGTAATTCTAAAAGCACCTGCAGAGGTTGAAACGCACCTCTGACTGTGCTGCTGAGAGGAGAGCGTCGTGTTGCCCAGCTGCTATTTGCATGTATTTAAATGTTTAAATGTGGTAATATGCACATATTTAGTGCAGAATTGGCCCATTTCTATGTAAATGATGAATCGGAAATCATAAACAGCCACACGCAGAGCGGGATGATTCAGAGAGTTGGTGGCATCTGACACATACGAGTCTAATAACTGAGGACGTATCACCCTTAATGTGCACGTGTCAATAAATAATCATCCTATATCCTATAAGTCCCTGCTGACTTTAAACTGACAGGGCATGTTTTCACACTACACATATATAATTAGCACGATATCTTCTGGGAACTGAACCTTCAGTAAGGCAAATAGCAGTTGCAGTTGTAAAGTTTTCCACGTGTATCGTCTCAGTTTAGCCCGAGATCACGCTAACGTTTTCTCATTAGCACGAAACAACAGTGCAGCTGAAGTGTCATTCGTTTTTTTCACAATACCGGATGATTACCGACAATTTATCTTGTGGGGAAGATAAGAAGTTGTGCCAAATTAAATTGAAATTCTTCACCACAGTTGTTTGGTATTTTGCAAAAATAGAAGCAAAAACGTCAGCTTCTAGCGGCGCTCGATGAAAACTGTGGATCACAGAAGTCAACGGGCTCATCATCTGACGGTCGTGAATATCTTTATCATTTTGTAATGTATATTTGTCGTTGTTGTGGCTGTGTTTTCCTTCATTTGACAGTGTAGAGATAGAGTGACAGCGGTCTGACATGCAGCAAAGGTCCCTGGCAGGAAACTGAACTGTGGACCTCGCAGCTGTGGACTTCGCCTTCACCATCAGGCTACCGGGGAGCGCCACCTGTCCCAGATCCATCTCAGTGCATCCGTTATCTGTTGTGACAATTACACTGACATGTACATGAGATCTACATATTCATCGAATGGGGAGAGATGATTACGGAGGGATTGAAACCTTTCACAGAAGCGCTGCACTTCAATGAGGCAAACAATTAATTCTGCAGTGTCTAACTGTTCCAGGCTCGGAGACGGCCTCGCCAGATGTTGATGCTGAGGAGGAACTGCACATCCATAACGTATTCATGCACTACCACATGTGTAGAAGGAGTTGTGCTACACTATGTACTGTAAATGCTTTCCATCTTATTATAATACAAACTGCCTGTGCTCATCCAAACAGCCCACTTTGTGTGACACACCAGTCGCTATCTCAGAACAATCTGTCCCCCGGCCTGCGTCTTCACAGGCGATAAACCTCCGGATGACGCCGAGCATCCTGAAGTTACTTTCAGTCTCACATGGTATTTTTTTTTATTTCAGTGAGTTGCGAGTAAAGCTCATTATTGTTTAAACATGTTTTCAACCAGCCCGGCTGCTGCTGCGGGTGTTTTTCTATTTCTAAACAGACATGTTGAATTTAATTCCACTCAAAATTTACACGCAGCAAAAAAAGAAAAATTCCCCCATACAGCCGAGGAACGAGAGCTGAACTTTTCCTCCCCGATCGTTTCAGTAGATCCATTTATATCTCCATGAAATCCCCACAAGGGTTTGCACCTTTTACACTTTCTTTAAAGTCATTTTTTAACAAAGCAAGTCCGTATTTATTTCTGGGTAAAGAGGCCAGGAGTATCCACTAATATAAATTGAACTCTCCCACGAAAGCAATCGGATGGACTTAACCTCTGGGAGCTGAAATTTAACGGCAATTCACAGCAGCCCCCTCAACCATTTAATCCTCACACGGAGAGATTTACATACCCCGCACGGATATTTGTGCAGACACACATCAAGCTCGTCTCTCTAGAATACAGTATGGAAGCACACACACACACACACACACACACACACACACAAACAGCCGCCACGTGCTGGGTGAACGTGTCCCGGGGATACGGCACATCGGAAGGATGGCAACACTGCTGAGCCCAAACAAAATCAGCCAGCCCATTAAATGAGGCGTGACTCAGGAATCGTGCGTAATTTCTCTTGATGGTGTCTCAACGTGTTTTAAAGTCATTTATATAACGACGCCGATGATTCACAGAGGAGGCGAGCAGAAATGGAGCAGAAAAGGAGCATATTGACTCTGCCGAGCGCGAATCACGTCCCCGAATGTACAGCAGAAGGTCGGCGTCACGATGTGAGCTCCGGCGGTCAGCGGCCGTGACGCCGCGGCACCAACAAAGTGACGGATTAAACGTGTTTCTTTTCAATTAAATTAGCTCCACCTCTGCAGCTGTAAAAACATAATTAGAACCTCGACACAAACTGCCAACACTTATATTATATATCACTGCTCCGAGCTTTCCAAAAATACCTTCTGTAAAACTCAGCAATAATTAATCTCCGAGGCTACAACACATATTTCTCGAGCATCGGTGCGTGCGTGTCTGGGTGCATTTTCCAGGCAAAGTGAGAATCATCCGCTTATCTCAATCCAACTCATGTGACACCTTCAGGTGACGGTGGAAGGACAAATATACAGCGCGGCCCTCCTGCGAGGTGAAAATTAACGTGGAAAAGCAACAGTGAAACGTGGAAAAGTGTGGAGACAAAGGGAGGAGAAAGCTCTCACAACAAACGATCATAAGTACGCTGCGATATCGGAAACGCCACTTCTTCTTCTTCAGGAGTCTCCGAGCAGGAGCTGGGAGAAGAAGGTGGCTTTGCTCAAACCGCGGGATCACCGCGATGGAGATTAAGGAATCGCCGGAATACTCCAGCAGCCCGGGATGTCCTCTGTGATTAGAGAGGCTTAAATGGCAGCACCGCTCCCGGAGATACCACATCATCACTTTTGGCGCTATTCACCGGGTGATTTCATTCAAAGTGACTTACAGTACCGTGTAGGAATATAATTTTTTAGCACCGGTTGAATCAGACTCCACAGCCATGAAAAAAAAATTGGTCCCCGGCTATGCGTGGCGCCGTGCAGAAACTCCGTCGGATATCCGCGGATTCTAACTCAGCCACTTATTGCTGAGTTATGCTAACTCGCCGCAAACTTGTCAGAAGAAAACGAAAGGGGGAGGCGGAGAGAGGAGACGAGGAATCCATTAGTTTACGAGGTAGAAGGCCAAAATAGCTGAGCCGAGGAGGTTATTTTTACATGATTGCAGGGGTGTGTAATTGCAATGCCAATCTCCGGGATTTAGCAGAAAAACTTAAAACCAAAATTTCCTCACCGGCTTTAAAAAGTTTAAAATGTGGCATTTACATAATTGCGGTAGCAAAAACTGTGGGGATGTGAGATTTGAAAAGATACCTCTCTCACGAGAACGGGAACGATCTAATCAGATACGTAGATCCGTCCTCAGAGGCTGGTACGTAACGTAACAATACATTATATATAATAACTATCAGAGATCGTGGCAGCTGTAAGATTATTTAAAAGCTACAATCACTTAATCCTTAACCTCTTTATATAACTCAACCATTAACACAATTACTACAACATGTACAAAACTATGATTAAGGCCACTTATCAAACCATTAACGCTCGATATTTAATGTAAGTTTGCTCACACGGCGACGATGACACCACTCTGCCACGACCGGCCATTAATTCTGACGTCAGCGCCACCTCTGACCCGCTGCACATTACCTTACCAAAGCGCCGGCCCTGCTTGTTTGATTTCTTACTTTTCTTATTATCTACGGAGCGCGGTCACGGCTAATGGTCGCCATTATCCTCCGTCCTCCTCCGAGCCTGAGACGTATTAATCAGTTCAACTCCGACAACCAGCATTAACCGTAACGTGAATCACGTAGAGGTGATAACAGAGAGCTGACAAACCAGTGAATTAACCCTTGTTTACTTTCTGTTTCGCTGCGTACTCTGATCTAGACTCGACCTGCGACAATCGCCAGCAGCAATTTTGATGATTTGTGAATTGCTTAAGTTAAGTGACGTCAAGTGAAACCTATATGTACGGCCCAAGATCCTAACCTGACTCTCGCCAGATGAATTTCGTTCCGCCTCGCTCCACTCATCCATCTGGGATCGCTCCATTGGAGATCAAAAATAAAAAATCCTTGCATATGATTGGATAAACCACTTGTCTGTCATCTTTATTGACGCGCTACTTCAACCACTCACATCGAAACCAACCTGTGCCGTCGATGAGAGCGACGTTCTTTTAACGAAAAAATATTGGGTAGATTGGACGACACGGATGAAACAGCAGCATCAATGTTGACGCTTGCTTCCTCGATGCGAGCCGCCATTGTTGTCTGAATCAAAACAGTCGCTTCTCCGCTACGTCACATCTATGAAACTCCCGCCCAGCGGTCCTGATTGGCTCGACCTGAAAATCTGGTGCCGAAATCCCTCCCAACGGGAGCGATCCCAGATGTTTGTGAGTGGAGCTAGGCGGAACAGAAATGCATCACGGAATGCTCAGTTCTTATTATCGAGAGCTGACAGGGAAAAAAACAGAAGTAATGGAGTAATAATCAGACATTTTCATCCTTGAGCTGCGGAAATCTACTGCACTCGGTAATCGACTCGTCAGGGCTTCCCCACACAGGCAGGCTGCTGGAGGAGAGGATGAGTTGTGCTGTGTTTTTAATACAAATCCAGCAAAGCTAGCAGATGTTTGATGCTTCGTACTGTGTGCTGGGACTGTACATGTACTGTTGCTGAAGTTTGCTGCTGTTCTCACCATTAATTGAGGCTTTTTGATGGCGGTTTCTAGTTGGAGACATAAGCTGCAGTGTATTGTTCTCGTGCGGTCTTTTCTGAGGTTGCTAAAACTAGCTAAGCTAGCGGTCAGCTAACTTGACCTCTCGAGGGGGAGTCTTACTCGGTGTCAAGGTGTGTTAGACCATGGATTAAACTTACACCAGAATATCCCTTTAAGTTAAGTGACGTCAAGTGAAATCTATCCATACGGCCCCAAATCCCTCAGTGGTGACGCCTCAGGGGGGTTTACGATCAACACACTTCGGGCAGAAATATCAAACATTTCCTGGTTCCAGTTTCTTAAATGTCAGGAGCTGCTGCTTTTCTTCTTTGGGTTTGGGACTGAAAAAGCAATTTGAAGCAAAACATACGATGTTGTGTGGATAAAACACTTGAGCTGCAGAACCAGCTTCGGTCGCATGTGATAATTGGTTGCTGCACGGTGGCTGCGATGACATAACTGATTCACCAGATGTTCCCTTCCCCCTCCAATTATTACTTCTCTAATGTGATGATGGGTGCGAGTGGATGCGGATAAAAAGTGGATTTTCAAAGTCAAAAAAAAAAAAACGCCGGAGGGTTTTGTATCTTTGCAAACGAAGGAGGGAACAAAAAAAAAAGTCTCCGGGGAAAACTAATCACTTTCATTTTATATCTCTGAAGAATTAGAACAAGTTAAACAGAGCGACGCCGCCGCGGATATGATAATGGATGGTTTTCACCTTAAGGTCATTAAATAATTATCTTGTCGTAAGGTTTAAGAGCTCGTGTTTAAAATAGGACCGTTCCATCGCCGCTGTTCACACGGAAAAGCTTTTGAAGAAACCGCTCGCTTTAAAATATGTACATTGTGGGATCTGCATGTGTGAAAGAACATGCCACGCTAGATCTATTATTCACAGGTTTGTTTGTGTCGGAGACTTTGAAAGTGGGGTAGAGGATAGTTAGTATGAAGGATGAGGAGGTTTACGATTACGACATTCATTGTCTTACTCGGGTAATGTGTAGCCGGTCATTTCCCAGATACCACAGGGGGGAATAACTCACCTCCATCTTGGATCTACAGGCCTCCGAGCCATTAAGGACTAACAAAACTTGTGCCTGTCTCTATAATCCCCAGAAAAGAGAGACCAAAAGAAAGAGCCATGTTTCAATTTAGCTGCGAGAAAACTCTTCCCCTTCCATCCTCTTCTTCATTTTCTGTCTCCTGTGCACTTTCCTGTTTCTTCTCCCCCTCTCTCGCTGGGCTTCGCTGGAACAAATCATTAGTAACACAGACTGCTGTTTTTCTCCGGGTGAGCCGGGCTAATTTTGACACACTCATTATGCCTCCTCTCTCTCTCTGTGTCCCTTTCCTCTCCCTCACGCAGACTTTCTCTCACTTTAAGCCCTGACCTCCCTCCCTCCACACTGGGCAGCGCAATACATCACTAGAAAAGCTGCCTCTCTCTGGAGGGTGCCCCCGGGTTGGAGGCCCTGCTGTGCCGGGGTCAAACCGGGGCCACGGACCAATCTCTGCTCAAAGATGTCCAGCTCTGGGCGTGATCAGAGGTCTGTTCTCCCCACCACGAAACAGCTAACACTGGCAGCTTGAAGACGCTCCCACCTTCCGCGTTCCCCAAATTTGTGTTGTCTCGTCTCTTTTGTGTGTTTTTCCCAATTCTCGTCCTCGCTCCGTGACGGACCGGCGCCGGGGCCCGCTCGGAGCCGAACCGCGGCGCATAGCGGGAGGAGAAAGAAAAGAAAAGAGGGAGGGAGGGAAGCAGATGCTTGTGACAGTGTGGGGGCAGTAATGAGGGTCCCTACGACGGAGAAACAATCAGTAAGGCCTGAACACACAGCCCACTCACGCACACACGCACGAAACAGCGAGGGAGTAATGGGCTGGCAAAGGCCCGGGGCCGGTCTCGCTGACACACACACACATTCAGCACACACTACATGGTGAATAATGAAGAAGGAAAACCAGTACCATCACTGTCAGCCACTCACTGAGCAGAAAAGTATATTATCGGCGCCATTTTTTGTGAAATATTCATCTAGAACAAACAAAAAGCGGAGGTGAATCAGCTCAGCGTGAAGTACAGTAAAGAGAAAAGGATTTTCTTGGACTCTCAGCTGTTCTGTTCTGCACATATGACATCTCCGTGTGCTCCCCGAGCACAGGCACGCAAAGCCTTTCAAAAGCATTACCCGAGCGTCAGAGGATGCTTTTTTATTACGGCGGACAGCTCGGCGAGAAGGAGGTTTCGATTCTACCGAAGCGAGGGCAGCAGAGGAAGGGAAAACAAACGGTACTTGCCGAGTGTGGAGGTTCACGTTGCCGCAGAGGCATTTCAAGAAGTGGGGCAGCGGGGAGAGAGAGAGAGAGTGCACGTTGAAGGGAACAAGGTTTGAAAATAGCCTGGGACAATACGGAGACGGCACGGCTGCTGATGTGCACACGCACGCAGGCAGGGCGCTGCAAAAATCCCGACGACGGGCAAAAGCAAACAAGCATAAACAAAGACGCACGCAATAAATACATGCACGACACGCGCTCAAACAGACCGCCGGAGTCTAAATCAGCGGCAGGCTGGACGGCTGGAGCTGAGCAGGATTGATTAAAATTGATTATGTCACCATAGGAAGTGGTAAGTCTTTATCTGTCTCCCCTTTTAAGGCCCGCAGATCAATCCGGCGAGCTTGATTTAGTTAAGATAGCTGTCAGGCGGGAGGGAAGACTGAGAGCGTTAAATAAAATGATATACACAAAAGACCTCCGCTGTGTAACGCGTCTGACGTGATTCATTACTCGTTCACTCAGCACTGCATCATCCTGACCTTTTGGAAATTGCTCATTATGTGGAGGCTGTGCTTTTTAGCCACAATGATTAACATTTTAAATTTTAACAGAGGATACACATTTTGGAGTTTATGAGCCTCAGCTGTTATAAATATGCAATGTATGTCCCAACTAAAGGAAATAACGTACCGTACCTTGAACTGTTTTTTGTTTTTATTCTCTAAAAAGTCACCAAGACACTTAACTCAGGCCGAAGGAGCGAGCGAGCACCACCTAAAGTCGGTGTATTCATTTTTGTGACTTGTGTTAGGCATCGCGAGACTGACAGCAGCCAGTTTGCATTACGATTACAGTTACAGTGATGTATTTGACCCCGGTGTTTATCCCGGCCTCCTTCTCGCAGATGCGAACAGACAGTGACACAGTTAACTGCCTCACACACACACACATTCACACACTCGCAGACACAAATGCACACATGCGAACACATTCACTTTTTACACATTTTCCTGGTTCCCCCCGCTTGACGCTTGGGAGACAATTTGAAACGGTGGGTCCGTGGACGATCAGCCCTCCGCTGTAATTGGGTCCCTTGTCACCCAGAAAATTCATGTCAGTGTTGGTCACATGGGATGCTAATCTAAATGGCATCGGTGTCCTACTTTGTGTGTGTGTGTGTGTGTGTGTGTGTGTGTGAGCAACAGTGGGAAGGAGAGCTACGGAGAGCCAAAAAAAAAAAGGTGTGGTGACTTTCAGAAGCAAAACGAGAGGCTGCTTGTGAATCTCTGTTCGAGGCTGTCAGCGGCTACACGGCAACAAAGCTGCGCTCCAGCTGGGAACGTGACGACTGAACACGCGGCGCGATTCAAATTTGTTATCTTTCGTGACGAGAGGTAAGTACAGAGGGAGCTGTCAACGGTCTGCACGAAGACAAAACAACTTCCTGCGACTGATTTTTCTTCGTTTTCCTCGCCAAAGATTTGATTACGAGCCGGAAGGCTGTGGTGAGAAGTCAGCGAGGAAGAAGTGCAAATCAGTCTGACTAATTAATAATCACACATTCATCTCTGTCCTTTTCTGAACTAGCTAAGGGTTAACTTAACACGCGGTAATGGAGTTTCACAGACTGTGTGTATTCCTGACCTTTTTAGCTCCCAGACAGTGTTTTTAAATCCAAAGAAACGCGTCAAATGTAACAGCTGTGGTCGGGCTGTGGTGAAGTACGTTCACACGCCAACTCAGGTGTGGCGCCTTCGTACACGAGAATATCCTTCCGGATAATGTCTGAACGTGGGTGATGAATTTAGAGCGCGGAGAATGAGACGGTGAGGACTTACTACAGTATGTCAGAGTGCTGTTATGTGAAATTAATCAACAACCCTTGAGCAAATCAGAATTACATATTCATGCAGGGCCATTGTATAATGAATATAAATGGTGACCTTTGGAGAGCTGACTCTTTTCATATCATGTTTCCTCAAGTAGGTTGAAAATGAGACCGAAAAAACTGCTAAAATAAGAAACTAGTGAATTGTATTTGTTAAAAAAAAGCTAATATGCATCTACATTGTGTCTGTCTGTGTGTTATTCCCATATCTCAAGAGCCGTTGATCTCATGTCAGACAAGGAGGTGCAGTTTTGCATTTGGTGCAAGTTGGACACATTCAATATTAACACATTTCAGATGAACACAGCTCTGTGCAACAGTGCCATCGATGCCTCATTGCAGTAAGCAGCGACTGTTTTAAAGTCAGCTAATTAAGATTAGATTATAGGACAAAGATTTACAAGTATTGATGCACGTGGTGGTTCTAGGGAGGATCTGTTTTCCGTCAGTAGTCAAGATCGTTTACCGATCATGACGTCACCCATTGGTTAGTGGACTATCGTTTTGAAGGTTTGACAATATGGCTGCTACCATCTCGGAGCCAGAAGTGACCATATTTGATTAAGAGGTTGGTGCTGAGGAGGAAATCCTGATTGGATCGGACTGAGGACACACGATGGTAGCAACTCGTCTGTCACAAGGCAGCCGTGCCCTCAAAGAAGACTTGAAACTAGGTATACAATCCTTAGGAAACTGTTCACTGAGGTAACAAATCAAGTGAGAAGTAGGGTCGTTTTCTCATAAGCTTACATACAATCAAACTTTCGTTTTTTCTATATGTGGTCCATAGTCAGTAGGGATAAAGCGATCTAGACTGTTTAAGACATGTTACGCCTGTCAGCACTTCCGTCAGCAGCAAGTTGATCAAAGTTTTCTTCTTGATGGCTCCTATAGAGGCAGGTAGGAGATCCGCAGGCGCCGGCTATAAACGCTGAGAGCGACTTAGTACAATGTACCGTGAAAGTCTGCGAGTACCATCTGTGGGGGGCTAAGTGATGAACTAGAAGGCTGCTGACACAATAATTGCCGGCATCTAGCAATGAGGCTGAGAAGAAGGAATAAGAAAAAGAGTGTGAAGCAAAGTGGTGGAAAGGCAGGATGGGCAGAGTGAAAGAGGCAAAACTTGAGTTGAGAGGTTGATAATTATCACGAGGTGAACGTTAAGCACTGAGAATGTGGCTCTCCGCTTTAAAGTCTCTGCTAAAACAGCGTTTGGTCCGACGTCAGTGTCCCAACATGCGTCATTCCCAGCATGTGTGCGTGTCTGAGTCACCAAGATGGGAAAACCACCCTCAATAATGTGAGTAACACAAAAATATGAAGAGGCAAGGATGTCCAATCCCATGTCCGTAACTTCAACCCCTTGTTGTTAGCTGGGTCATTCCATGAAATCGGTGCCTTTTCAACTTTGAAAAGTTAAAATTTAAATTATATTTAATTGCTATTTTTTCAGTAGCCAGGAATTAAAGACAGTTTAAAATGACAAGAAATTATATTGTGCCATCTCAGCTATGGAATTTCATATTTTATAACTGTTTTAGTCAAGTCCTGTTACTGGAAAGGTAACAGGGTTGACAGTAACAGGGTTGACCATTTCAAGCTAATTTGCCCATTGCTAGCTAAAACAAATGTTAGCTAAAGCACATGCTATGTACTTTGAAAGGAAATTACATGTACATATTGATTATATTATGAGAAATAAATAATTGTTTGGATTTATATGTTAAAAAATGGTAACAGGGTTGACGTTGTATGCTTGTCCCCCTGGTTCAACCTTGAAAAAACATCAAAAATAGCACATCAGAGATGAGCAAAACTTACTGGTCACTGAGCTGTTAGCATCCTGGTTCAGAGATGATGCAATCTCCTGTAAATCATGTCAAATCTAGAATGTACCGTTATTTTGATAGGGTTTTTTGGTTAGGGTTGACAACAGGGTTGACATAAAATTAGGGGACACCGATAAATTGGTAAATATTTATTACAATTAATATATATTTTTACCAAAAACACTGTTTCACAATAAGATCATACTTAAAACAATTTGTAAATGTGAACATTTTAACATTTTGCCAACATTTTACAAATTAAAAGTCCTGCTGACGTACAACAACAACAGTGAGGGACAGGCCAAAAACCTCACCCTCATCAGCTTAAAAATCATTTTTATTATTTAAAATAATATTTAATTGATTTTAATTTGATGTTTTATTGAGGAGAGAAGACATGGTAATGTTATATTTTCAAATTACATCTTTGTTTGTTGTTACTGTAATTTTATGACTGATAATTTCTTGGGGACACAAAAGGCACCGATTTCATGGAATGACCCAGCTACAGAAGGCCACAACCAACCACCAACCTTTCCCTGCAAAGGTACGTCTGTAAAAACTACCTATACATCAGAATCTCACCCACTGGGTCCGTTTGAATTTGAAAAGCTCCGGTAAACACAAAATGTTTTCATGCCATTTATGTGTGTTGGGACTAAGCAGCAGCAGCAGAGTTCTCAACCGGCACTGAAAGCCCGGGACGTCCCGAAAAACTTACAGTGGAACCTAATTGAGAGGCGAGTCTCCAGTTATATTAATACACCCAAGGGTCCAATGCATCCCTCGCCATGTTTTTAAACGGTAAATGGCTCTGCACTTACGCAGCATAATACCTTTTTGTTCACTTAATGGGCCATTATCCCGCAAGGTGCATTGTCACACTGAGAGCAAAGGGACTTTGTAACACTACGAGTTTGGTGTTTTGTTATCTTTTCTTTTTAAAAGCCATTCATCCGTGGTGAGCTTGAATAGCAGGTACAGTAGAGACGTGAAAACACAGACAAAGACAGTAATAATAACTGTGTGCGAGGCTGACTGAACTAACAAGGCACTGGATATGGTACGAACCTCCGGCGCTGCGATCTGAGGACAGGTACAGGCCCGTCCACACCCAGATTAATAACTAAACGATATTAATGACAATGTAAACAGCGACACCAAGAACAAACTGCGCAACTGTGTCAATAACCCATAAAATTACAATTTGGCATAACCATCAGTAGTGAACAAAACAAGCCAGGGATCGAATCAATGGGCGAAGCAACCGCCAAAGAAGGTCAACCACGAAATGTAAGATTTGAAACGCACCTTTTCGACAGCTAAATCACCATTATCAACAATTACAAAGTAGATTTCTTGATAACATTACAGGGCGTCCCGACAAAACCTAAAGTAGACCACTTGGCGGCATGCAGCTGAATGAATGCTTTGTTAAAAACGTTCTCAAGGTAGAGGTTTGGTTTTTAGCAATCTCATCTTTTAAACCTCTTCAAGCTGCTCAGGAAATGGACATCTACAGTTCCCTAACAACTGGGGAAACTTTAATCGGCATGAAGAATAAAGCACCAGAACAGCTCGGTATAATAGGCCTTGAGATGAGACTGTTCTGTCACCTTCTGTTTCCATGGTCACCAATGAGGCTCGGTATCGAGCAGGGTAGATCTTTTCTCTTCTACCTGCAAACACACAGCCAATGAGACGAACTCTGGTTCTTCTCCGGCACTGAAAAGTGGACGTCATCTTGGTTACAGCCATTTAGCCAGCTGTGTGATAAACGTTCATGTTTCAAGGGTATCGCACATGCGTGAAAGCTGCAGACACCGCAGGGGGTCGGGGCAGGTGGGCGGTACCGCACGTCCATCTCTTCCCACGGGTTGAACTCACAAGAGGGTGTCTCGGTATACCCGGCGAGAGCGGACTGCCTGTTCTCGGTGGAAATAAAAATGTCAGAGGTAATTGCTTCTAAAATGCCTCCACCTGATGAAAACCATCAGTTTCATCTGATGGTCCGACGTCTCGGCCTGCTTATGACAGGAGCACATTTCCTGTACGAGCGCCCTTCAGGCACAACGCAGGTTTTCTTCTGCTGAGAGCCCTTTAATGGTTAAAATTAATGGCTGTAAGCTATCAAATAGGGCAATTTCGTTTTTTTTCTTCCTTCGCCGAAACCTTCCAATGACTGACCTCACTATGGCAACGGTAGTCAATGAATGACACGGGTGCCCTGAGGCTAAACCTATACTGTCTAATTGTGAGACCGGATGCTGGCAATTACCTGAAAAAGGGGGCAGCGTGACCCGTGTGAAAGCCCGCTTGTGAGGTAGGAGTGTCAAAATGTGTCCGTCAGGATACATCAGGCTTACGGTAGTACTCCTCGTTTTTATTCTATTGAAACCGGGAGCTTGTTGAAACGTAGTCGGAGACACGGTTAGATCGACTTCTCAGTTGAGATGAACACAAACAGAGGCAGGTACATCCAGAGCTCCTTGTTTCTGATGAAGTACTCTCCTACGAGTGCTGTATAGAGGAGAGCTTTATTCTTTGTCGTCTGCTTTGAGTGGTTTAGCTCCGTACCGTTGATGACGAGAACCGAGCGAGAGAAGGGAAGAGCGACAAGAAAAACAGAACCATAGAATGACACCAAGCCACCTTTTTTCACTCATGTACATTCAAATTGTTGTATTGAAGCCCCGGAGTCAGAATGACAAATGACTTGTTGATGTGTTGAACATATACATTTAAAACACACTGTTTGTCACGACAGTGTGTATCTACTTTCACGCTGTGATGGAGGAGAAAAGGTTAAAATATGAGATTCATTTAATCGCCTTTGCTGAAATATCAGGGAAGAAGATAAACGCTGACAACAGGTAAGAAAGTTTGATAAAAGAGAGACGAGCAAAAGAAAATGTGTGAACTACATTTACTCGAGATGCCCAGAACCCTGAAGTACAGGTGAGGCGTTCGAGGTATTGATTGGGTGATTTGTATGTGTTGCCGGCGCTTCTGAAATGTGTCTAGGAACATGTGATGATGGATGTGTCTGTGGCTCTCAGCCTGTGAGGGCCAGGGTGGGTTGCTGGGAAAGCTCTGACAGCCTCAAGGTTACCCGCCTGGCACCAAAACAGATGGATGTCCCTCATCGTAACTGTCTGTAATGTGCTCAACTCAATCATTTCCTGCCTCTCTCCCTCCGCCGTCCCGTACAACATCTCTCTCTCGTTCGTTCGCCGAGGCGGCTGCAGAGAGTCTGGGAGGGGGGGTATCCACAGACAGCAGTCGAAGTCGTGATTTTATTTATCACGCCGGGAGATCTTCCACATCTTCTCCTGGGAGCAACAACTGAGATATAAGGTTGTTAACTATCATGTTCTTGTTCTGTTTCGAAGGAGAAGTTCAACATTGTTCACTGTTTTTCTGAGAGGGAGATGAGACGAACGATAGACGTCTGCGTGTTAAGTATTAAGCTGGAGTCAGGCGCTTTCACGAAAAAGAAATGTGTGGTTTTATGAGAAATTGGGGAATTTTCACCATATAAAGTTGTTCTAACTAACATGTTTGTAGACATATTCCATTTCCAGGCCACCTGACAAGGATTGATATTCAATCCTTATAGTTGTGGTTCGTTCTTCAACAATTTAGGAGAAGAATTTAGAATCTGAATTTTTGGCGGCACAACTTTGTTCACCAACTAGTCACTTACTTTGTCCACTGGGCACGTTATGCACTTTACGATAAAGGTGCAATATGTAGGAATTTGCTACACTCTTAGAAATAAAAGTTCTAAGTAGATCCATATAAGGTTCTTCGGGTTGTCCTCATAGGAGAACCCTTTTTGGCTCCAGGTAGAACCTTTTATAAAGGTGGAGGGTTCTACCTAGAACCCAACATAAAGGGTTATACCTAGAACTGTGTGTGTAAGGTTCCACCCAGAACCCCCCATGAGAGGTTCTACAAAGAACCCATACAGGATCTTATACCCATGCTTTCAACAATCCCTGAAGAACTCTTTCTCCAAACAAGGGTTCTCTGGATCAAAATGGTTCTTACTGGAACCGTTAGTGTTACCAAGAACCCTTTTAAAACCCTTTATTCAGGAAAGAGTTTTTGAAGGGTTCTCTGGATCAAAATGGTTCTTACTGGAACCATTAGTGTCACCAAGAACCCTTGAAAAACCGTTTCTTCAGGAAAGGGTTTTTCAGAAGCAAATGGTTCCAGGTAGAACCTCAGCCCTTGTAGAAGAACCCTTTTGGAACCCTTATTTCTAAGAGTGTACCAGTCGAATTCATAGGCCTGCTCCAAATAAAGAAGGGGGCAGCATGTCACCAGAGTAAATGCTAACTGCTGCTAACAGTAGCTGTTAATAAGCTCAGTTAACAATGGCTGGGAGCTAGGTGGTTAGCATGCTAACTCAAAAGTGTTATAACTTCACATGTCCGTTCTGTTGATTGTTTAATTTCTGAATGGTTTTAAACTAAAAGTTCTACGTATGTTCTATTTAAGGTAACAAAAGATCTCTGCATTGACAATTAGTGAGTAACACCAACTTTTGTTTCCTTACAAGTTAGCGCCTCTAAAAAAAGATGCAGGTGACAAACAGGTGATGATACTCACCTTGGGCGGGTTTGTTGTTATAAGCGACACCTTGCTGTGATTCATAGTGTATATAAAAAGATTCAATAGTGCAGCTTTAATTTAACTATCAAAAAAAAAATAATAATCCTGCAGCGGGACTAATGGCTCAGAGATACATAATGTATGAAAATAAAAATATATGATCCAACATATTTCTTCCACGCGCCCCTTTATTGACACTCATGAGGAGTAACACCTTCCACTCCTCTCCTCCATCTTTTTTTTTTCTTTCTTTATAACAGTTTTACATTCTCTTTCTTCTGGCCCTGGGGCATTTAGGCTCCACAGCACAGCATATATCCAATTATACCGCGGCTCTGAGCACGGCGGTGACACATCGATTGACACAAGCGACATCCAGTCTTATCACAGTGACATGATGCAGTGCTGGGCAAGCATCATTAGCCTGATCAGCCAATAGCGGGGCAGCTCGTTAGGACCCCCCCCCCCCCCCAAGGGCTGGACATGCAGCTCTGGTTCTAATACAGACATCATAAGACAAGGAAGAGGGGTGATAAAGTGACGGAGAGATTATAAACCTTGGAGGGACAACTCTCTGTTTGTGCAGTCTCGTGTATGTATGTGTTTCAGGCAATTCCACCGGGGTTGATGTCGGGCAATTACACTTCTCCTCGAGCGACAGCTACACAAGAACAGGCGCCGTTTTCCTCAAAGCGGCAAACCTCCATCATTCCAAAACATGTTCTTTTGTGACGACACCGCAGGCATCTGTCAAACCCTTTAAGCGGGCTGTTTAAGCTACCTGATCACGTGACGCCTCAGTCGTCGGGGCATTTTCTCGCTAACGTAATCGCCTCGACTGCGACAACAAAAGGAAGAGAGTGAGATCATTTTCAAAGTGTGCTTTTGGGATGGGTTGTGCCCCGAGGACAAATCATTCTCTGTGGGAAACTTTTGGCCCATTTCTGATCTACCTGCAGTATTTATAGGCAAATGTTCTCATATTTCTATGCTCCACTTATAAGCCCTCTTTAGCCAAAAGGTACTTTTACGTACCGTAGGAAGGCTTTCTATAAGCTTTGGAAAGAAGAAAACCAGGAGGGATTTCACGTCTAAATCCCCCTTGTTTGCTGCTCTCTCTCCTGATTAATCTTGATATTGTTAGGTGTAATGATCAGTAAACTATAACGGAAACAAAAGGTTGAATATTTTCCTTCTCCAGCTGAAAAAGTTGGGTCCAAAGTTGCCGCCGCGACATCTGTGTCCAGCTGAAACTACGCCAGCCTCCGCGGTTCCGAGCGCACTTCACGGCCAGCTGACCTCTGCTCCACACCTGTTGGCCCGTCCCAGCCAGCACCAGCTACTTTATCCTGATTTGCAGAGACAGCAGGTTAAATAATTCAACGCTCCGCTGAAAACTCCAGTATTCATGAGCAGGTCTATAGATACCAGCGCTGTGTGTGTGTGGGTCTTTTTATCATTTGATTGTTTATTCTAAAACCTCCGCTCATCATTGACGTCATATCAAAATGAATGCCGCTATTGTGCGACCGCCTTTTTTTTCTCCTCATCCCTCCGGGGTTTTTAAACTGTGGGGCGGACACATCAGCGAAAAAAGAGGGAAAATGCTGTTATTTATTGTTGATTTTTTGTTCTCGGTAGAACATTGTGGACCAAAGAAAAACAGAGCTTCTTCCTCAACCCCCCACTTCTTTTGTCCTTTTCTTTTTCCCCCCCTCACTCCTCTCTCCGACGAGTGGAAGAGAAAATGACTGCGAGGCGAATGCCACGATTATTTTCTTTTTAAATATTGAAGGAAGCAATGCCGCCGCCGCCGCGCTTGTCATTTATGTAAGCAGTTAGCCGGATATGGTTGCAGCCCTTTGAGCGTGCCTTGAAAAGTAAATTAAGGACATTGGGCTGAGCGGAGGGTTGAGTCGGGATCAATGCACCGACAGAGAAATTCATCACTAAATCTATCTGAGCAATTACTGATGTCAGCATCAAGCTGACAAACAGTTTTCCGTTGCCTGTCTTCGGCTCGCCTCTCCCTTCTCCGCTCGTTCTTTCTTTTTTTTTTTGTTTGTTTACTGTGTTTCCTGACTGTGGAACAATGCAGCGACCTTTGCAGAGATAATTCTATTACGTAAGTTGAGTAATTGCTCTGGATGTGGAAGAAGGAGTGTCCGCTGCTCCTCTCGCTCGGCCCACAGCTCCCGTGCCCTTGGATTTTTTAAATGAAACTCTGCGGTATTCATACAACCTGACAGGGAGAGGCTCAGCTTAGAAAACAGAGGAGGAGAGGAAAGAGGGAAGAGGAGAGGAGAGAGGGAGAAGCAAAATAAAGGGGGGGGATGGATGTGAGACGACAGGGAGATGGAGATGAGCATGACAAAAGCAGTGAGCCAGAACCGAGCAGGATGAAAATGCTATAAAAAGAGTCCAAACCCTCCACCCTCCCTCTTTTTTTTTTTCTTTAAGCAGCGCCGGGCACGACATGTACCTCCCGATTGTCCAAGTATCTCTGAAAATGGTCTGTATGGTGCAAAGAGCCTCTGCAAAGGGGTACACAAGAACAAATGGAAGGAGCACAGACAGGTCTTGCGAGCTGAGGTTATGTTTTTTTCCCTTTCTCCTCCGCCACCTAGAGCCCCGTCTGCCACAATGGTGGAGTGCAGAGAGGGCACGGCGCTAACAATCGGCGCCGATGAAACGGCGAGGGGGGCTTTACTGGCGAGAAATGTTCACTTCACTTTGTTCGAGTTTCTTCATTTGGACAATGGGCAGAGACGGAGTCAGAGAGGCAGACAATTACTGATATTTGCTGCCAGCTATCAGAGAGAGAGAGGGGAGAAGACCGAGAGAGACGGAGGGAGAAGCTCCACTCCCACATTGTTAATTAAAAAGTCTCTCTCAGCGCCGCGCTCGCTGAATAAAAGGCGGGACGCACAGTCGAGCAGAACACACACGCGAGGCAAAGACTGTGTTCACTGTTGGTTTCTTTTTTTCCCAATAAGCTACTCCAATCAAACAACAACATTTGGCGACGCGATCGTATTCTTTACTACTTTTGATTTTGCATTGTGTTGTAAGGGATCGCACAATATCTCCCTCTATGATCCATAACTATAGAAATTGGATGGTCTGTGGGTTTGTGAGGAGAAGAGGGGGGGTAGATTAAGAGAGAAAGAGGTACAAGAGGCGAAGCAGTAGAGGAAAATAACAGGAAAGCTGATTTCATGCTCGGGGGATTGCATCTCATTTTCTCCCAGAGTGGAGGGACCGTGTGCGGTCCAGCTCGTGGATTTACTGCCACCTGGTGGTGCGTGACGGCGCTGCTGCCGAGCCCCCCCTGAAACCTCACAGGGGACGCAGGCTTGTCATCCGAGTCAACACCAGAAGATTGGGTCAATCCTACAGGAGCCGAGCAGACCCCGGGCAGACAGTGTCATGTACACTCGTGTGTGCGCTCTCTGAAATGTAAACTCCCAAACCAGACTGCGTGTTTGCTTGACTTTGCCTCTTAATCCTTTTTTTTCACTTCCCTTTAGTATTTATTTTGTCACTTCTAGCACAGGAAATTAAAATAGAAAGCTTGGAAGAGCACCAAAAGAAAGAAGGGAATCTTTTAGGGGGAACGGCGCTCAGTTAAGGATGCTATTATACGCTTGGACAGTCCAGTCGATATTACTGAACATCTATCTCCAGAACCAGGAGAAGGAGACGCGAGACTTGAACCTGCATTGTCATGAGATGCAAAATAAGTTACCGTCCAAAGCTCTTGGGTTTTCAAGAAAAAAATATGTCAGTGGCGATGGGAAATCGATGAAAGCTGCCTCCCGGGCCGCACCAGGAGGTGAATTAATGAGGGCTTCTCATCACTAATTAACACATAAACACACAGCTCCTATCGCCAAGAGTCGATGACTCCGACTCGACTGCGTTACACGATCTTTTCTGCAAAGGGAGAGTGAGAAAAAGAAGGATTTGAGAGATATGAAGTCGTACGCGGCGGCCGGGTCGAACATCAGAAAGGTCTGGATGATTAGGGGATGCCAGCGCTCACAGAGAGCAGCTCTCCTAACAGCCTCCACCACCTCATTAGTCTGGCCCAGCAGCAGCGTGCCCCCACTATTAACCGCTAAATGAAAGACCGCCAGCCGTGATTACTGAGGGGAAGTCCCCTGTCGTCATGGGGATAACAGATCCCTGCACGAACACGCGCACACACACTTAATAAACTCACACTTCGACTCCTATGATAGCTATTTGAAGGGCGTTTATAAGAAGACGATTGAGGCAGAAGTGGATATTTTACACATCATCAGTCACAGCCGCTCGATCCCGAAAAGCCCGAGAAAAAAAAAACGTGAAAAGCTCGGGACATCAAGCAAACCTGTTACGACAAATTGCCTGCATTGCAGCGAAGAAGAAAAAAAAAACATAAAACCACCCTCAACAATTGCCGGCACTCTCGCGGTTGCTTCGTTTAAAGATCACATGAGGCTTTCAGCTCGACTTTCACGCCGCAAATCTGACAAAGGCTTAATAAGCACATGAGCGAAGCAGCCTGGGAGTCCTTGAGTCAAGGATACGGTACTCACTGTAGCAGAGAGGATGGCACGGCTCCATAGGTACATCCAAATCAGGCGTATGTAAATATGTGTGCTGAAGCGAGGCTGGGCGATATGACCTTAAAATAATAATGCGATACATGATGTATATCTCAATATTCATAACTGCTAGGACTGGGCGACTAAATCTAATACCTCAATATCAATATACTCACAGAAATACTAAGATTTTTGATAAATACTGATCATTAATATATGTATTAGAACAAGTAGAACAGTCTGGTGAAGCACAGTACAAAGAATTAGATCATTTAAAACCAGGATTATAAGATTATGTCACATCCAAACTCTGAGACGACACCCGTCATGATAACAATATAATATCATCGTATTGCCCAGCCAGTGTTTGCAGTGTGAAATTGCTGTACGTAATGTGTTTTTTATGCACCACGCACAGGATGTGGTGATGTAATGCAAATGCAATGTGGTCGTTTTGAACAGCTGGGTGCACCTGGTGTCGACTGGATGTGTTTCAGAAGCACAGTCGAAGGTTTCACAGCGGTGCAACAGCAGCTTCAGATGGAAAAAGAAACCCCATAATGCAACTCGACTCTTGTAGGACCCTCTGACTACCACAGTTTGCAACACAAGCTTTCTGTCTCCAAGCTGAAGCCTCACAGAACACATCACACCAATGCATCGACTTTGACAGGTAGAAAATCAGCCGAATGCTCCTTTAATGCACGAGCTCAGGTAAGTCTGGAGTACTCACGGTCGTTGCAGTGGGTCCCCGTGTACGACGTCATGGAGCAGTCGCAGGTGAAGTTCTCCCACTGCTGGATGCACACTCCCATGTTGGCGCAGGAGTCCTCCTGGCAGGTCGTGCTCGGGCCTGCGAGGAAGGCGGGAGGGACGGGGGGAAGGAGGAAGGAGGGAGATATACCGACAGGAGAGAGCAGTCAGGCGACAGTCGGAAGCTGCTGCTGAGCCTTAACAATGCAGGACTCATGCAGAAGAAATGCACTCTAGAGAGAGATACAGCATGTGGGCCTAGAAGAAAGAACGAGGAGCCAACAGTGCCGCCACGGGAAGCCTGACCCGGAGTACAACACACTTAAAAACAGTGTGGGAAATCCCGTTTCACGCTGGGTGAGGCAGCGATTGCGCTGGCGAGCCGCGGCAGAGGCGCCAGGTTTTTCACAGGATCAGCGGCACGCTTCTCAAACAGCATTTACTTTTACTAATTAGTGTAAAAGCCGCCGTCTGGGACGCTCTTTCAGTTCGGATCTGCGTTTAAGGCATGCAAGAATTGGACCGCAGCCGGGCTGATGCGGCGACACCGTCGACTCCCCTTAATTTCCGTCTTTCTGAGAGCGTGTCGATGGACGTGCATGCAGTTTTTTTTTCATCATTCCAACAAGTCATTTGAAAGAAGTTTTATCAGAGTAAAACTTAGAAAAACGCTGCATTCCCTCTGTGAACGAGCAGGATGAGACATAAACAGACGACCTTTGTACGAATGATAAAAGCCCCATTAAACGACAAACCATTTAAAAAGGAATTGTCATTAACACGATGCTTGCAATTTTCCTTTCTAACTGTGAGAAGACGAGGCGAACGTTAAGACACAATAGACAAGACAGGAGAGTCGTGAAGAGCAGAGGAGAGAAGAAACGGAGAGAGAGCACTTGAGAACATGGAGCGCATATCTTCGCGTATGCACTCGAGTCAGACAGGAGTCGAGGAGGGTATTCAAAGTCAAACTGGATGTGTGTTTGCTATTCCTCTACACCACACATAGCTCTTACCTTTGAATACTTATACTGAGAGGGAATGCAGATAAGGACAAGTGCACAGCATAGATAACGAGATAAACAATTCCCCCGTCAGAGTCTAGACAGACACGGGGGAGAGACCTTGACAGAAACCCTTCTGATAACCACATAGGAAACAAACAAGAAGTAAATAAAAAACGAAATTAAAGAAACAGTCCAAATAAATGGCAGACAAATGCAAGTAAACAGAGTTTAAGAGCAATTGTCTTGTGCAAGACAAAGTGAAGAGAAGAAGGACATTTTGAAGTGGAAAAACAGAGCAAGTTTGCCGGCTGAAAGTGCATTTACTGTGTAATGTACGGTGGCGGTGGTCGACCAGGCGTCTTGTGCGCAGACGTGTGTTTCTGTACATCGTATCGGTGCGAGGCTCACGTTTGCATGCACACATCGGCGCTCATTTGTCAGTGTGAGCAACGTAGCAGCAGGAGGTCGCTCGCTCTCTGAAAAAAAAAAACACCCTCGTCTGGGCGAAGCTGCAAACGTGACAAAACGAGAGAGACGGAGAAAGAGGCGTGATACATCAGCGGCGCGCTGACGGCGTTTAGATGTGCGGTGACAGCCTCTTCCTGCTGTCTGCGGCGGCCTGTAATGTGTCACAACTGGCGTTTTCTCACAGGGACAGAGTACTCACACAAACTGTTTGCCTCTGCGTTTACACCATCCAGATGACGGCCGTCTATCAGTGCTGTGTGAACGTCACTTTACTGAGCTGATCTGTTTGAACTCTTTGATTACTTTACTGAAGGTGCCCTGTGGAATCTTCTCGTGAACGTTTGTTTGCATTTTCTAAACATTTATGTGAGGCCTCTTCAATCTGTTGCATTGTTAACTGCCTCATAAAAAAGTTAGCCTCGCCAAAGATTTTGTAATATTTTGAATAGTTTTGCACAGAATGTATAATAATGTGTCTTAATAGCTGGCAATGAAATAAAAAAGAATGTCAATACAAAACGGCCAACAACTATGTTATTGGACTTGTTTTTCAACGTACCCATAATGATTTGATTTAAAATGCTCAAAGAACCATTTATTCGGAAAAATTACTGAAGAACCACTTAGGTTCTTTAAAGAACCCCCAAAGGTGCCTCAAAGAACCATCAAGAAATGGTTCTTTGAGGCACCATAAATGGTGCTTCAAAGAACTTTAGCAGAAATAGGTTCTTTACTGAACCAGTTGGGTCCACAAAGAACTTTCTTGAAAATGGTTCCTTAAAGAACCTATTTCTGCTAAAGTTCTTTGAAGCACCATTTATGGTTCTTTAAAGAACCCCCAAAGGTGCCTCAAAGAACCATTTACTCTGAAAAATTACTGAAGAACCATTTAAAATAGGTTCTTTACTGAACCAGTTGGGTCCACAAATAACTTTCTTGAAAATAGTTCCTTAAAGAAGCTATTTCTACTAAAAGAACCATTTTTTGATGGTTCTTTGAGGCACCTTTGGAGGTTCTTTAAAGAACCATAAATGGTGCTTCACAGAACTTTAGCAAAAATAGGTTCTTTAAGAACCATTTTCAAGAAAGTTATTTGTGGACCCAACTGGTTCAGTAAAGAACCTATTTCTGCTAAAGTTCTTTGAAGCACCATTTATGGTTCTTTAAAGAACCCCCAAAGGTGCCTCAAAGAACCATCAAAAATGGTTCTTTGAGGCACCTTTGGGGGTTCTTTAAAGAACTGTTTGCAGGAATGGTTCTTCAAAGAACCTCTTGCTAAAAGGTTCTTTGTGGAACTAAAAATGGTTCTTCTATAGCACCACTCCGAAGAACCATTTTTGGTTCCAGTTAGCACCTTTATGTTTCTGTGTGTTGGCAGGAGAGTTCTGCACTCTGTGGACATGATGGAAACTAATAATGTTGCTCCATTGTTCGAGCACTGGTCATAAATTACACAGGGTACCTTCAGATATGGCACTAGACCTACCCTGATGGTTATCAGGTAAAAAAAACAAAACAAGATGCAATAAAACCATTAATGTATAACGGATATACACAGTTACATGTGCTTGAATCTAACATACGTGTGGCTGCATCCTGTGCTGAGGTATTAACATGCAGTAAACACCAACGATCTTCTCTTTAGTTTGTTTTTCGGGTCGCTTAATCAGTTGTTTTGTCCGCCAGTCGTCTCTCTTTCTCTCTCTCTCGCCCTTTTCTCGCAGCATATTTACTTTTCTTTTTCAGAGAGCGAGTCACCTCTGCGGCACCCAAGGGGACATTATTGCCATGGTGACACCCACGATGCATTGCACACAGCAGACTTTCAGGCGAGCAGGCCTCCGAGAGGCTGAGTTTTAACCCTCTACCTTGCAGGTCGGCTTTGGTGAAACCAACTTTGTTAGCGCCGAAAGAAAAAAAATAACAAACAGAACAGAGCAGAGCGGAAGACAAGAGTAAAGGTTAGTGAGGGAGCAGCATCGTTAGAGTCCGTAAAAAGTTGCACAAGTTTGTCACTTTGAGGAACCCTCGTTTGTTAGCGAGGGCTGAGCTGCTGAACATGGTGGACACAGGCGATTTGTAGGCATGTTTTCTGCTCATTTAAGGCTCCTGTGCAGCGCTTTCAATTTATCTTAATCGTCTGCTGCCCTCTAGAGGTCATATGCAGAGGCCTGCACCACACATAAGGAACATTATGTATCTGAGCAGCATCATATTTTTTAAATTGGAAGAAATAATGATGTATTGAGCACTACAACAGTCCAAATGTTTGGGAGAAGATATCTAATATAAAATAACATAGAATAAATAGATTGCTCTACAAACACCACGTCATCAGCAGCTCATTTGTCTTCGTCAATAGTAAAACAATAGTTTGGAGCTGGAGAAGGAATACAGGCAGGCAGGTGAGCGTTTGACTGCAAGTAGCAACTTCTTGAGATCTTGCAAAATAATCTCCAATTCATAAGAAATCTAAACAGTCTGGCTTCTTTTTAATATCCTCTGATAATCTGAGCGAACAGGAAGTTCATTAACGTGCAGTTCAGGTTTTAATACTTCCAGCTGTCTTAACATATCACAAGAAACCAGAAGACAAATTATTTTCTGGCGAAGAGAAAAAGAAAATAAGCAGAAGTTACAATGCTGTCGTCTACTGAGGAGCCTTCCAATTACACTAACAGATCCTGCGCGGCAGGTCGCGGTTCGTATACGCTACAGGCCGTCTGTACCTTCACAGCCGCGCTCGATCTGCCCGCTGCGGAAAAGCGCGTCGTTGATGAGGTCCGGCAGGCGGCCGTTGAGGTCAACCGAGGCCAAGCAGCCCTGGAAGCCCTCGCGAGAAACGACCAGCTTGGGGAGGTTCTGGTACATGTTGGGTCCCAGACCTCCGACAAACAGGTCACCTGAGGGCGGAGAGACGAAGAAGGTAAGTTAGTGAGCGGTGGGACAAAGTCACCCTCCTTTCACTGAGTTTACCGCCATTTGATATTTTTAAAGAGAGCAGTATCGTTATTTTACATATATGATAAATGTTACATGAGATTGATACCACTCTCAAGTCTGTACGGTAAATATGGAGCTAATGCCAGCAGCCTGTTAGCTTAGCTTAGCCTCGCTGTATCCAAAGACTACCACAAATTCTAAAGCTCACACATAACTAACATGTAAAAATGATAAAAATCTGTCTTGTGTAGTTTTCAATGCTGTACCGCTTCCAACCAAGACATAGTCCACCACACAACCCCCTGTACAACAACGCTAATGTAATTCCTGTGACTTAATAACAGTCGTTTCTCACCTCTGAGCTGATTGTTCTGCATGTTTCTATTCAGTCTGTAAATCTGAACAGGATAAGGATTTATTCAAAGTCCGTTCGTACGCGGACGTTTAATTAAAATGTCTAAGTACCTCAGATTTAAAGTGTATCCTCTGTCTGGAGAATGAAGGGTTGATTCGAGATTCAATTATTACTATACAACACAAGATGGTACAGCTGGGCAGATATCGGGTCAAGTCTAAGGGAGTCACAAGCCTTAAATACTGAAGTCAAAGTCAAGCTGCACGTTGTTGTTCTGACTTTGACGTGGTACCTTTGAGGTCGAGGTTCTTGGCCCCGTTGACATTCTGGGTGACCGACTTCGAGTCCACCTTGAGCGTGTGCGTGTTGGAAGCGTCCCGCGTGATGACCACGTTGTGCCACTGGTTGTCGTTCAGCTGGTTGTCGCTGTTCCCCTTCAGCAGGCTCGGCCCGTTGCCCAGGTCGAACACGTAGTGGATGAAGCTGGGCGGAGAGAGAGGAAGCACATCGGATGAACACATCAGAGTCTGGTCGGTGTGTATTTGCATGCGTGTCTTGTTTTTTATCTTCTCCAGACTGATTAACCTTAATGGAAAAACTCCCACAATCAGCTCACGCCGCTCTGACACTAATGGGAGTTAAACTGATAAAAGAAAATAATCTTCGCTGCAACACGATGCTGTTTATGCTTTTTTTTTTCTAAATTACAAACCGTGCAACAGAGATTTGCGATCGATGATTTACTCGGCGTTGTTAAATTCATAATGCCTCAAGAAAGCAGCTACGCCCACATCAGTGCTGCTACTGTTAATCTAATAACTGAAGTCTCTGGACTGCAGCCAACAGCAACAACACGTTAGCGCCCTCGCTCTCCCGCTCACCCTTTGACCAGCTCCACGGCGATGAAGTCGTTCCCGTCCCCGCTGTTGAAGATGATGAACCCGTCCGGCGAGGTGGTTTTGAACTGGAAGAAGAGGTGCATGGTGGTGTAGGCCTGCAGCGTGGCCAGGCCCAGGTAGCTGCCCTTGGTCTTGAAGGTCACGGGGTCGGCGATGATGAAGCGCATGCCGAAGCGGGCGTTGAGCTCGCAGAAGTCGATGTCGCCGTTCTTGCACATGTCGATGTACTGCATGCCGTTGAATTTGAGGCTCTGAGGGGAGACGGTGCTGTTGTTAATACGCTTTGTTGAACCAAGATCGCCATGGTTACATAATGCAACACTGGGTTTTAAAGAGTCGTAGCCAATTAAAAGGGAATAATCATCATAAACAAGGAGGAACAAAGGACTGTCTTGATAATAACAGCAGCTTTGATTTAAAAAAGATAAGATACAGTCTAACAAATACAAAGACACGACATGAGTTTATCTGTGTCTGACATTTATAGAAACATCTTGCATCGTTATACCTGAAGATGCCCGATGAAGGAGGACGGCGCAGAGGAGACAAAGCGCCTCTCGGTCAGGATGCCCGTCTCCACGTTGTTGAACTCCAGACGGGTGTGGTCGCCCGCCATCTGACCTGAGGCGGAGGAAGGGGAGAGAGAGGAGAAGAAGCCGAGGGATGAAGGGGTGGAAGCGAGGGAAGGATACTGCAACCTAAACCCTAAACACAACAACCGACCATTTGTGATTTGTTGTTTTTTTGTTTTCAATTTATCAAGGAACTAGAAATATTCTTTAAGCCCGTTGTTGTCCGTGTTTCCGTCATGGACCCCCCACAAAGTTAGTACATATAAAAAAGCAAAACTGCACAATGATAAGGTCTTTGTCGTCACTTCATCTGTCAGAGGCTTTCTTCTCTCCGTCAACTCCACGTTGATGTGTCAAAGCAGATTTATTACCCAAAAAAACTGGCTTGTGGCTGAAGAAATGTTCAGCTGTAAACCCAATCCCCAAAGTTCTTGTACTCTTGGAAAGTACAGCCCCCTGAGCACGGACTATTTAGTGGAGTAAAATAATGTTCCCAGAACCTGATTTGGACCGGGTCACTGCAGCAGAGACACACTATGTTCCTCCGAAGGTCCCTGGACCCTGGGGAAAGTCCCTTTGGTGGGAATGTGGCTTACTTTGTAACTTCAGAAGCCAGTGTTGTCAATCACTATATATTATTATATATATTATGATTTAATTGTTTTTTAACTAGATATAATCAACACTACACACCTGTTTCATCTCCATTATGAAATCTAACTTGCCTGAATCCTAATAATTGCATCAGTATGACTTATACACCACATACAATCATGCATCGGATGTTAAAACGAGCAAGTTCACAGGAGTAATACCTTCAGCCATGTCGTCATCCACAGTGAGTTTGAAGTTTTTACCGCGGCGGACCACTCGTACTGAGTGCCACTCATTGTCGTTGAGCTTTTGTCCGGCATAAAGAACCTCAGGGCCCTTGCCTGAAGAGGAGGGTTAGTTAGTGAAGGGACGGGGGAAGCACAAGCACAAACCAAATCTTTGTTTTTTGCACGAACAATGAAATAAACTGGATGGTTTCTAATTTTGAATCAATACATTTGTTTCCAAATCATGTGTATCGTTATATTTTTACTGTGTATTATCAAGTTATTGTAAAGAAGAAATGTGTCAAACTAAACATTTGTAGATAATAATCCAACTTTCAAAACAAAAATTTGGTTTTTGATCTGACAACAGAGGAAAACAGTATCATAAATCACAACTGACAGTAAAATAAGAGGAAACAGTTGCTGTTACTCAGACAAGGACTCAACCGCTGCCATCAAAACTCTCTCCCTCGCTCTGATTCCTAGCTGGAAGATGAAGTTAAACCTCGACGATGCTGTTTAACGATCGATCACAAACTGAGCTGCAGTCTCACTACAACAGGAGACTGCAGAGATAGTGTAGGATAATCTCACGACCGACCACTAGAGGGCAACGCAGCCCCACCGAGTTCATCTCGTGGCCACAGCTGCTCATTCAAAAGCCTAAAAAACTGCTGAATAATATCTCACACAGATTTCACATCCTAAATGGAGCGTTATTTAGACGGTGAAAGTGATCTGTGGAGCCGTTTTAGATTTTAATCTGGTGACTAAACTCCTGTTGTCCGCTGTCGACCCATCCACTGCAGAGAATTCAAAGTATACTGAGTCACGTTTGTGTCGCTCGTGATCAGATCAACCTGTAATATTCACTGGAAAATGGAATTTGAACGAGTGTGCAAAACCAAATCAACGAAATCCTCAATTAATAAAAAGTTACATCCTTTAGAATTTGAACTTGCGGCGTCCTAGCTGATTATTCAACGACAGCAATAAAGCTAATTAATGTTGAACGGGAGTTTGTTTCTGTAACACACACTCACACACACATACATGAAGCCCTCTTTAGTCTTTGTTCTCTCTTAATCTCTCTCTCTCTACGAGGCTGCGAGCGCTTTGGAGAATAATGGAAAAGAAGAGTCCTCCTCGTGAGTAAGAGCATGTCTGCTAACACCATCTATAGATCACATTATAGGCCTATATGCTGCAGTACGTGTTAAAATAAGGGTAAGGCAGAGCAAACAAAAGCAAGTGAGACACGGGGAATATATTACAGTGTAATCGGGAAAACAATAGAGGCCGGGAGTAGAAATGTTCAGTAGCTATAGGCATACAGGGGGAAGATTAAGAACTAGTTGCCTGACTTAATTTGAAAAATGGGCCATTTAGAATATATAGAGTACATTAAGTCAGATTTGCATAACTTTGATCTCTGGCTATTACTTATTTCCCCTTCTTATCTGAGAAATCCTCTTATCAGCCCCCTGCATTCGCACATCTCTGCCCTTACATCTAGCACACAGGCTATAATCAAACATTGACTGGAAAAAAGAAAGAGAGAAGAAGAAGAAGAGGAGCTGCAGAAGAAGAATGTTGACTTACTGGTGTTACAGTTTATCCTGACACAGTCTAGATGGGGAGGGGAGAATAAGTGACAGATGAAATCGCATCCTTCAAGGTTACAGCTGCAGACATCCAAGAGCAAAAAGAAAAGCCACCTTCCGGGGACGGCCACATGACCTCGGCGGCCATTTTTTTGCCTGATCGTGCTACCGATGGTCAAAATCACTACGCTGATCCAATTTAGTCAAATTCGTGTAACTACTTAATAATATTGTCCCAGTAGAGGTCAATATTACTGCAGAGATTAGGCTGCGCTGATTTCTTTGGTTTAATTTGAATCTTTCACATCGTTATAGAATCATCTCCAAAAAAATAGCATTCATGGAGTTTGGTTGGTAGTTTCCAAAATGGTCGCTTGCAATTCAATGGCCACATCGATTTTGCAACGCACCAAATTACAGCCAAAATATTTTACAAGTAGCCCAACGACATGCTGAGAAATCTATCAATTGTATACAACATTTTTTTCAATAAAACCGAGGCTGTCAATGCCTCTGACTCAAATCTCCACCTAAGGGAGAATACTGAACTGATGTTTGGCAGGTGCAGGTTGAAATCCATGTGACCCGGCTGGTCATGTGCCGTCAACCGCAACAGAAAAGTGGGAACAAACAGCCTCGAGCCACGTAGCACCAACACCGTACAGAGACCTGAAGACCACCTCTCTCAGGGTCCTACGTTAGTAACTGAAAATTGTTCTGTGCATTAAATGGATTTTTACTGAATTTGAACCTGGGTCATTCCATGAAATCGGTGCCTTTTGTGTCCCCAAGAAATTATCAGTCATAAAATTACAGTAACAACAAACAAAGATGTAATTTGAAAATATAACATTACCATGTCTTCTCTCCTCAATAAAACATCAAATTAAAATCAATTAAATATTCTTTTAAATAATAAAAATGATTTTTAAGCTAATGAGGGTGAGGTTTTTGGCCTGTCCCTCACTGTTGTTGTTTTAATTTGTAAAATGTTGGCAAAATGTTAAAATGTTCACATTTACATATTGTTTTAAGTATGATCTTATTGTGAAACAGTGTTTTTGGTAAAAATATATATCAATTGTAATAAATATTTACCAATTTATCAGTGTCCCCTAATTTTATGTCAACCCTGTTACCCTAACCAAAAAACCCTATCAAAATAACGGTACATTGTAGATTTGACATGATTTACAGGAGGTTGCATCATCTCTGAACCAGGATGCTAACAGCTCAGTGACAAGTAAGTTTTGCTCATCTCTGATGTGCTATTTTTGATGTTTTTTCAAGGTTGAACCAGGAGGGACAAGCATACAACGTCAACCCTGTTACCATCTTTTAACATATAAATCCAAACAATTATTTATTTCTCATAATATAATCAATATGTGCATGTAATTTCCTTTCAAAGTACATAGCATGTGCTTTAGCTAACATTTGTTTTAGCTAGCAATGGGCAAATTAGCTTGAAATGGTCAACCCTGTTACTGTCAACCCTGTTACCTTTCCAGTAACAGGACTTGACTAAAACAGTTATAAAATATGAAATTCCATAGCTGAGATGGCACAATATAATTTCTTGTCATTTTAAACTGTCTTTAATTCCTGGCTACTGAAAAAATAGCAATTAAATATAATTTAAATTTTAACTTTTCAAAGTTGAAAAGGCACCGATTTCATGGAATGACCCACCTGTCTCTGTTCTAAAAACCCTCTCTAAAGACAACAGACTACAGATGTTCCATGTTTTTTGCAGCTGCGGTGCATAAATGAGTTGGATTGAAGCATTTTTTTGCGAGCGCACATGTGCTTTATGTCGAGGGTATCTATTCTCGGCTCATTGGTATGAAGGCCCGCACTCTGCTTTAAACGCGGCACTCGTGCCACCATCTGCAGGCGCGCCGGGTGCTGTGGCGTCGGGCTGTTTGCCAGACGGGCCGCAGGCTCGAGGGCCTTTGAAGGGGTGAGTGCCATCTTTGAACAAGGCATGGGAGATGCCGGCTATTACCACGGGTTACTAATGGACAGAGAGAGACATGAACCTGCTATCATGAGAAAAAAACAAGAAATAAATAAAAACAGACAACAAGAACAGACCCACACGATAAGAATGCATACTGTCGGCGCGGCACTGAAATGTACGGACGCTTACCTGCAGCTCTGATTAGATGGCGGGATATAATCTAAAAAATGTTGCTGTCTGATTTGATGCATGTTTGAGGACAGTGCCATCTATCAAAGTGATTCAAAAAGCAAAAAAAAAAACCTGCTTGTACACAACAATGAGCATGACTAACATGATCTGTTCAAAAGATGTGCTGCAGAGCATGGATAACTTTGTTAAGTGTTAGAGTGATGGATATAAAAATCTACAGAGACATCTAAAGCATCAAGGCAGATAAACTTACAGTCCAGGCAAGTCAAAACCAATCCATGCAACTACAACGACAGACTACAAAAAACTGGTTTAGTACGTGTTAGGTCTGGTGTCAAGTCTGGACCATAAAGAATAAATGTACAGAAACGAGAAAGAAAAACACAAAAAAACAGGAAGGCCTCCTCTTGGACGCGATGGGGAGGAGGAGCCAACGGGGACGGCTTATACGATACCTAGGTTGACAGTCAGTTTGACTCTGCCGCTGTCCAGCTCGAGCCGCAGCGTGTCGGCCGACTCGCGGGACGTGGCGGCCATGAGCAGGCCGAACGCCCGCTGGGACATGAAGCGCAGGGAGACGTCCTCGGCCTCCGTGTGCATGACGTTCGGGATCACGACTTTCATGTACATGCTGCCGTCGAAGGACAGGATGGACGACTCTGCCAGGAGAAAAGAGACGAAGGAGTTTTTATTTTTATTTTACATACAATAACTTTCAAGTAAGTGGCGCCAAGAAACGAAATATTGGGAAGAAGATACCATCATAACGAGGACAAAGTGTGGCTACACCTCCTTTTGTGCAAGGAAAGCAAACACACACACATTTGCATGTCCCTTATGTTTTATCAATGGGGAACACACACATGCATGTCCCACCCATGATGAATACAGATGCCCGGTTGCAGCTGTATTCATCATCCACTGACAGGCTTGTGACTTGGAGCTGAGGCTGAGCGTGCAGAGAATTAAATCATCATGCTACTTCCTTCTCTCCCATCTTTTTTTGGGGGGGTATGTAAAACCATAATGTAATACAAAAACACTGTCTTGTGTTAAATTAAGAACAATGAGAACAAAAAAGACGGTGGTGGTTCGAAGGCTGCAGGGCCGGACTGTTCTGCACCTTTTTTTTTTTTTTACGAGTTCGAGAAAAAGGAGGAGAAAACGAGGAGCGAGTGCGGCAAAGAAAGAAAGAGGAAAGACTGTCAGCAGACTGGGAGCCTCTCGGGGTTGGGGAGGGAGAGAAAGACAGATTAAAAAGGGTATCCAACCATGACATACCTGTTTTGACACCTCAGCTTTTTAAAAGAAAAAAAAAATAGCCCTGTGGCCTCAGAAATGCACCATTTGGCCACGTCTGGGGAAACGCTGAGGCTCGCTGGTGAGAGGTTTTTGGGAGAGTACCTGTAAACGACGCGATGTCGCGTGTCACGTTCCCCCTGTGCCGCCCACCGACTACCGTTTCTTTCCTTTTTAACACGAGAAATCGAGTTGATTCGTGTAGAAAGATGCTGCTCACCCATGCAACCAGCGACGCATTAAAAGTAATATTGGATTTTTCATCACCTAAATGTCAAGATTCATGTGAGACGCTGCAAAATTCATATATAAGCAGTGTGAGATTACTGAGCCGTTTCCAAAGCAGTGCACTGCTGTAAAAATCCCACACTCGTCCGTGTTGCTTTTAGGGCTGTTGTAAAATCCATTCTATGAACAAGCTGTCGACTGTGTGGGTACAGTAGCCTGGAGGATAATGAAACCTTGGCTCCCTATTGTTCGACTCAATTGTAAATTGCACAGGCTCCCTCCCTCCATGTGTCTCCTTCGCTCTCACACGCATACGCGTTAGAAAAGCGCCGTCACACAACCACACGTGCGTGCACATCACGCTGTGTGCAGACGGATGGGCTAACTGACGGAGGCATGTATTGATTCGTGAGCCGGGTCAGGTCCCAGGCTCGAACGGGAAGAAAAAACTGAAAAGAAAAACATGGTGGGAGTCAATCTGCAGCTCACAAAAGCCCAAAGAGACAAGCAGGGACGTGACAAGCGCCCTATAAAACAAAACTGCGATGTCCGCTCTGGAGTTTAAGTGGAAATAGGACTGAACAAGACTTTGAGGCATCTCTTTATTACACATCAAAGTTGGGCGAAATATCCTTATTCTTGTGATCTGGTCAGGATTTTGACAAAGGATTACTCTCAAAAGTACACAGTAAGAGTACTTCATATTACACATGCAAGTAGTCTATGAAGTACTTATTTCAGTAGTATATGAATCTTGGACTACTTATGGAAAATAAGTTTTTTATTACACATCAAAGTTGGGCAAAATATCCTTATTCTTGTGATCTGGTCAGGATTTTGACAAAGGATTACTCTAAAAGTACACAGTAAGAGTACTTCATATTATGCATGCAAGTAGTCTATGAAGTACTTAGTTCAGTAGTACATGAATCTTGGAAAACTTATGGAAAATAAGTTTTTTATTGCACATCAAAGTTGGCCGAAATATCCTTATTCTTGTGATCTGGTCAGGATTTTGACCCAGGTTTACTCTAAAAGTACACAGTAAGAGTACTTCATATTATGCATGCAAGTAGTCTATGAAGTACTTAATTCAGTAGTACATGAATCTTGGAAAACTTATGGAAAATAAGTTTTTTATTCCACCTCAAAGTTGGGCGAAATATCCTTATTCTTGTGATCTGGTCAGGATTTTGACCCAGGATTACTCTAAAAGTACACAGTAAGAGTACTTCATATTATGCATGCAAGTAGTCTATGAAGTACTTAGTTCAGTAGTACATGAATCTTGGAAAACTTATGGAAAATAAGTTTTTTATTCCACCTCAAAGTTGGGCGAAATATCCTTATTCTTGTTCTCTGTTAAGGATTTTGACAAAGGATTACTCTAAAAGTACACAGTAAAAGTACTTCATATTATGCATGCAAGTAGTCTATGAAGTACTTAGTTCAGTAGTACATGAATCTTGGAAAACTTATGGAAAATAAGTTTTTTATTGCACATCAAAGTTGGCTGAAATATCCTTATTCTTGTTCTCTGATAAGGATTTTGACCCAGGATTACTCTAAAAGTACACAGTAAGAGTACTTCATATTATGCATGCAAGTAGTCTATGAAGTACTTAATTCAGTAGTACATGAATCTTGGAAAACTTATGGAAAATAAGTTTTTTATTCCACCTCAAAGTTGGGCGAAATATCCTTATTCTTGTGATCTGGTCAGGATTTTGATCCAGGTTTACTCTAAAAGTACACAGTAAGAGTACTTCATATTATGCATGCAAGTAGTCTATGAAGTACTTAGTTCAGTAGTACATGAATCTTGGAAAACTTATGGAAAATAAGTTTTTTATTGCACATCATAGTTGGGCGAAATATCCTTATTCTTGTTCTCTATGAAGGATTTTTACCCAGGATTACTCTAAAAGTACACAGTGAGAGTACTTCATATTATACATGCAAGTAGTCTATGAAGTACTTAGTTCAGTAGTACACAAATCTTGGACTACTTATGGAAAATATTTTTTTATTCAACCTCAAAGTTCGTCGACATATCCTTATTCTTGTGATCTGGTCAGGACTTTGACAAAGAATTACTCTAAAAGTACACAGTAAGAGTACTTCATATTATGCATGCAAGTAGTCTAGGAAGTACTTAGTTCAGTGGTATATACATATATTGGACTACTTATGGAAAACAAGTTTTTTCAGAGAGTGAGTAAGTAGCCTAGCTGCTAGGCTGTTGTTAGCTAGCTAACTACCCACACAATGCTAAGCCTCCTAGCCGAACAATAACACTCATTCCACTATGGAAAAGTGTCATTAAGGTGTTAGTGTAGTGAACGTAGGCTAGCATTAAAGCTAACTGACTGTGGGTTCTGTAATGTTTAAGTGGATGCGGTCCCACACAAATGCAAAACATGTTAGCCTAGCGTAATATCACCAGTCTTCTACTGTGTAAAACATAACTGGTGTTAAGTATATCACCCTCTAGTCATTCAACCAATGTTAGCAATTACAAGGAGAACACAGAAAAAACAGCAGCATGATGCTAAAAATGCTCCAACAGTGTTCTTCTATTCAAGTGTACACACACACAAATCTTGAACAAACTGGTGAATATCATGCAAACATAATCGGCAGGTCTGTAGTGGGATTGTTTTCACCCTCAACACGGTTTTAGCTTTTCATAATTGAAAAAAACCCTCAACTTGTCGTCCTTCCCAACCAAGTCTTCCAACAAGCAATGGTGGAGTCTATTTTGGTGTACGACATGCTTGTGGGGGCAAAGGGGTCCGTATAATGTCTGGATGTCATCAGCCAATCCCAGCCGGGATAAGTCAAATGGCTTTTTATTGTCGGAGAGAGGAGATGGAAGTCTTCAGTGTATTTGTACACACTGCACACATCTTCCTGCATTTGAGTGGCAGCAAACCAAAGTTTTTCTAAACCGGAGTTTATTTTGAGAATGTCATTCGTTCAGAAGCACAGAGGGACGAAACAAAAGGGCAATCTAATTCTAAAACTTCAAAGATGACCGACCGCTGGTGACTGACAGGAAGGAGTCCGGTCGTCTGACTCACACTGTTTCCTACTGGTCAGATAATTGTCTCCATCGTTATCTCCATGAAGGATTCAAAGACACAATATTCTGCTTCTCTTTGCCCACTAAATATGGTAATTTCCTGTTATTAATTCTACGCAAATCAGCAGTCCAAGCTGTCAGCATTCAAACTTCACTGTGCGATTTGAAACATGTCGCCTGGAATTACAAACTCCAGGAGAACCATGACGTGAACCTGCACTTCCTCTCAATTCTGAACAGCACTATAGCATCTTTACTGTTTTTATTCATGCAACTTAACTCTGTCTTCATATTTCCGCAGTCCACAGGCAGCTGATAATCTCCGGCACAAAATGGCAGAAAGACATAGAAACGAGCTGGCAGCCAGAGAGACATATTGTGATTACTGGAGTCCAGATTCATCAGATGGACAGAAAACAGACTCCTTCTGTCTCTGTCTCTCTTTCATTATCAATTGATCTGTTATTTAATGTCACAATTAATCGATTCATGGTTTAGTCTAAAATGTTAAAATTGATATCTTCACCCAATGACTCTTTGTTTTATAATACGTACAACATATTAGATGGTTGAACCAGCAAATGTTTGACATTCTTGCTTGAAAAATGACCGAAATTATAAATAGATTAACAACTCATCATCTTCATTCGACCGACTCATTATATAAGAGACTCATCGTTGCAGCTCTGCACCCAAGTGGCTAAAAATAAAGTCATAAAGTGAAGTTTGGCCGTCAGTATTGTCAGCTATAACAACACTGTGCTTACCAAAGAGACTGCTGAGGTTTGGGGAAACAACAACATCACCACAACGAAGAAGGACGAAGAGGCAAAAGACACGATCAGGCTGTTGTAAACAAACCAGCAGGTCCTCTGAGCGTCTAAATTACTTTATTTTGTGGTGAAATTGAAGCTGAGCTCGGTCAAAATGCCTGTAATAATCTCTTGTATCTCCATGTATACACAACTTCACAGCAAGTACAGCAGGTCAAAGTTGAACCGGGACGTTCAGGGATGTTTACAATGAACCATCTCGGTAATATTTCACTGTTCGGCCTTGTATTCGCTTTCAAATACGTCTGCATACCTGGAGGTCCTGACAATCTCAGAGTTTACCACTGTGAGCACGATCTTATTTCACCAGCAGGAAAATCACGCTCAATATTTTGCGAAGCCAACACCCAGGTTGTACAACAGAATCTCGCCTTTAAGCTAGCGTTTAAGTTCCCAGCTGTCTTCTTCACGAGGCGAGAGCAGACGGCTGAACCGAAACATCGCTTTACATTTCTGCAGAATTAAACATCAGGCGCCGCGCGAGTGAAGACAGCCGCCGTGATTACAGCCATTCATACCTGATGTGACGCTTCTCGCAAAGATACAGCTGGTGATTGCACTCCACGCAGCCACATTGTGTGTGTGTGTGTGTGTGTGTGTGTGTGTTTAGATGTATGCACAACACGATATCTATGAACCTCCAGTATGTGCCGTAAGTTGGTATTTCTTAAGAGAGATATCAGCAACAGTCAGGATGTCATTTCAGATGGTAATTAAGCTGCTACTTGTCAGTACATGTGTGTGTGTGTGTATACAGTTTGTGTGTTTGTGTGTGTGTGTGTGTGTTCCAGCGAGCCCCACACTTTACATAATTAGCGGTCCAATTGAAGCAGAAGATGGAGGAGGAGGAAAAGCTATTAAGTGAGAGGCTTCGCAAATATTCAGGGTATAGAAGTGGGGCGGGGGTACGTGCTAGTCAAATCTCTTCTGCACACACACACAAACACACACACACACAGACACACACTTCAGTCCCTGTTCAAACTCTGAAATCTGTATTCTCTGGTCCTCCGTGTTCCCATTATTTCCTCTCCTTGGCTGTAACTGTGCAGGATTATCTCATCTTTTTTTTTTTCCTCCCCCTAACAGAGTGACACGTCTTTGTTTTGATAAACAAACCAACAAGGGCCTTGACTGTCATTGGTGTTTCAAGCAAATGCCTGTCAACCCTGCTCCCACACACACACACACACACACACACACACACACACGCACACAGTGTCGGCTGTCAACAATCTTTAGAGTTCAAAAATCACATCCTCATCCTGACAGCGAGGATAAGGACATCGATAAAGAATCTTACAGGCACTAAGTGTGTCTTAGTCTCCTTTTTGTGTGCACATGCACAGTGTGTTTACGTGTGTGTGTGTGTGTGTACAGTGTTTGTGTATGATGTGTGCACGCACTGAGGCGGTAGGAAATGCCTGCACTCGACAGAAGAGGCTCTTGGCTGTGGACGTTATCCACAGTAATCCTCACCACGTGATTCACTCTGCAGACACACAGGCGAGTGCACACACACACACACGCACACACACACACACACACACACACACACACACACACGCACACAAATTAAGTGCTGCTACAACACAGGAACATCAGAGCGACCAAAAATATCCCGACAGACTCCACTGTACTTTTAAAGGCACACACTCCAGTGGAATAATCCACAGCCCCTCGTGAAGAAATGCCGCTTAAATAAAACACAGAGCAAATACATTCACATACAAGAGGAGCTAAATCTGATTTAAAAGTGTATATATTAGACCGGAAACATCTACAGAGCTTTGTTCTTTCAGTACAGTGGTTTAATTCTGAGTTGTAATTATGCAGCCTTTAGTGGTACAAATGTGTCTGAAGCAAATACGACTTCAGTTCTTCTCATTACTGGTTGAATTTACTCTTTAAGTGTGCCTGACGGCACGATATTTGTGTGTCCTGAGAGCCCGAAACGACCTCCAGAATAACACTGTGGGTTATAAAAGGGCTGTCGGCCACACTGCTGAGTCACTGATTACTTAACCCGGCGCTGACGTTATTAAAATGTTGTTTTCAATGTTAAAAATGCACAATTCCCACAGCAGCTGTGTTGTAGTCATGTAGATCTACGGAAAAGCTGCAATGCTACGGAATTCTTTTACCGCAAAAAAGTAAAAACAGCTTTCAAATGGCTGTTAAAGGGATATTCCGGTGTAAATTTAATCCATGGTCTAACACACCTTGACACCGAGTAAGACTCCCCCTCGAGAGGTCAAGTTAGCTGACTGCTAGCTTAGCTAGTTTTAGCAACCTCAGAAAAGACTGCACGATAACAATACACTGCAGCTTATGTCTCCAACTAGAAACCGCCATCAAAAAGCCACAATTAATGGTGAGAGCAGCACCAAACTTCAGCAACAGTACATGTACAGTCCCAGCACACAGTACGAAGCATCAAACATCTGCTAGCTTTGCTGGATTTGTATTAAAAACACAGCACAACTCACCCTCTCCTCCAGCAGCCTGCCTGTGTGGGGAAGCCCTGACGAGTCGATTACCGAGTGCAGTAGATTTCCTGCAGCTCAAGGATGAAAATGTATGCTTGTGGCTTTTTGATGGCGGTTTCTAGTTGGAGACATAAGCGGCAGTGTATTGTTTTCGTGCGGTCTTTTCTGAGGTTGCTAAAACTAGCTAAGCTAGCGGTCAGCTAACTTGACCTCTCGAGGGGAGTCTTACTCAGTGTCAAGGTGTGTTAGACCATGGATTAAACTTACACCGGAATATCCCTTTAAGGCTAGCGTGTTAGCAACTGTAGCATATTTAAGCAGACGGTACACACAACAGCCACCTGATTGATGTAAATCCTAAACTGGAATTTGAACTCGAAATTAAATGTTTGACCTCGGTCGCTCGCTAGCTGCTAACTCTGTCTGCAGCTTTACACTGTGCACTTGCGCTAGCTAGCACTGGGGTTGATTGGACTCTCTGTCCCGGCCAGATTTAGGAAACGCTACCCACAAAGCACTTTGAAGAATGGCCGACAGTAAAACTCAGGAGGTCAGTGCACTCACGGAGGATTATTAAAGGATTCAACCTAAGCAGGCCCAGATGAATTTATCAGGATATCAAAAATCATAAAGGGCGATGTGGCGTCAGTATGAAACAGTAAGCGGTTTTGTGCATCAGACATATTGAACAGGCTTTACGCAAGGATGAGGTCAATCCGTGGAGCTTTTTTCAACACGTGACAGATGTAATCAGCATCTGAAACGAGCCTCTGTACGTTAGATCTCGAGTGGGATTTTGTAACGGACATCACACTGCACTGTTTATTCTCGTGACTTAATCATTCGCACCGTGTCGCCGGCTTAACCCCCGTCGCCGGTAAAAGTCAGCGTGGCATTCCTCAACAGTCCCTCTAAGATGGATTATTCAAAGCCAAGCTGCTGCGTTTCACCTTAGCTCGGATGCTGAAGTTATGATTAATGACAGTTTGTGATGATTTACGGGAGTAAAACACCTGCTTAGTGGGTAGTTACACACACGGGTACGCACGGGTCACTCAGACTAAACACCTGCACGGTTTACCTTAATCGCAGACTCGCTAAGATGTGAAGGTGCGCACGGCGTTAAGCATTAGAGCCCTGTCGAGGTTAAATGGCTCCTTTTTTTGCCATCCAGCGGCGCTCGAGCCAAACAAAAGGGCACCTCGGGGGCACTTGGAACGACCAGTGGCTTGTTAAAACACAGACACATTCTGTTAAAACAAAAGTTGTAATCACATAAATCTTCACGTGAACTAGCTAAAGGGTCATTCCATGAAATCAGTGCCTTTTGTGTCCCCAAGAAATTATGAGTCATAAAATTACAGTAACAACAAACAAAGATGTAATTTGAAAATATAACATTACCATGTCTTCTCAATAAAACATCAAATTAAAATCAATTAAATATTATTTTAAATAATAAAAATGATTTTTAAGCTGATGAGGGTGAGGTTTTTGGCCTGTCCCTCACTGTTCTTGTTGTACGTCAGCAGGACTTTTAATTTGTAAAATGTTGGCAAATGTTAAAATGTTCACATTTACATATTGTTTTAAGTATGATCTTATTGTGAAACAGTGTTTTTGGTAAAAATATATATTAATTGTAATAAATATTTACCACTTTATCGGTGTCCCCTAATTTCATGTCAACCCTGTTACCCTAACCAAAAAACCCTATCAAAATAACGGTACATTCTAGATTTGACATGATTTACAGGAGGTTGCATCATCTCTGAACCAGGATGCTAACAGCTCAGTGACAAGTCAGTTTTGCTCATCTCTGATGTGCTATTTTTGATGTTTTTTCAAGGTTGAACCAGGGGGGACAAGCATACAACGTCAACCCTGTTACCATTTTTTAACATATAAATCCAAACAATTATTTATTTCTCATAATATAATCAATATGTACATGTAATTTCCTTTCAAAGTACATAGCATGTGTTTTAGCTAACATTTGTTTTAGCTAGCAATGGGCAAATTAGCTTGAAATGGTCAACCCTGTTACTGTCAACCCTGTTACCTTTCCAGTAACAGGACTTGACTAAAACAGTTATAAAATATGAAATTCCATAGCTGAGATGGCACAATATAATTTCTTGTCATTTTAAACTGTCTTTAATTCCTGGCTACTGAAAAAATAGCAATTAAATATAATTTAAATTTTAACTTTTCAAAGTTGAAAAGGCACCGATTTCATGGAATGACCCTAAAAAGGTCAAGGTGCTCATTCGTCCCAACTTTTACGATTACAGCCTGTAATCTGAAAAAAACAAATGTTTTCTGTATCTACATTATGAACCGCCGTGATCCTCCGCATGGTGTGAATTTATAAGGAGAGAATATCTCGATAAAGCCTCTCGAGTTTGATTTATGGTTTTGCCCTTGCCGAAATTTCCCCAATTGACCGTGCTGCGTTGAATCGAGGTGGATAAATACACATCGGCTGATGCCTTTTTTTCAGACCTCGACAGTAAAGACATGACAGATAATGAGGGGTGATGGAGAGACCGGTTTGACAGCAAACCAGGGATGTTGCTAAATGTTAGCGTGCTTCTACAGTATCTGTTTGGGAATGAGGAAAAATGGCAAGATGCTCAAGATTAATGAGACAATCAGAGCAGCTCACTGTGGAGGAGTGAGTGTGTGAGGCCAGACTATACCTGTAAAACTATCTCAAGTGTCCTTGCAACTTGTGCGATTTAAAATATATGTATATTAGCAGACAGTGTGGGGGAAGAGCCGTCTGTTCTCCTTCGGGGGTTTTCATCGCCAGATTTTCAGTCCTTGTAACCAGGAGAACTTTGATCTGCCTCATTTCCAGCAACGCGAGCAATATGCTCAAAGAATGCGACAGCCTTGTGTTGCTGTACGACTCCTCCACATCTGGCGTACCGAGCCGCGCCGCCTGTTCGGCGTTTGAACCACCTGAGTGTGCAGATTAAATATACAGTAGCTACCTTTTACCGGACTCTGGAGGGGACGCGAGGGAGGGGAAGCTTCTCCTGCAGCCGCCCGAGGCCGAGTCTGACACGGCGGGTGTTTGTAGTCGGACGGCATAAAAATCACCGGCTGTAACGAGTTTTCACCTCGTGAACTTTCAACAAACCTATCCGTAACGCTCAGACAGATGAGAGAAACAAATATGCAGCTCTGACACACCTGACTGTGCACCTGACCGGTGAACCACGGCACCATCAGGGGGCAGCAAAGTCAAACACAGCCGGCTGCTGTGGAGATGAACAGGGTGGAGATGAAGAAGGGTGGTAACAGGAAACAGGAGAGGAGAAGGAGACGTCTAAAAAGGTGACCAAAAGAAAAGGAACCGCACGATGAGACCGAAAAGGAGATGAATGTAATAATTTAGCAGAAGGTTAAGGTGAACCTGACGGGGGAGAGCAAATTAAAGTAACTGTAAACATAACTGACATGATATTAAACAGGGAAGACTCGCTCTCTGAATATTATATGAGGAAAAACACACATGGCAGCTTCCCAGAGTGCCTCCTGATGCATGAAAACACTATTAGAAAATGCTAATTCGTGCTGCTTAGTAAAACACGCAATCCCGGATACTACTGTAAAACCCCAGAGAGCGTGAGGCGCCGCCTCCTCCGGCAAGAACAGGAGTACTCTTCTTCACCTTTTTTTTTTATATATATCTTAAAAAATCTGTTAGCTTCACTGGGAACCTTCCTCCCTGCTGCCTTGAGAGGTTTGGAGACTTGTCAATTTCTCAGCTGGCCGAACACTGAAGGCTTGATTTCCTCTAAGTGTTCACTCTCTCTCTCTCTTTTTCCCTCTTGCACAGTGTGTGTGAGAGCGAACTGGGAAGAAAAAAAAAACCCACACAGAGCGAGAGTTTGCGTGCGAGGGGAAAGAAAAAGACGAGAAAAGAGAATGCGATGAGACGCGGGAGAAGATGGATGCCGCACTTTCCCACATCCTCGCCTTTTTTTTTCCTGCATAGTGTGCCACAATGAGAGTCAGGGTTTACATAACCCCGGCGCAGCTCCTAAGCACACATTTAATTACAAATGGGGATTAGGGAGCAACAGCATAATGTTCTAAGCAGCGAAAAAGCGGAAACGAACAGATCGTTTTAAAGTGCAGGAGGATCTGTTCTCCTCGCGGGTAAACATTGTCAGACAAATCTCTGCCTCTCTGCCGCTGCCTCGCCGCCGGTTTTAACAATTCAGTCAACAGTTTGTACTCCTTTCTCTCCTTCTCCCGCTCCGTCTATCAACTACATCAGCCCTTTTGTTGTTCCTTTTCCGTTTATGCACGGTGTGAATGTGTGGAGTCGAGTTGCGTAAGGCGTCGCTGGCATACTGTTCCAGCAGCACGGGGACGACTGTCAGCTCGCCGTGAGTCTGTCTTCTGGCGCCCGGAGGCAGGAAACACCATCTTTGATGGCAACTTAAATCTCCTCAGTGGGAGAGGAGGAGAGGAGAGGAGACAAGAGGACATGAGGAGAGGAGAGGAAAGGGAAGAGAAGAGGAGAGGAAAGAGAGAGAAGAGGAGAGGAAAGAGGAGGAGGAGAGAGGGAGAGGAGAGGAGAGGAGGAGAGGAGAGGAGAGGAGAGAAGAGGAGAGGAAAGAGAAGAGGAGAGGAGAGGAGAGGAGGGGAGAGGAGAGGAGAGGACAGGAGAGGAGAGGAGAGAAGAGGAAAGAGGAGAGGAGAGGAGAGGAAAGAGGAGAGGAGAGGAGAGAAGAGGAGACGAGAGGAGACGAGAGGACATGAGGAGAGGAGAGGAAAGAGGAGAGGACAGAAGAGGAGACGAGAGGACAAGAGGAGAGGAGAGGAGAGGAGAGGAGAGGAAAGAGGAGAGGAAAGGACAGGAGAGGAGAGGAGAGGAGAGGAGAGTAGACGAGAGGAGAGGAGAGGAGAGAGAGAGGAAGAGAGAGAGAGGAGAGGTGGAGAGAGAGAGGAGAGGAAAGAGGAGGGAAAGGAAAGAGGAAAGAGGAGAGGAGAGGAGAGGAAGGAAGGAGAGGAGGTCAGGAGAGGAGAGGAAAGGAAAGGAAAGGAAAGAAAAGGAAAGGAAAGGAGAGAGAGGAGAGAGAGGAGAGGAAGGAAGGAGAGGACAGGTCAGGACAGGACAGGACAGGACAGGACAGGAGAGGAGAGGAGAGGAGAGGAAAGAGGAGAGGAGAGGAGAGGACATTTCATTCTGTATTCCTTCTCCTGCATGTGCTCGGGGAAATTACCGCAGCTGGCATCCGCGAGAATTAAAATTCAATCTACATGACCTCCAATCACTTAGGACCTCCTCTCTGCAAAACCATCATCTCAGCAAATGTAGAGGGGAAGAATAAGAGGATAGTAAAAAATAAGGAGGTGGGGGAAAAAAAAAAAAGAGCCATTCCCCGAGTCCCAGCGCAGCGTTGTGCACATAGTCGAACCCATGAACTCGGTTGGAAAGAACATGCGACACGCTCGATAATGCGGAAGATACCAAAGTCATTATTCTGCTCAATTCAACAGCGGGAAGGAGATAAACATTAAACGACAAATGGAACAAAGCCGAGATGAGGAGTGGATGGAGGGGGTCTGTTTTTCGGGGGACTGGGAGATACAGAAATGAAAAAGAAAAAGGAAAAAAGAAAACGGAGGCCCGGGCATTTTCCACACCCGGCACAATACGAGCACGTTTCGGCTTCGAATGGAATCGGATTAATCTAGCACGCTTCCTCAGGCTGCACAACTGCACAACACACACAACATCTCAGCAGTTAGGCTGAGATGTTGTGTGTGCTGTGCATCATAAACTGAGGAAAAACAAAAAGGAAAAGTGGACCAAAATCACTTAACACGTCGACTTAAACACCCTGACTGTCATTTTATCTTGAATTTTGATTTTATTCCAAACGGCACGCTGTATAATTCGACAACGCATTTTTAGGGCTTCATCCGTTCTGACGTTGGCTACTGTCGAAGGTCTCTCGAAAATTAGCAATTTTCTTTTCAACGACTCCACAGGAAGGACCAGGTGTGACTGTTCTGACGTACACTTATTGTTTCAAGCGTCTCAGCGTGCACTAAAAAAAAAAAAATCTGCTGGAGCCGCGTGTCAGCTCACCTTGACACATCTATTCTAAACTTAGTCAAACAGTTTCTGGCGTCACGGTGACTGCTGACACCTTTCAAGACACAAGGACTTAAAAATATATTGTTTTTTTCCCTGTGGAAATATACCATATTCATCATTCAGCTCCAGATATGACATATCCTCATCCTTTTTCCTTTTTTGTGTGTGTTTTTCTGGAGGTATAGGCCTGTCAATCACACGGCTTGCTTGTTAGTTACACCCCAAAGGAGGAAGCTCGACGGATGATTTATCACGCCGCACGTGCGCACGTATGATGAGCGGATAAAATATGGCATACGTAATACGGTCTCGCCGGTCGCTAACAGTCGTAGACACGTTATTATCACTCTAAAATGAGTATGATGTGGTAGCGTTACGGCGAGGTGCAGGTGCTGCTCGCCGCCGCTGACGCTTCAAATCTACCACCTGCAGTGTCTCACAGATGTATCGCCGAGGCTTCATGTGCTAAATGATGTGAATCAGTGAACACGTCCAGAGCTGGCGGGCTTTCACTGTCGGCCCGGATAACGCTTTAAAGCTGGAAAACCGAAAGAGACGAGGTGTAGTTTCATCTCTCACGTGCATTTTTAAATGATTGTACTTAAAGAAAATGCACATTTAAAGGTAATCAAGCAACGTAATTGTGTAAATAAAGCCAAGAATGAAGTAAAAAGGTGTCGAATGCAGGATTGAAAGTCTGTCAGATGCTTTATGGTCCACTGTCCTGCATTACAAGCCTGATTCTTCTGCAGCTAATTCCTCCCCCTCCCCCTTTTTGGGATTTTCATTCTCTTCTCTCCATCTTCCTCGTCTTTTCCCATCCTCCATTTTACACCCTCCACCCCCCGTTCGTCCGTGTGTGTGTGTGTGTGTGTGTGTGTGTGTGTGTGTGTGAGCGCCGGCCTGTTAGTAAGGGCAGACCTTGAAGTGTCATCTTCTCTGTCCGTGGAGATAAATGTCCCGGCAAAGGTGCTTATCACCCGTTTATGGTGAGAAGCAGGGCTTCGGAAAAAAAAAAGGCAAGGGCGAGAGCAAGACGAAGGTTAACAGGAGTCGGAGGGGTCAGAGATGTGCGTCGGCTCTTTAAAACTGTTATCCTTCCTTAAAGAAAGAAAGGAAGGAAGAGAGGGAACCAAAGGCAGAAACACAAGAACTCGGCCTATAAATTCAGCTGTCTGGTAGCGAGGGAGTGACGGAGCTAAAGGGAGCGCCGGATGCTTAATCGTGAGCTTCTAAAGGCTTCCTCACCCTCCTTCTCCTGGTGGATAGCTTTATGATAACGCAGGAAAAGTACCTGGAAAACCATAACGCCTGTACTCACGACTAAAGTGATGTTCCTTTCATTCAGAACAAATTGTCATACAGGAGCTTTACCGCTCACGCATCAACTCATCCTGCAAAAACAGAGGTATGACCTTGGAGACAAACCCACAGACAGTCACTAATTCTTCCGTTTTGTAATCATAAAAGCATTTCTGGCTCACGGATGATGAACTGTACAAGGCTAGCCACTTTAGAGACACACGAAAAAATGCCACGCAAAAGCTAAAATATTTTTTCCAAGGATAAACTCCGGAGGAAACCATTTCCTGACTGGTTTAAGGCTGAAAGCAAGACATCAAAAATGATTAACGGCCTCTGAAAGAGTTGGAACGGCAGGTGTGCTCCGCGGTTTGATGAAATGTTGAAGGGTGAAGACACCCCGCATTTTTTTTTTACACATTAAGTTTTGCTTACTTGTCGTGGGTGAAAATACTTTCAAATTAGTTGCGTAAGGTCATCTTTGGCTTTAGAGAAGCTTTCTGAAGTCAGAAAATTTTATCTTAGCTTCGGTTGGGAAAGATTAAAGAAGATGTGATAGCAGATCGCTACGTGGTAAAGCTAACTATTAGCTTAAATCAGACTGTTTAACCAGATGTAATTTAGCTTTCAGGCTAACTCAAAATAATTCAGTGTGGAGGAGGTTTTGTTTTTAACTCGGGGACACACACTGGAACAACGGTATCGCTCAGTTGTTACCAGTCAGTGGACCTTGAGTTTTTTTTTTTGTTTTATCACTATTTAGCTTCAGGTACAAAAAAGCTTTATTTACTAAAAAATAAGACCAAAGGAATGAAGGATGCTGGAAATCAGACTACAAACTACAAACAGTAAAAAGTACAATTTAAGAATAAAATGCTCCGGGTGAGATTAGATGAGACACACTGAGATCAGTTCAGACTGACATTTGAAATGTCTGCTTTCATGTGAACACAACATTTCATGCACACTGTTAAATATCTGACTTTTGTACATTTACAGTAAATTACTGGCTGCTAGTTGCTTTACTTTCATTGCTTAATAAATGGTTTAGCAGTGAAGCAGCAAACCTGGAAAACCTGGAAAATGATTGACCAATTTTCCAGTCATGGAAAATGAGAAAAAAGGACAAATGTCCTGGAAACAGTTAAGTTTTCCTGGAAAACATTTTCAGCTGAAAATGTCCTGGAAAATAATTTCAGGGAAAGAGTGGGAACCCTCAAATAATTTTCCAGGAAAACTTAACCGTTTCCAGGATATTTGTCCTTTTTTTTCTCATTTTCCATGACTGGAAAATTGGTCAATCATTTTCCAGGTTTTCCAGGACACGTGGTAACCCTGATTTATCCATTACAGTTATCGTCTTACCCGTCATTTATTTTTGAGATTGACTTTTCTCTTCAAATTGTTACAGTTTTAAATTGATAACGGTGAAAATGTTTGGAAATGCAATGCTCTGAATAAGATCCATCTACAGAGTACAGTACACATTCAGAGGTCTAGTTTGACACGTGCAGTGGAAATCATATGTGGCAGTAATTGATACTTGACTTTAAGAAATTATTCTCACAGCGGCAGCCTGGCAGCTCCGAGATCAAGACAGACTTTCAACGACATTGAGTTTGTGATTGCTGCGAGTGGAGAAGACATTCAGACGAGCATTTTTGTATTGTGCCGCTCTAACACTGTTGGAACTGACCTCATCTGAATACAAATGAGTCTGGAAATTATTCTTAAAGAATAATTAACAGGTTATCAGATCAGGAGACGCCGTAGACTTGGAACACAGTTTTTCATAATTCTAGTAATCTAGTTATTCCAGTAATCCCCCCCATACTTTTCAATTATGTATAGAATAGAATAATTATTGTGAACAACAACAGAACAATAATTATGGCAGCCAAATTAGAAGCTAATCGTAGACTGTAGCAACATGAACTACATAAAGTTGTACACAATCGTTGTTTCTCCTGTTCTTTGCATGTCATCTGCAACCGATTATTAGTACATCATCTGCATAATAAAGCATTTTCTTTACTTTTCAAGGGAAAAAAAGTGGTATAATGTTAAATTCAGGTCACAAGATTCCCTGCAGGAAGGTGGTGAGCGTCAATGTCATCCAACTTCTGTTCTGCCGTCATTACCTGTGATTAAACTGAAAAAAAGCCACGTGGCAACCGATTATTCCACTGCCACTTTAAATAAACATCACGCAGACTGAGCGAGTGATTGCACGGTGTGAGCGAGCTCTGGTGTTTCTGCCTTTGCGTCAAACGGAAATGTTATGATGTGCAAAGTCTAAGGTTCCTCATAATCCTTATCAATCATATAGATAATTCTGATTCTAATTATACAAATAAAATAATGACTCAGTCTTCGGATGGTGGTCAAAGCGCTGCCTCCGGTACAAACGTTACGACAGAGGAGGCCAGCACTATAATGAGTGATGTCACCGCCGATCTGTGGCGTGGACACACTTCCAGCCATCACCGCACCTCTCCAGTGACAGCCGGGAAAACACGAGCACTTACTGTATTTGGGCGGTGGCATCTTGTCAGAGAAAATGCAATATGCATTAGACACAATTCAATCTGTCTCCAGTGGATTGGTGTGTGTGCATCACGACTGTGTATCCGAGTCTGATGTGTGTGTGTGTGTGTAGTGTGTAGTTGCAGCCGGAAAGACGGAAAGAGGAGAGTCTCAGTGGGACCGCTCGGCGCTGGGCTGGCACACCGTCAGACAAACACACTTCATTACAGGCCTATTTACCTGATTAACTGGGCTACTTTATCAGCCGCGCAGCACTCTGCAACACGCGACTGTCAGCAACACCCCGGCTGCCTGAAAGCCTCACAAACACACACACACAAACACAGTTTACCAACACGACGCCGGACTCACCGGCCCGACTGTTTGAGTGAGTGACTAGCTCGCCGAGTCGAAGCGGCGCGCATGAATCCACCATCTCTCGGCGGAGTCGGCGGATGACATCAAATATACCCCCCTGTAGACTTGAATTAATGTCAGCGCTCGCGAGTTAGACTCAAACACGACCTGAATTATCTGTTGTACTTGAGCTTTCCTTATGGGGAATAACATTTGGGTAACCTTTTCATGTAATGGAATGTAACAATCAAAAAAAGGAATAAAGCCCGGAGCTGCCTCCCGAAGACGAGAGCGAGAGAGAGAGGACAAAGCCCATCCTGAAACATTATCATTACAGGAGGGTAATGATTTCCTTTCTCTTTGCTTTCTGTGAATCTGACTGTAGGCTATCTGAGAAGAAAATCATTTTTCTAGCATCACTTTTTTTTAAAGTACTCCACCGAACTAAACCTGCGCGCCTGATTCAACCCAATTAGACACATCCCACGCAGACGGGAGTGCTGACACACGCGTTCCTCTCACACGTTAGCGGTGATTAAAGCTGGCACAGCAGAAGATGGTAAAAAAAAACAGGCTACAGGAATAAAAGAAATAACATATCAATTCCACGAGCCCCATCGTTGTAAGGACGGCAGTGTGCAAGGGCAAAGATTCCCCCCTCAAACCATGTGAGAACATGTGCCCGCTGTTGTATTTTAAGCGAGCAGCTTCTCTCTTCTCGTCGCCACGTGTGCCTGTCGGCGCCGCGGCGAGCCAAGCTGCTCTATTTGAATACAGATCACAGGTGGACGGGGTTTTTGGCAGAGCCACGCTCCCGGTCACAACCTGGAGCAGAGGGGTCTATCAGGGCCAGGGCGCCCGTATCACACACTCGCACGAGGCATCGCCGCTGCCCGGCTGGCGCGAACACACACTCGAAACTCAAGCGTCGGAGGTCACGACGAGGCTGATGGATGTAAAGATATACGGGGAGCAGACACGGGAACATATGGTCATATACAGACAGCGGATGAGGATATTTATACATCATATTCACTCTGTGCACATGTTCATAACACACACACACACACACACACACACACACAGCGGCTGGCTCCCATGCTGACACTACATCTGTTTGTGTGATACCACAGCAGACCTCTGATCACAGGTGCTGTCGAGTCTCATGGGCTGGAATCTGTGTGTGTGTGTGTGTGTGTGTCTGTAAAAACAGAATCACATATCAGGTTTAAAGAATATTAATGGCATTATTTAGTAGATGAATATGCATTCCCCTTAAAAATAGTGTCCTGGTGTAATTGATCTGTAAAATGTAACTCTGAGTAACTTAAGTTGCTAATTCTAATATGTGTGCATGCAGCCAAATTACTTCTGATTTGCAGGTAAAATTTATTCTCCATTCTCCAGAGAAATGTTTAAATATTGATGACATCAAAGTTAATTATCAAATTCAGAAAGAAACAATGAAAATGTCTTTAGTAAACACACTATCATGAGGTGAAAGAATGGGTGCAGACCCCTCTTTGATAGGTAGACGTCGCTGAAGGATTCAAGTCCCCTCTTTGATTTTTCTTTAAAAAAATTAAAAGAACACATTTGAAGTAATATTATGGCAAAAGACCTTAAAAGAAGCTTTTCTATTCTATTTTTATGTCTTCAAAATGACCACAAACAGAGGTCCCCTCTTGGGTGTCGAAAAAATTTAGTGCACTGTTGGCCCTGTTGACGTGTATGTGTGTGTGTGTGTGTGTGTGTGTGAGAGTTTCTTACTAAGCCTGCTTTTGGGGACACATTCAGACTAAACAACAGTTAATTGCAACGGCTACTTTCACCCGGGGACATAAGCTGAGGCCCCAATCGGGGAAAAAGCTCATTCACAGGTCTGGGGTCAGCGGTTCGGCTGGAGTAAGGGTAAAGTTAAGGTTACGGCGCGTTCACGCTACAAGATTCCAGCCCCTAATTTTCTCACTCGCTGCCAAAGCCAAATTGAACTGTTCAAAGACACGATCTGAGAGCTCGCCAAGAGCTCACTGATGCATCAAAGATCCCAGAAAGATATCAAGCGGGCTAAGTGCGCCGTCGTGTCGGAGACTTAATAAGGCCACGCAACAAGCTGCAGCATATGACAGCAAATTGAGCGGATTGGGTGAGAAACCGCGTGCAACACGACGAGAACTGCAACGTGGCCACAAAAAAGAAGAAACACTCGGATCGCTTGTCTTCTGCAGACAGATATCCCAGCCGAGCATGGCATCGCGTCGTGTCCTGAGTCACTTCTCACATTTGTCATGTAGCGTGCAAACCACAAGGGGTTCGCCATGTGTGGCTATGTGTTATGTGTAGGAACCGACAACCCTGAAAAGTCGTGCAGGGAGACCAACCGCTGTGTCGGGGTTAATGAATGTGACATGAATCAACATATCTGTGTGTGAAAGAGAAGGAGGCAGAGTGGTAAACATGGAGATGTAGAAAGTAAAAAGGGATTTCATGGCGAACGAGTGAAATAGAGAAAACACACACACACTCACAGGAGATAAGAGGCAGAGATGATGTGTCTACTAAACCTGGCGCAGATAGCGGGTAGAAAGCAGAGCAGACAGCAGCTCTGTTGTCTGTTAGTTGTCGCCTGGTACGATCTTTGATCTCCTCAAACAGTCTAAAATATCTGTCAGGTCGTATTTCCGTCCCGGTAAACAGGGCGAGGAAAAACTGCTCGCTTTTGTGGCTCCCAGTGGAGGAAATTACACACAACAATGCGCTCTGTTAAATACAAATTTGATGAAATCATCCCGAGACTTTCAATTCGGATCGTTCCGTTAAATGAGATCCAAAAATGATGGCGGGCGCTAACGACCTCCACGAGGTCTGGGTGTTCTCAGAGAGGGCTAAAACTAGCCTGAACGGGTTTGTTAGCTGTTGAACTTCAGACGAGACTTCCTCGTGTTTGACTCGACTGTCGAGTGTTTATTCACGACATTGTCTTCCTGCTTTTTCGCTTTTTGTAAACTCTGGTTTTAAAGGTCCTATATAAAAGTGTTTTATTATTCATTACTATCATCTCACTTGATATTTACCAAAGTAAAGTGGAACTAACAAGTGTGTCTGCTGCCCCACGAGTATGATTGTACCTAACACATGTACATTGATTTTGGTTTTGCTGCTACGAGACGTCTCCGACTTGAGGAATTCAAAGATGGAGGTACTGATGCAACGTGACAAATACCGCCGACGCCTCCCGAGGAAATTCACCGAATTAAATAATATCACAAACAAACTGCTCTGAACAAAAAGCAGACAAAAGAGCTTATTTACATGGCAGCAGAAAAAGTCACCAGCAAAGGCCAATCATTGTGATGTAAATGCATAACCTTTGTTCCACTCCCTGGGAGAGAGCGCTGATCTCTATCATTCCACCCCTCGTCTCATCGTACGAGCACAACTCTCAGTTGCACCGTATAGCGCGTTCGAGATCAATAGCGAGCGCCAAGTGTGAATACATCTCGGTGGTTGTTTGATATCGTCACTGGGGAGCTCCAGGGGCTGCTTAAAAGCACCGAGGAGAAGGAAAATAAACTATTCTACCAGCACGACTAATAATATTCCATTGGTTCCAAAAGCGTAGCGCATTAATTTTGAAAAAAGAAAAACACAGCTCGTCGTTTCGAAGCCCAACAACTCAAATCAAAGCGACTTCTTCATCTCGAGGGCTACAGACAAGAATCCGCTTTCGAAAATATTCTTCTCGAAACTATAATGTGAGCGATCGTTAGAGAATACAGAAGCTAATGAAATCAGACTCATTTGTAAACTTAGCTTCCAAACATCCAGACCTTAGTGCTATTTGCAGATGATGTTGTCAGCCCGGCTTTATCGGACTGTGACCTCCCCGTGTGCAGCTCGAAGCGGCGGGTCAAACGGCGAGAACGAGGGCAGGAAAAAACGGCGGACTGTTAAATTCAGGTGAGCGCTCGTTCACAAGTGATTGTGCAGACAGCCGGAGTGAAATAAAGCTGGCTTTTTATTGCCGCAGAAGGGGGAACGGTCCTGAGGTAGCTCCAAATCAAAGCTCTCAATTTGCTGCTCCGTCTTCCCTCCGACCCTTTTACCTGTGGTCACGCGCTTTGGGCAGTGACCGAAAAGGAAAGAAAGATCGCTGACACAAGCAGCTCGAGATGAGGTTCCTCTGCGGGGCGGCCGGCCGGCCTCGCTCTACCTGAGCAGGAGAGCAGATCAGCAAACCGCCGTTATCGAGCTGCTGTGCCTCTGCTCTGACAGGAGCTCCAGTCGAGGCGGTTCGAGCCCGACCGCAGAGTCGACCCAGAACACACCGGAGAGACTACTGATCCTGGACTATGAGAAGGTGGAGGGGAAATAATATCTTAGCTTCTCTAGTCAAAATCTGTACCACTGTCCTTGATAAGTGTATGAAAAGGAAAGAGAGGAGATGATAGTTGGATGAACTACCACCGAATTTACTCGCTCCAAGATGCCATCCTGCCCTTTTTGTAGCTGTCGGGTAACAAGGCAAACACAATGGACAGATCTAACACACGCATTAGATTGGTAGTAGTTATTGGACGATAAGCCAGGTATCAGTTCAGGTATTGGAATCGTATCAGGAACAAAAAAAACTGGCATCAGAACATCTTGAGATAGAAGTTAAGGACTGCAGAATGCTCTTTAAATGCTCTGTTATGTCATTGTGAAAGCTTAAACTGTCAAATTAATGCCCATCCACATCTCCTAGGGGCTAACATTAAAATGTACAAATACAATTTCCAACACAACTGCAATTTGTTAACCTGACTCTTGCCAGATGCATTTCGTTCCGCCGAGCTCCACTCACATACATCTGGGATCGCTCCCGTTGGGAGGGATTTCGGCACCAGATTTTCAGGTCGAGCCAAATCAGGACCGCCGGGCGGGAGTTTCATAGATGTGACGTAGCGGAGAAGCGACTGTTTTGACGGTTCAACTTTGTGTAACTGCCTCACAACTATCACACAACACTCCTCTGTAGGTGATGAATTAGATTCCTTATAAAGGAGTAAAGCTGCTGTCTCCTCTTTAAAAAGTCTCCTGGCAAAACTGTTTTGATTCAGACAACAATGGCGGCTCGCATCGAGGAAGCAAGCGTCAACATTGATGCTGCTATTTCATCCGTGTTGTCCAATCTACCCAATATTTTTTCGTTAAAAGAACATCAGAGAACGGCTCTGAAGGCTTTTGTTGGTGGAAACGATGTTTTTGCCCTTCTCCCGACCGGATTTGGCGAGAGCTTGATCTACCAAATGGCTCCGCTGTGAGTGGGTGAAGTAGCACGTCAATAAAGATGACAGACAAGTGGTTTATCCAATCATATGCAAGGCCCAGCATTTCCACATCTCGATCGCAGATGGATGAGTGGAGCTGGGCGGAACGAAATTCATCTGGCGAGAGTCAGGTTAGCAATTTGTAGCAACAAACCTCCAAACGACTACCTAACCAACTGGGAGGGATTCAACTAGTATTTGATCGGAGAAGCTAAAAGGCACAGGCCACATTATACCACACCTCAAGTATCGCCGTGTGAAGAAAATGCGCTCGGCCGACTGAAGCTGTGCTCTACAGCTCCAGAACTGCGAGGCGGACTCGCGAGTCCCGCGGGTAATCAAAACAGCTGCAGCAGCGCTGACTGAGAGCAGAGGTACGAGCATTCAGAGACCGGCGTGTGGGAGGATGACGAGCAGGACAGGAGAAGAAAGAGGAAGCGAAGGGGACCGGCAGTGTTCGGGACACACGACTCGATGTTTTCTTCACGTGGGCAGAAGGTCGTCGAGGCGCGCCGATTGTATTTGAGCGCCTTTAATACCCTTTTGTGCCGTTACAGCACGACGGGATCGCTACTAAAATAGATGAAAACAGTCTGGATAAGACAAGGTTAACTTTATCAGACGGCCTCAGACACGACTCCCACCAGAGGTTCGGCTCTTTCACAAAAGGGACAGGAGACACGAGCTCCGCATTGTTGTGAGGTAAAAATCACCTTTTCTTGCTTTATTTATGACACGAGCATTTCAGACATCTGCTGCTGAGATTTCTGCTTCCTCTGAATTTCATCACTTTTTCAGAGAAGAAAGAATTTGTTCTATACAGCTGAATTATTAACGGTACATCAACAACACATGAAGGACACGTTTCAGTCCTTACAATGCATACTTTGTCGGTGTAAGGAACATGCTGATCCCTATCCTCCTCTCACTTTCTTTAATCGTTAACACCACATTTTCATCAGCCGGCCTCCCACAGTCGCGCTCACTGCCGGTTGTAACAACCGACTCTCTGGATGCTCATTATTCCTCCTACAAGTACATTTCTTTACACACCTCGAGTTCTTTGGAAAGCACTTAAAGCCCTCTTCTGAACCCCCGAAAATCTCTGTAAAATAGTAAAAAAAAAAAAAAAAAGAGTGAAGGACAATCTGAACAATAGTCCGATAACACACTCTCCCACAGCTCGGAGTGTCCCTATCTCCACCGTCTCATAAAAACTTAATGCGTCCAAGCTCTTAAAACCCAGACAAGGAGAAGCCCATTTCATCAGCAGAGAGAAGTTCAATTTCACCACCCAAAAAAAAATATAACAAAAAAAATAAAAAAGAAAAGGCTTCGCTTTTCAGAAAAAGCCACTTGGCGGAAAAGCGAAATCCTATTAAATCTTTCAGCAAAGCTTCCATAAATATTGTGAGGGAAGTGTCCCGAGTCACACTTCCTCTCGCCTGTCTGCTAAAACAGAGCCACTGTCCACTCTCTCGGAAAAGCTATTGTTAGCAGAGAGAGCGGTTACATCACCGCCTTTACGACCATCTTTAGGAAACCAGACAAGACGGTTCAACTTTTGTGTAGCTCCCTCACAACTATCACACAACACTCCTCTGTAGGCGATGAATTAGATTCCTTATAAAGGAGTAAAGCTGCTGTCTCCTCTTTAAAAAGTCTTCTGGCAAAACCAATAACATCTTAAAATGACCCACTATGAGAACTCAGTCATCACGCAGAGCGACTGGAAGGAAACCTCACCTCTCTCGCAGGTGCTGTCCCAGAAGCCGGTTCAACTTTGTGTAACTCCCTCAAAACAGTCGCACAACACTCGTCTGTAGGCGATGAATTAGATTCCTTATAAAGGAGTAAAGCTGCTGTCTCCTCTTTAAAAAGTCTCCTGGCAAAACCAATAACATTTTAAAACGACCCACTATGAGAACTCAGTCGTCACGCAGAGCGACTGGAAGGAAACCTCACCTCTCTCGCAGGTGCTGTCCCAGAAGCCGGTTCAACTTTGTGTAACTCCCTCAAAACAGTCGCACAACACTCCTCTGTAGGCGATGAATTAGATTCCTTATAAAGGAGTAAAGCTGCTGTCACCTCTTTAAAAAGCCTCCTGGCAAAACCAATAACATTTTAAAACGACCCACTATGAGAACTCAGTCGTCACGCAGAGCGACTGGAAGGAAACCTCACCTCTCTCGCAGGTGCTGTCCCAGAAGCCGGTTCAACTTTGTGTAACTCCCTCAAAACTAGTCGCACAACACTCCTCTGTAGGTGATGACTTAGATTCCTTATAAAGGAGTAAAGCTGCTGTCACCTCTTTAAAAAGTCTCCTGGCAAAACCAATAACATTTTAAAACGACCCACTATGAGAACTCAGTCGTCACGCAGAGCGACTGGAAGGAAACCTCACCTCTCTCGCAGGTGCTGTCCCAGAAGCCGGTTCAACTTTGTGTAACTCCCTCAAAACAGTCGCACAACACTCGTCTGTAGGCGATGAATTAGATTCCTTATAAAGGAGTAAAGCTGCTGTCTCCTCTTTAAAAAGTCTCCTGGCAAAACCAATAACATTTTAAAACGACCCACTATGAGAACTCAGTCGTCACGCAGAGCGACTGGAAGGAAACCTCACCTCTCTCGCAGGTGCTGTCCCAGAAGCCGGTTCAACTTTGTGTAGCTCCCTCACAACTATCACACAACACTCCTCTGTAGGTGATGACTTAGATTCCTTATAAAGGAGTAAAGCTGCTGTCTCCTCTTAAAAAGTCTCCTGGCAAAACCAATAACATTTTTAAAATGACCCACTATGAGAACTCAGTCGTCACGCAGAGCGACTGGAAGGAAACCTCACCTCTCTCGCAGGTGCTGTCCCAGAAGCCGGTTCAACTTTGTGTAACTCCCTCAAAACAGTCGCACAACACTCGTCTGTAGGTGATGAATTAGATTCCTTATAAAGGAGTAAAGCTGCTGTCACCTCTTTAAAAAGTCTCCTGGCAAAACCAATAACATCTTAAAACGACCCACTATGAGAACTCAGTCGTCACGCAGAGCGACTGGAAGGAAACCTCACCTCTCTCGCAGGTGCTGTCCCAGTAGCCGGTTCCGGTGCAGTCGCAGATGAAGCGGTTCCAGCCCTCCTTGCACGCCCCGTTGTTCTTGCAGGGGCTGCTGTCGCACTGTTTCCCCGTCACCTTGCTGCACGACGACCTGATGCCCGTCATGTTCTGGGACTGAGCTATCTGCCGGATGTCCTTGCTGCGCCCGTCGATGAACAGATCCCGCACGCAGCCCACGTAGCCGTAGTTGAGCATGGCGGTCCAGAGCTCCGTGGGGAGCACCAGGCCCACCCGGTTGTCGGGCAGACCGCCCAGATAAAGGTCTCCCTCCAGGTCCAAGATCTCATTTTCCCCGCTGGCAGTGAAAGGGGTGCGGCGGCTGTTTACTGAGATGATTCCTGTAGGAAGAAAGATCCGTTATTAAATACTGTACATGTCATGTTATCTCCAAAACTGCTGGTGGAGTGAGATATTATCACTTGCTTCTCGTTGATTTTTTGGTTTCTTTCTTTCTGTAGTCCAACATATTGTCCTAGCTACTATAAAACAGCATTTGTCTCTGCTAAATTCCTAAAATAACAGCAACTCCACTGAAAACAAGTGACACATATCTTCCTCAGTTAACAGTTGTTACTTCACTTTTGTGAGAGAGAGAAAAAAAGATATTTCCAAATCGGATGTGAGACCGACGGTGCCTTTTTTTTGTTCATCAAAGTGAAGACGGAGGTGAGAATGACAGATGGGTTTTGGTTTCTGGTTTTGCGACCAACAAATCGGAGGCGTCGGTGAGCGCGAGCGACACAGCTGTAAAAGTACCTGACAGAAAACAGCACAGAGTCTGTGCCGAGGAGGAGGAGGAGGAGGTGGTGGTGGAGGTGCAAACTTGTGTTTGGCAGCCAAAATTACACTGATCACTAACTTTGAAACACTCTCTTCAGGGGAAGTCTATTTGAGTCACAGAGTTACAGAATGGAGGGCAGGAAGAAGAGACGGTCCGCGAAGAGACAAGCTTTCCTCCAACAAAATAACCACAAGGTCTCTGAACCCAAAATTAATCTTGATGTATCAAAGTAATGAGCGATAATAATCAAAACAAAGAAACACAATAACTTTTAATGTGCATCAAAGTATATTAAAAATATATTAAATCCACCTCTACAACTGTATTTGTGATGCAAACACATTCTGTTATTTTCATCACACCACGGGCTAAAACATGACACATCATGTGTGATCTCATCAACCGTTCACACGTTTCATATATTTTTCATCGCTAATGATATTTCAGCTCATCACTTTTTTCTCCACTGAGAGCTACTATATGAAAAAAAACACTTTTTTTTTGTTTTTTAATCTTTAAAAGGTAATTACTGTGATCTAAATTTAAACAGAAGAGTGATTTCAACACCAAAATTCATACTACAAGGTTGGAATCCAAGTTTTCTGATACTATTAGGGCTTTTTTTAAAAAAAAAACAAGTGAATATTAATAACTCAAATCATTTTTTTCAAACAAATTAAGAGTGTACAACTACTAATTAATAACTTCAGATTAGAATAAAAAGCATGTTCAACTGAAGATTGTCTCTTAATTAGCAATATATTCTCACTATCAGCTCTCACTGAGGTCTAATAAACACAGCTAAAACTACTCACTAAAATCCAACATTTCCCTCGTCTAAAGGCGTCTTAATACGAGTTCTCATTTTGCAGCCAGACAGGGAGACTCCAGCTCGAGCTCTTTGTGGACAAGAAAGTTAATTCACTTGCAACTTCTATTAACATTTCACTCAGGCCACAAGTGTGATTATGCCTGTTCTTAACCATCCCTCAGTCTGGTATCCATATATCTGTCTCATTCCTCTTTTTCCCCCGTGAAAATCCCACTTTCCCTCTCGCCGCTATCGCACCGCGGGCTGTGCCGGTGATTAATCAAAGCAGCAGGCGCTGACACACGGCTCAATTGGCTGCTCTAACCTGATATATAACAGAGGCTGTAGCGCCGGCGAACACACCCCAGGTTCTCTGGAGGATCCCGCCGAACACAAAGATTGTGTTGGGTTTGCAGCTCAAGGCAACAGAAGTTTCGAACCCCCCTTTTTTTTCCCCTAATATAATCTTCCTGTAATACTCTCTGTGTATTTGGACATGTTTTGGGGTCAGAGGACATACAGATGGAAGGAAGCGAGGGGGAATAGAGTCAGTAGCTATCTAGAGAGAGACATGATTTCATCTCTGCAATGTATCATCGCTGAAATAAATATGTTGAGGAGGTTGAAATCGTCCTGTGGTTGTGACAAGGACAGGGCCTCTACAGTGAGTCTTTAAAGTAACATTACTCTATCAACCTTAACAATTTGAGTACATTAAAACCATGGAACCATCATAGTTAATGTGGCTAAATGGAAAAGTACTGTACTAGGCGCAATGCTAACAGCTACATGCTAATATAATCAAAAGTGACAATACTACATTATCACGTTCACTGTTTTTTAGTTTTGTGGTTTGACACGTTATCGTTCGCCCAATTAGCTGTTTGTTAGTTTGTTCTGCTGGTATTTAGTGATCAATTGAAAACAATACTAATTAGATAAAAGGTCAAGGGGTCAGCCGAGTGATCGCAACTCAACCTGAGAGGGGCGTGAATGACGTCCACGCCAACTTTTAACGGCGATCCATCCGACGTTTTAATTAAAAACATAAATTTGAATGTCATGAGGAAATTTCAGGGGCTCAGCGAGTCGGATTGATTCTTCTGGGACCATGAATATCTATTAATATCCGCATCTATAATATCCAATTAATCAACACGAACACTGTGAGGCATTTACAAACATCCAACAGTTACCGGCACGGAGGGCGGGAATGTATTATAATTTCTGACGTCTGAGACTTAACTTCCAGTTTCCCAGAGAAACAGTCAATACATTAATTACTGCTGTAATGAAAGCAATCGTGAATATTTCTTTTATTCATTCCCTGAAAGGTTTCCAATTTTAAATGACGAACGATGATACCCCCAAACTATAAAACTAATATGCAACAAAGTTGCGACAGCTAAACTGTAGGCACGACTCGTCATTCTTCAGGACGTATTGTTCAGGAGCTTACCGTTATTCCTCTCGGTTTGATTACTCCAAACTCCTGCAATTTGTTATTTGCCTCGACAGCTCTGCCTATAAATTCATATATCGTGTAGCCAAAGGCAACGTATTTTTAATTGAGCCAGGAGTTGAATGTGACATAACGAGACCCCGGTAGCTTCCCAATACATCACGAGTTTCTGGAACTACTTTAGTTTTAGGTAACGACTTGACGACTTGACAAAAGAAAATTGAGATCTGAAATTTGGTATTTACGTAGAAGCTGTTTCATCCTCACCTGAGCGACCGTCTCTCTGGATGTCCACATGGTGCCAGGCGCCGTCGTTGACCTTCGCCTGCGTGGCCTTGACCTTGATGGTGCCGGAGCCCATGTCCAGCAGCAGGTACAAGCCTCCATCCAGCAGCTCCACCGCGAAGAAGTCCACCTTGTTGTTCTTCTGGCCCTTGGCGTCCCGCCGGTCCTGGGGTTTGCCGTGGGTGAAGAGTATCTAACCCGTTGGGTTCAGAGGTCCGGAAGTCGAAGGAGATGGAGCCCACGCGCTTGGTGTTCCATTTCGGCAAGGCCAGGTAGGAGTCCGGGGTCTCGAAGTTGATGGGGTCGAGGGTGGGGACGTTCTCACACTTGAAGACCACGTCGCCCTGGAGCTTCATCTTGGGGTCCACGATGCGGGCGAGGCGGGACAGCTCCAGGCGGATGTCGTTGTTCTTGTACACCACCTGAGGAAGAAATACAAGAGTTGAAGATTTTTTTCCCTTGTTTTCCTCTTTTCACGACCGTAGGAGGTAATTTACCAGGGCAGTAATGGAAGAAAAATATTTATTTCCAAGGGAATTAATTGCATTCCACTGCAAACCGTGATATAATAGCATCATACTCTAGTAATAATACACATTGCCGATCCGAGGACAGCCGGATCGATAAAACTAATATCTTCTAAAGGTGTGTGCGGCCCAATTTGTTTCTCCGTCATTTTCTATTTCAACTTCAATTTATCCCAGATGAAAAGGAGATGTACACAGATCCATGACGGCATTTTCGTTCTGATTGAACACCGGCCCCACTGAGCGAAGCGCGAGAAGGCGACGGCTAAATTGTTAGAGCGTCATTACCTGTAATGCTCAGAAAGGAGCAATCTTCATAAACATGGGGTGAAACCCCACCGGAGTATCTGTGGCCCTGCGAGAATAGATCCAATATTATACCTATTTACCCGCAGAAAAATGTGCTGCAACCACTAATCCACACAAGTATAAAGCAGCCCCACATTACAGTCAAATACAGAAAAATACCACCGAAAAGGAGAGTCGAATATTGTCAATTGGAATCCATTGAGGTGGAAAATTAATGGGTTTTTCTTTCTTTTCCTTTTTTTCTTTTTCTGGGGAGGAAGACAGGCTTTTTTCTGGTATATAGGGCAGTGTGTGCGCAGGAAACAGCAACACTGTCAGAGGGAGCACAGCTGTCAGCAAACAGATTTCACTGCTGTGGGATTACTGATAATCCTGGAAGATTTGACAGTAAATCAACACAGGTGACCCGAGCGGCGAGGAGGACCGAGGGACGGAGAGCGAAACCCCCGGAGGGAGGGAGGGGAGGCGAGGACGACGAGCTGGTGGGAACAAGGGCAGCAAATGGGAGGCAAATATAGAGAAACAAGCGAGAGAGATGTGGAAGATTAAGTGGTGTAAAGACAGAACGTGCCACTGGATTGTGTGTATGTTTGTGAGTCTGTGTACAGTAACAAACACCGTGATGTCGCTGTCGATGCTGTTAACGACCACACTTAATCTCCTGCACATGACACACAACCAAATACTCACCACTCACTTCACGTCAGGCACTTAATCTACTGCTAACACCCCACGCAATGCTGATTAAGTTAATTTTGTTTTAAATACAGGCTACCTGCAAAAAAGCTGCCACTTCTGATCATCGTGAACACAGATTTATATGTTGATTGTCGTCCTGATTCATCCCTTTGATTGTTTTGCTCCGCATCTGTCCGACCCGGCCATCAGTTTGTAATCAAACGCGGCGGGTATTAGCTTACAATTAAAGTTAATAGCATATAAAAGGCTGATTGTGAGGTGACGAGCCCTGCGTGGGCAGATGGTGAAATTACATGATTTGTGGACCGCTGTCGGCCCTTTGTCAGCACACCACCTACAATCAAAACACGAGGTACTGATGGAGATTTATTATAATATTTTTTAAAAAGGATTGTTTTCATGCAGCAGAGGCGTTTATTTTCCAAAAGTTTTTCCCAAAGTTTAAGCAGCAGAAACGTGCTGAGGGAGCAGCAGAAAAAAGGTGGAGCACTCTGAGGAAAAGACAAAAGACTTTTTGTCTCGACTTCATTTGGAATAATTGAAAAAAGATGGTTTGTATGTGGACAGGGGCCCTAACTTTCTCTCAAAAGAGGACTTATATAGATGAAAAATGTTTCCTAAATATAACGATAAATCACGTATCACGATATTGATTTACCGATTAATCGAAGAATCGTTGGGACATTTCCAGCAATGACTCTCTACGGCGTGATGGATCGTCTCTGTCTGTTTTTTCAGCTAACCTCGTCATTCATTCATCGTCAACCGCTGATGGTCGCGGTAGCCTCTTTATCTCTTTTTTCAAGGGGTCATGGGGAGGCTGCTGGAGCCAATCGCAGCTATCTAAGGGCGAAGGCAGGGTTCACTTCGACATGTAGCTCAGCTCAGCTCCGCCCCGAGGAGCCGGGAATCAAACCAGCGACCTCCCGAACACTGGTCAATCAGCTCTACCCGCTGAGCTACAGCCGCCCCCGCTAACCTCGTCACTTTGAGAGAAAACGTAGGCATAATCTGGCTCTGGATTTTGTCATCTGCGCGACATGTGGAGTTCAAACGACGAAAAAACAACCGTCAAACTCAACGCGCTTCCTGAATTACGATAAACATTAGATGAATAAATGCTTTGAAAATGATATTTCATAGCTGCCCCGTAGCTTCGACCATCCGATGTTACTGATGTCTACCGAAAAAAACTGGTATTTTCTCATGTGTTTTCCTCTGAAGCCAAATACCTTGCATTCCACTTTCAGCAGGCTTTTAGACGACTCTGGGGCGGAGAGAACAAACTGAATATTACATGAAAAGAGAAAAAAAAAGCTGCTTTAATGCTGCTCATTTGCAATGTAGAGCTTTTTTTTTTCCTTTAACAACACTGTGATGGTCACTGCGCAGTCCCTCAGATGTAAATCGCTCAAAGTTTCGGGGCACTGTAACTCCGTCTTTGAGATAAATTAAGTAGAGTTTCTGTCGACATGGGGAGAATATTTAATCCCCGAGATTCCCTTAAAACACGAGGTCTCCATCAGAGCCTCGACGGGGCTGTGCTCCTGTCTGCCCGACTCATGTAAACCTCGCTCTCCATCTTAGTTTTCTTGACAGGCCGAAGTCTTTTACAAACTCTCCCGGCGCTGCAATGTTTTTCTGGGACGAACTAATCTCGCGATCAAGCCGGCCCTCGATCTGTTTTGGGATTATGATTTTGTCTGTTCTGCTGCTGCAGGCCGATCGATAAAGGTAATCGAAATGATGTTATAAAAGAGGAACTGACTTCCGCGGCGATGTGTACCCCATCGTTCGCCTTCTTTGTTATGGCTGTGCTTTTGCTACGCTATCCTTCGGCCTATCAGCGGCCTCGCGGGGCCCATTCATAACGCCGGCACAGGGGACGGTAACGACTCCATAAAGCCCCGATCCTCCGTCTCTGCTCCAGGATGGCGTATCGATCGGGCTCTGGTAAGGGTGAGGGAAGGGCAGGTGGCTGGAAGCGCAAAGTGTGCATGACACACACACACACACACACACACACACACACACACACACACATCCTCTCCCTAATCTACTTCAGATCAGTGCTCATGTCCTCTTGGACCCGGCCACAGCTGCTGTCAGCTGATGATTTAGCCCCAGTGTTAATGAAGAAGCAGGGTAATTCCACTGAAGACACACACACACACACACACACACTAACACACACACACAACACACTCATGTAGCTTTGCAGCGGATATCTCCACTCGCTCAAACACACACACACACACAAAAAGCACATGCAAATACACAGACCCGGCAGATACAGTATTAACCAGCGCGGATCAATGTCAACAAGAGGCGGCGGGTAAATATTGTGACTGGATGAGCGACAGAGAGACGAAACAAGATATTGAATATCAGTAATGACTACTGGGGTCTCAAATAAACCATATTACAGTGACTGGGATGTGACGGTGCAATTATATTAAAGGGTGAGTTCATCCCAACACATCTTTATACCTGAACAAATGGACTCACAAGACAAATTACAGGGTTATTTTGTTTGTTAATAACAAATATGCTATGTCCTGTTACATTTTCAAAATAAAAGGCACCAAAACTACTCGGCTAGAGCGAAGAAAAGGTAATGCATGTTCGCCTCTCACGGGACTCAATCCTCGCCCGTCTGACAGTCCTTTAAATAAACTACATCCCCGTCTGGACCCTATTCACATATTGACTTTTTGTCCCTAGATGAGCCAAGACATCATTATGGCCGCATTACATGTTGTACCATAGCTTGTTTTGCCTTTAACACTTCGGTATAAACTGCTGTTGAGCCAATGTGCTCGGTTCTCGGTGCTTAGAACCTGCGTCCATAATATTTTCTGGTAAAATAAAATGCTGCATGTGACCAAAAACGTCTAAACAGCGGAGGCAAAACCAAACCTTTCCATTAAAACAGTTTATATTTAGATTGTCTCGGCAACATCTTCGTCACTCTTCATTACTGAATGGATTTTTTTGGCTCATTTCCCACCAAACAGTTTAGCCGATGATATTTCCACGTGATCCCGACCGAATGACTCTGTCAGGATGTATTCTCGTGATCTGGGTGAAATGACCTGTTCCTGAAAAAGACAGCAGAGCGCTCACTGGATCCTCGATGAATAAATAATAAAAACTGGTTGTAAGACTGAAACAGCACAGTTGGTAACAGCTCGATGAGATTAACCGTTCGATCAGTGCTTAACAGCAGGTGCTAATGTTTGTTTATCCTGAAGCCGATTCGTTAATGTCCCTGCTTTCCTTAAGCTGCTGCCAACCCGCTGATCCCTGACCTGTAAACATATATATACGCACTTCCCTCATCTGTTTTTTTGCAGCACGACACTCATCCATCGCTCTCTATCCGACGTCCACGACCTCGACTGGATCGGCACAAAAGAGATAATCTTCAAGTTTGTAAGTTCCACGGCTTCAGCTCTCCGTGTCAATGTTCAAATCCAAAACACTTGAGCCCCTGCCAAGGTTCACACCACAACTCTGAATTCATTTTAATGTCAGGCCCTTCCCGGTTGAAATCCTGAGGGCCCTCGGCAAATCTCAGACCGTCTCCGTCTTGACCGACAGAAATGTTCGCGAGGTTTTCTGTGCTGAAGTTGTCCATCACTCAGTCGTACTTCAATGATGGAGTCTTTCATTGTAACACTTTCAGATGTTTGTTTATTTTCTTAATGATCTTAAAGTCACTTAAGCAGCTGCACTGTTTGTTTCTTACACTTGCTCCTGAGGCAAACCTTCCCCGAATGTTGCACGGTAACATTGGCGCAAGTAAAAAGGCACAAATTAAAAGACAAATGGTGACATCTTCTGAAAGTCAATACATCTCATCATGTGATATTTAAGATCAACCTCAAAGAGGCGATGGAAAATAATAGTTACACACTCCAGTTTATGTACTGATCATAAATAAACAAGATAAAACATGATGATAGTGGGTTTTACAGGTACTTTTAAGCAGTTTGAATGGAGCCAGGCTAGCTGCTTGCACCTGTTTCCAGTCTTTATGCTAAGCTAAGATAACCGTCTTCTGGCTTTAGCTTCATATTCAGCTCGGAAAGAAAGGAAATACAGATGTTTCCCAAAATGTTGAACTATTCGATTAAAAAGTAAAAAGGAAACTGAGATATTATCCATAGAAAACAAGCCAGCATTGTTACAGGAGTGTCCTGATTTTCTGGCAAATGCAGCAAATTATATGATCAAACTGTTGTTTGATGAGAACATTTGGAAGACGGCGTTTTCAATTCAGTTCAAACACGCTTTAATCACATGAATATTTAAGGTACACTGTTGTCACGGATCTGATGTAGTGTTGTAGTTATTCCCAAGAGACTTTCTTTTAATCAAGCTTTATCTTTTCTGTGTTAACTGTTGTTTTCATGCTCTCGCCTGTTCACACATATGATAATAATGATGGCAATTACATGAAATTGCACCTCTTTTATGGAAATATTGATAGATTATATATATGGTATGGAAAAGATTATCTACATTATTCCATGGAGGTGTTAAATAAATGACCCTGTAGTGTTTCTTCCTTTCTTTCTCTTTGACAAACCTTATTGATTTGTATATTTAATTTCCTCTTCAACCTCAGACATCCTCTGCATTGTATTTATGCGTCCAACGCCTCACCTTAAAGGGATATTCCGGTGTAAATTTAATCCATGGTCTAACACACCTTGACACCGAGTAAGACTCCCCCTCGAGAGGTCAAGTTAGCTGACCGCTAGCTTAGCTAGTTTTAGCAACCTCAGAAAAGACTACGCGAAAACAATACAATACACGGAATGCTCAGTTCTTATTATCGAGAGCTGACAGGGAAAATAACGGAAGTAATGGAGTAATAATCAGACATTTTCATCCTTGAGCTGCAGAAATCTACTGCACTCGGTAATCGACTCGTCAGGGCTTCCCCACACAGGCAGGCTGCTGGAGGAGAGGGTGAGTTGTGCTGTGTTTTTAATACAAATCCAGCAAAGCTAGCAGATGTTTGATGCTTCGTACTGTGTGCTGGGACTGTACATGTACTGTTGCTGAAGTTTGGTGCTGTTCTCACCATTAATTGTGGCTTTTTGATGGCGGTTTCTAGTTGGAGACATAAGCTGCAGTGTATTGTTATCGTGCGGTCTTTTCTGAGGTTGCTAAAACTAGCTAAGCTAAATAAGCGAAATAAAGAAGACTAAAACTCTCTCGCCTCTTTTAAATCAAGACTGAGGACCTTTCTGTTCCTGGCTCTGAACTGCACTGTGACTTCTGTTTTCCAGTCTTGTCTCTTTTAATCCGTCTGTATTTTAGCCTATTTTCCAATTTCTTAACTTGTTTTAATGGTTTGCTTCTTGACGTCTTTTAAAATGTTGTAATTTCTTTTCATGTTATCTGTATGCCCCTGTGAAGCACTCCGAGTTGCCTTGTGTCTGACTTGTGCTATACAAATAAACTTGCCTTGCCTCAAAAAAAACTAAAAGCAACATTTTCTTGTGGGTGAGATAATCTGGTAAGAAGGACAGTTAGTATAATACTGCACAGTGATGTCACCGTTCAGTCTGAAGCAAGGAGGTGTGAACTTTTTTCTATAATTACATCTACTCCATCTGTGTTTAGTGAAGCTCGCCTGCTGGATCCCAAAAACAAATCTGACGATCGTGAGTTGTCGCCTCTTTTAAAACAGTGTGACTTACAAAAAAAAGTTTTAACTTTGTCGGCGTACAAACATCCTTCCTCTCATACGCATATATCAGTTATCACAGGTGTAATCGTGCTCCCTGAGCCACCGACGGCTCCAGGATTTAAAAATATCTGTCAGCAGGTTTATTTCTGCAGTATAATTTAACGCGAGGTTTTAAGTTACCCAGAATCGAGGCTTGTAATTTGTGCATAAGAGCCAAATCCTGTAAATAAACAGTGCTTTAGCCTATAGGAGGGTGGGGATCGAAAGGTGGAGGCATTCCATTAAAGTCGGAGGTTTGTACCCATCCATCACTGTTTGGCCCTCTGAGGGGACATTTAAAAAAAAAAAAAAAGTAAAATAATTAAAAGGACATGGTGACATTTGCATTTGTATTGGAGGGGAAAACAAGCGCTGCCTCAACACGCCGTGGTGACTAACACCAAACCGATGACGACAGTGTTCCTCTCAAATGCCAAATATTGGTCTCTTGCCCTCTCGCTCGTCTTCTTCTCGCTTACTCATCGTTCTCTCGATCGCCGTCCGTACCGGTCGTTTGTCTGTTTTCTGTCTCCCACCACGCTGACATTCGTCACCTCGCATGCACCTGTCTCCTCCTCCTCACACCTTCCATCCTCACGCACGTACTCCAGCAGCTCCTCCTCTGTCGGCGGAGGTGACGGCGCATGCCCCGGCCGCCCCCGCAGTCTGACACAAGTCGCCACTGCACACAGCTCCGGTGCCGCCACGGGTGCCCTGTGACACCGGGGGGGAGGGGCTGTGTGGCGTGAGGAGGGGGGAGGGGCTGCAGAAGGCCCTGACTGCACGGCATCACGAAAGACTGACCAGAGAGCGAGCCGGGGCGGCTGCCCACCGGCCTCTGGTCACGTGACGCGCTGCAACCCACATGGCGGAACACGAGCGTAGGCGGGCAATGTGTGTGTGTGTGTGTGTGTGTGTGTGTGTGTTGTGCATGGATGACATCCCACGCAGCCTACGGGGGCAGATGAGCGCAGCGGAGACTGAGCGGGAGACGGAGGGGTCGTGATGGCAGCACGCAGCCTCTCTTTTGTTGTCAGACAGAAGAGAAAGGGAGGTATCCGCAGCAACACATGCCTCCATCCGCTTATTCATCAGCTCTAAGTGATGCACTTTTTTTTATCTCATAGTGAACAGAGAGCAATACGCACCGACATTCCTGCCTCGGCAGCATCTGAAGCTGCCGGATCCAGACGCAGCAGCACACACGCACACTCAGAGGGGAAATACACTGACGCACTCTGATCTGAGCAACGGGCCGAGCTCGACTGAATCATTCCCTCATTATCAAGGGATATTGAATCCAAAGGGAGAGGTGGAGGGGGCAGGAAGGGATAAATATGGCGAGAGAGAGGCAGAGAGACAAAGAGGCGATGCACACGGAGGTGAAAGAATGCAAAAAGGAGATGTTGTGAATGAATATAAACAAGGAGGGGAGAGGAGGAAGCCGGTCGTGAGCAGGGCAGCAGCTGGCCTCGCGCCTGCTTAATGGAGCACCGTGTGATGAACAGCGGAGGATGGCACAATACTACCACCACCCAGCCACGTGGTGAATCATCTCCATCACCCCGTCCAGCCATCGTGCGCTCTCGAGGGCCAACTCACGCCGCGTCACGGTTGTTCTGATAACAGCGGAAACACGTCGGAGACAGAACCGCCTCCGCGTTACGGCTCGTGATGAAATACGCTGATGGATTGTATTTGTAGGTTAAATACATCATTCCTAAAGCTCGTACAAGCCAAGACGAGAGAAAAGTTTCTCCACACGAATCTCATCGGTGACCTATCATGAACTGAAAATTGCAAATTTCACCGAAAGGTTCAGAGTCAGAGATTTATCCCCCCGACTGTAGTTTCCCCCTGAGCAGCTTATTAGCAGCTTTCAGCTCGTGCTTTCGGTTTCCTGGCATTTAAATTTGTGTTTTTTCTGGTTCTCACAGCTGTCGTCAACCTCGTTTCCAGCCGTGTGGGCAGATATCGCCCGACAAAGAGCTTCCTTTTCACAGAAAGACAAAAAGTTTTTTTGAAGAGCAGATGAACACGGTGGAACGTTCTGTAGCATAAGAGCCAGATATATTTTATTTCTAAAAAAATAAGATGGTGAAGACAAAGTTCAGATAATCCAGATGTGAGCCAGTTTTAACAGCACCTCTAAGGAGTTAATGAGGGAAAAAACATGTGGACTTACATCGTTCTGGTAGCTGGAAACACAACTCCTCATGCTAATGTCACCACATGTCTGCTGGATGTGCAACTCTGCAGCTGTTTGGTAATTCATTAGGCTGTGAGATGTCAAACATGTGCCAATTTCAGCTTATCACGGAGGTCTGCCCTCATAAATTGGCCAAAGTAAAACAGCTTTTTCTCCTATTTTTATCTTGGAACACGTTAATTCATCAGAATCCATCCAAAAAATATAAAAAGAGTGAATAACGAGCGCTCGTGTCAGTGAACACTAATGCATCTGCCTCGATCCAGGTGGGGGGAGCAACACGAGCCGGCTCTCTGATCTTTACAGGATGGAGAACATATCTAATGAAAGTGTTGAGCTGACACACTGACATTAACATTACACTCAGGGCTGGCTTACCTACCGGAGTGGACAAAAGCTGCAGTCTATATTAGATTTGCTCCCCCCTGTAATCACATTTGTTGTGTCATATGTGCCCATACCGGATAATGAACGAGGAGGAGGATTAGTCCGGCCCCTGTGTGGGAATTTCCTGCAACACCATGTACAGTGTTTGCACAGTTTCTACGATTCTGAATAATTCAGTACTAAGCTAAATGTTAATGCAAGCTCTAGCTACGCCGATAGAAATGTCTACCTCTCACTTCGACATGCACAGTATGTTTAGGCATTGTTTGGAGTACATACAGTACCTACAGTACAAACCAAAGCTGTGTGTTTGCAGCGCTGACCCCGGTGCTCATTAATGTTTCACGCTTCACCGCAAATCAACAAATCCTCTTATTCTGCAGCAGCACAGGAGTAAATACAGTGATGACATACAGTACGGTACTATTAAAAGGAGAGTTCTCATCACCGTGTGCACGCCGCGGTGCTTTTGATCATTTCCACACCGGTGGACCATTAATGCATTTCTTCATCTGTCGGTCTTTGATTGTACAAACGAGCAGACCGAGGCGCTCCTCGTCGTTGTTTTAAGAGCCCAGACAATCATCTGAGGCGGTTATCCTCTCAGATGTTCATGATCACAGGCACACACAACTCAGAATATGTTAAGTATTTATTATAAAGGGAATCCGGGCACAGCTGGGTCGGTTCCAGAGATGTATGCACTGTACGTGTCAACCAGGGATGCATTAGCTTAATGTGCTAACGACTGGAGAGAGCGTCTCGGTGGAAACATCAAGCAACGTAGACGAAGGTGACTTTCTCTTAGCATCGCCGGAAACGTGGTTGCACGTGTGTTCACCCTCAAAAGGAGAGCGCGGAAGAGAATTTGGCCAAACTGAAAGGCACGTTGGAGGTCGCTCGACTGAGCTTGGCGGCAGATCACTAGACTCGCTGGCTCCTGTCGCTGTCGAGAAGGTTGAGGTGGAGAGCGAACGCAGCCAGGACGAGCGCCAGCGTGACACGTGGTCGCATATCAGTGTCCATACAGTCAACTTGAAGGGCGTTGAGATGCTCACAATTTCACCGTTCAAGTTTAGTTTGTAAAATGACTGATGCGAGCATCGTGATGATCAGGTAAGAGGGCGATGCTGAAGTGAAGCTCCTATCGATAAAAGGAGCAGGAGGCATATCTTCGCTCGACATCCGATCCAAGCCTGAAACTTCCACCGCTCTTGTCACAGGATAAAAACACGGAGGATCTATTAATGCTCACAGTGTTGGATTTCCCCTATAATATATGATCCGTCTATTATTATGCACAGGGGGAGCTGCGTGACACGGCTGCAGCAGCTCGGAGAACAATATTATATTTTAGATACAGTCCGCCGTGATAATTGTGGTTCCATGTTTTCTTGGCAGGGCTTCATTTATTTTCATCTCTGCCCAAAACCTAGATGACTTTCCGGAGCATGAAAGTTGCCATTTCGCCTGAATCAGCCATAACAGTAAACCATGGCGGCAGTTTCTGGCGGCGCTGCGATCATCCGAGGCGCATTAGTCCCATGATTTCATCAGAAACTGCCGCAGCTGTCGAGGACCACGGTCTAAGTGGTCTTCTGAGTGCAGGCAGGTACAGTGGATGCATAATCAAGGCAGAGCAAGATAAAATGACTGATAATGAGAATAAAGTACAGTTTCCATTTAAAATAATATTCCGAGCTGCAGCCCCACAATAAAAACACAATGCTATATCCAAGACAGCTTCTAAACTGCAGAAATCGATGTGGACTTTTCCTTTACAGCTCCGACGAGTCGGCGCTCCCTCCCTTTATTATCATTACATGCTGCGGGATAAGTAATGGTGAGCAAAATGTAAATAACAGGGCACTTAATGTATTTTTCTCGCTCCGCTCACGAGCTCAAAGAGCCTGCGAATGCATCACAAACGTCCCGAAAACAACGGCGCCGCTTCCCCGTATTTCATCACAGGCGAATATTTCTTTCAGATCGCTGCCCTTTGGGAGGCGTTTCAGCGGCAACACTCACGCTGATGCTGCAAATTACATGTGACAGAAGCAATTTTGGGATATTTTCCTCACACACAAACCGAGGTAAGTGTTATGAATTAGATTAAGCGTGGGAATATTGAAAGTCTGATACTTCCTCTGCCAACTCAGCAGCTTTAATTGATAATGCAATTTTAGTTTTCCCTCTCCTTGCGCTTCCTTCCTTCCGGGGAGGCGAAAGCGTGCTGATTATTATTTACACCCCGTATCTTAAACAGCTGCACGAGCTAAGTGCTAAACAAGGACAGCAGCTGTATGTGGCTGCACAAGAGGAATAAGAATATAATAAAAAATGTAATTACACAGACACAGAGTCAGGAAAGAAAGCTTACTACTGTATACCAAGCATGCACCTGTTCTCCATCCCTCTTACCTCTCTGAGGCAGCCCATGAAATTGTTGCTAACTGGCGATCCGGGCAGGTCGGCGGTGCTGGGGGCTCCCGCCCACGTAGAAAAAATCGTCGGAGCCCAGCATTGTATAGTCTTCCTGGGTGTAGCCGGTGGTGGTGAGGATCCCGTCGACGGAGATGGTCACCTGTTGGGGGGTAACACATAGCCAAAGCCAAGCCATTACACTCTGAGAGTCGATGGCGTGCTGTGTAATAAAACACACGTCCTTCCTTGGTCTGCATTGGAAATGAACTTTTTGACCTTTTTCTTCACTGATGCTTGAAGCGATCGTTTTTTTTTTTTTTTTGGACCAGACAGCGTTTGGATTTTTTGGTTAATGGAATTTTCTGCCGTAGGATTTCACAGGACAGGTAAAGAAAATATGGCAGAGGCATATTTTCTTTATCTTTGATGGGGGTAAGAAGAATGGACCCTAAAGGTTTGGTTCAGAAACTTCAGGTTGGGGGGGGGGGAGGGGTTAGTACAATGTTCAAACCAAGGACAAATTGAGTTCACTTGTCTTAGGTTTCGGGGATTTATCTGGTCACTGCAGACACACACATGTACAGTACACAAGTACGTGAGCACGCACACTCACACACACACACACACACTCGCACACACATTCACTCTGTCAGTCTCACGCTCTCACCACCTCTCTCACGGACGTCTACATCTATATATCCACGCACATGCAAAACAAAGGGAGGCTTTTTTTTCCACACGACACCAATGTGCAAACCAAGGTCATCACTGTCAGAAGGCAAAGTAAACACACTTAATTGGACATGTAAGGGAGTAAGTGGATCGATGGTGCCATGCAAAGCTGGAGCAGGCCTCGCAGGGTGCGGAGGGCACGTGCACAGTCAAGACCAGAGCCCATATTCAAAGACGGTCTCAGAATAGCTGATGCTGATCTCTGATCAGGTTAAGCTCAGGTGTCGTGGTCGGGCTGGGCGGAATAAGATTTTTAGACTAATCCTTGATAAACGATATAGATCTCAAAATTCTGAAGTGGAGGTTCGAGGATGTGTGACGTCACTAAAAAAACATAATTTGCCTAAAACATTGACTTAAAGTATTTCAAGGGAAAATGTAAATTGTCTATTTGCTTGTATCACATAAGTTAAATGTATGGTGTCACATTTACGGTGTCCTTTACATTAAACTCATTTTTTTCGGCAAATTTCTTTTTTTTAGAACCAGATGTACACGAACAGACCTAGTCTTTGACTTCCTGTGGACACTTAAATGTTATACAAGTCACTTTTAACTGACTCAGCTGAATAATGTTGCCTCTATATGACCTCCGAAAATATCAGTGAGAAGACTGACTAGTTCAATAAACTTATCATAGTCGTTCTTAATTTATGTCATGGCTGTGACTAAAAAAGCATAATTTGCCTAAAACATTGACTTAAAGTATTTCAAGGGAAAATGTAAATTGTCTATTTGCTTGTATCACATAAGTTCAATGTATGGTGTCACATTTATGGTGTCCTTTACATTAAACTTATTAGATTTTTAAATCAGAAAATGTACAAGTAATTAAAATACTTTCATTTTTTTCGGCAAATTTCTTTTTTTTAGTGTGAAGGGGACCAGATGTACACGAACAGACCTAGTCTTTGACTTCCTGTGGACATTTAAATGTTATACAAGTCACTTTTAACTGGTTATGAAACTCAACTGAATAACGTTGCCTCTATATGACCTACGAAAAATATCAGTGAGAAGACTGACTAGTTCAATAAACTTATCATAGTCGTTCTTAATTTATTTCATGGCTGTGGGCTGAGGATGAATCGAGGGCTCCACAGGGGTCGCCAGAGACGACAAAAAAACGGTCCTTGTGGCAGCTTTAAACTGAACTTTTGCATAAAGATTCCCGACGAGGTGACGATTGTTAAGACCGACCTAGAGAGGCGATGAAAAAGGACAGGAGTCGGGCAGGGCTGCGTGGCCTTCAGTAGTTCGCTGCCACAGAAAAATACATAAAAAAGTCCCGGTTTATGTAAAAGCCCTCTTCTTGAACTCGTTCGTTCAGACTGTCTAAAGCTACTTAGCGGCTACGAGTCGGGCTAAAATCACATAAAATTAAAATTAAAATACATTCACTTTATATATGCATTTATGCCCAGCCCGATGTCACGGTTGTGTCTTCAGTTTCTCTGGAGCAGACCAATAATCCTCGATCAGAATGCTTATTCTTCGAGATGTTATGCATATGGGCCCGGAGGTACGAGTGATCAAAGGTTAGCCAAGACACACACACGAACACCACTTTCACCAGCATGCCACAAAAAACAACACGGGGAGGGGCAGAGTGGGTGATACAGTGACAGGTGGAAGGTGAGTGAGTGAATTAGAGTGTTAGTGGTTATTTGGGTGACGAGGTGGTGGAGGGTTTTTCTATGAGTTTGGATGGCGAGAGGTCGATGGAGTGTGGGCATGCCATGCGCCATAGTGAAGTTGGAAACAACTGTCAGAGCTCCCGCAATGAAAGGTCGAGGGTCGCCACTTTTTTTGGTAGCTTCTCTTTTTAGGGCTCGGTGGTCGAGGTCACCATCTTTGGGATTGTGGTAAGCTTCTGTCAGTTCTGGACGACAGTCCTCACAAAAAATGGGGACTTTTTTGTGTGAAAAAAAATAAAATAAAAAAAGTAAAGTTGCCCTGAGAAAGGCAAAAGAAGTCAATTATTACTTTTTTTTTTTTTTACTTGTTGGAAAATCTGCAGTAAATGTGGAGAAGAAACAAAGAGAAAAAAGTAAAAGCCAAAGTGAAAAAAAAAAAACAGGATGGGGGATTGTGGGGAAAAAGAAGGAGGTTGTTGGCAGGTCAGGGAGGAAATTGAGAAGAAGCGAAGAAAGAATTGCCTGGTAATACAAACCCATCTCCTCATTTTTTGATAAGAGTGTCTAGGATGGAACTCAAAGAGAACGAATAAAAGAAGAGAGGGGGAGGGGACACACGGCAAACCCAAAAAAAAGACAATAAGAATGATATCTACCAGACAATGTAGTTTGTTTACCATAGCGTGTCCAATGCCTGATTGCTTTCCAGAAAAAGGGGAAGAAAGGAAATCAAAAGAATAGTGAACAAAAAAGGTTGTTAATAAGGATGGACAGAAAACAAAAACCAAAAGCAACGATGAAGAATTAGGATGTTAGTTAGTACATTAGTTGGTTAGATACTGGTTAGTAGTAAAAAAAATGACTTTAAAATCATGGATGAGTTAGTGTTTCGCGGTGAAAAAAAAAAACACTGCACATTTTGTCAGAGATTCGCAAAGTGCCGTCGTGCCATCCTAGCCAAATTTTTCTACATCGGAGTCCTGCAAGAAAGAAGCAAAGAGGAGAACCTGTGAGACCGTTCGGATAATAAAAATTTGTGTAGGATGGCTTGAACCTTGACAAAAGCTGTAGTGCTCTTTTTTTTTTTCACCCCTAGTTCTAACAAAGAGTGCCTTTCAAAGAGGAAAGAAAATGATCGCGAAAGAAAGACAGACCTGTAAAAAAAAAGGAAAGAAAGAAGGCAAGCAGCCCCCTGGCTCTTAGCTTCTAACCCCCTAAACTGTGTGTTATCCTGTCGGGATTCTCGGCTACAACTGTTTACTAACCTGTGGGCCGACGGCTTACTGTCGGGGAGGGTCGGGGAAATCAGCGCTCGGCTTGTTGTGCCGCTCTGAGAGCAACACTAAATGCCGTCTCACCTTGCAGACAGACTAAAAGGTCGACCGGGACAATGAACAACTCCACACTGTGCAGCCAGTGCTACTCTCCTCCTTCTCTTCACCTCAGCTCCGATTCACACGAGCTCCACCCAGCAGCTACACGATGCTCATTTTTTTAAATCACGTTAAGACGACGGTAAACAATATCTGTCAGGCAACAACTTCTGCTCGCGCACAACAGATGCCCATCTTTCATGGAAATGTATTTTCTATCTTTTAAAAAGGCATCTGAGATCATCTGAGCTATAAATACTGCGTTAATGGACGGCTCAAAGGCAAAACGCTCTCTGCCAGGCTTTAAAAGTGAAAGACTATATTCTACACAAGCATGGAAAAAAAAAGCAAGGAGATAGCGACGGTGTCTGACGGAAGTGTCAGCTCAGGGGGAGTGTGAAGGAAAGTAGATCAGATAACTTTAATTTAAGGACAAAGGGAAGTCAAGTTCAAGAAGACAACAACCAGCAGCAGAGAAGAAAACACCTTGCTTAACGGCACCTCGACTAAGCTATCGATCGCACGCAGAAGAGCTGCTTGCCCTGACCGTTCACCGAGCAGAAAAGAAACCAAACGATGAAATCAAATCAAAAAGAATTCATGTTATTGTCGAGAGAACCAAAAAGGACGATGACATCTGTCTCAATAATGCTTCTGAACTGTGGCGATGAAATGACAACCAATCAGAACAAGGTGACATTCTTAACGCCAGCTCTCTCTCTCGCTCTCTCTCTCGAAGCTCTTGGAAGCAGCTAATCTAAAGCCAAAAAAAAAAAAAAAGAAAAAGAAATCCACCTGTCTCCAAACTCCGTCCATCACTGCTACCCCCGATTACCTGTCTCAGGTTGCGTGTCACTTTGATGTCGTGCCAGGCGTTGTCATTGAATTTTCCGTTGACCGGCTCCACGATGGCCTCGAAGGCCCCGGAGCCCAGGTTGATGACGAGGGAGACGGCCCCGTCTTTCAGCGCCAGGTTAACATAGTCGGCGGACTTGCCCGTGTGGAGCAGGAGGCCGTTGCGCTGCCAGGTCTTGAAGGACAGCGTGATCTCGTCGCTGCTGCTCTGGATGGGGTTCTGCGACAGGTCGTAGCAGAAGTACTCGGAGCCGCGGAAGGTCGCCACGTTCTCCTCCCTCGCTGGAACGACAAGAGGGGAAGAGAGGAAATGTTACTTTTGGGCAAACATGTGATTCGAGTTTCAAGGAAGTCCAAAGTCACTCTCGAAATGCTGCAGTCCTACCTGCAGGATCCAGTCTGTAGACAAGGTGTTTGTACCTGACTCATAATTAGATTACTGGTCAATTTATTTAACCTGATCAAAATTCAGTGAAACTATTGATATTCAGTGAAATAACAAACACATTTATAATGTAAATTGTCTATTTGCTTGTATCACATAAGTTCAATGTATGGTGTCACATTTATGGTGTCCTTTACATTAAAATTATTAGATTTTTAAATCAGAAAATGTACAAGTATTTAAAATACTTTCATTTTTTTCGGCAAATTATTATTATTTTTTTGTGTGAAGGGGACTGAGGGCCAGATGTACACGAACAGACCTGGTCTTTGACTTCCTGTGGACACTTTAACGTTATACAAGTCACTTTTAACTGGTTATGAAACTCAAGTGAATCACGTTGCGTCTATATGACCTCCGAAACTATCAGTGAGAAGACTGACTAGTTCAATAAACTTATCATAGTCGTTCTTAATTTATTACATTGTTATTTATTAATGTTATTAAAAGAAACATATTCAGGGTTCCCACTCTTTCCTTGAAATTATTTATCCAGGACAGCGAAAATGTCCTGGAAAAGCCCTGGAAAATAATTTCAGGGAGCGTGGGAACCCTGAAATTATTTTCCAGGAAAACGTAACCGTTTCCAGGACATTTGTCCCTTTTTCTCATTTTCCATATGTTTTCCATGACTGGAAAATTGGTCAAACATTTTCCAGGTTTTCAAGGACGCGTGTGAATCCTGATATTATGCTCATTTCCATGTTCATAATTTTATTTTAATGCTCAAAAATCACATATTTTTTTTCACATTGGAGCTCCTGTCTCTTTAAGGACCTCACACTTCCAGCTGCTAGTATATATTATGCAAATGTGTGACATGGTGACATCGTGTGATGTCACAAAGTCACAGAATTACAGCGGAGACTACTGATTTACTACTGACTGGCCTTTAAGGCACTTCAGGAGCAGTGTTTTCTGTGGGAGTTAGTCGGCTATAGCTTTCAAGACCTTTTACATGCACAACAATTTATATAAAACACTGAAGGACAGAAAGAAAGAAAATGAAAAATATTCCCTCCCCATCATTTTCAAACAGGCCGACTAAAAAAAACTAAACAGAAAACAGAAGATGAGCACAGACAAGTCCTTCGCGTCATCACGTCTTGAATCTTTAACAAGTCGGGTCTCAAGTAATTTATTTTCCGTCGAGTCGAGTTAAGTCAACAAAACGGCGCCTCGAGTCCACATCTCCGCTGCTTTTAGTGAGTCTGTGAGAGAAAACATGCCGAGCGCTGACGTCGCCGTGATTCACCGCTTGTTGTTATTGATGGGTTTCGTGCGCCATGACGACCACGACCAAACAGCCATTATCACATTCATCCTCGCATTTACCGTCGGATGTTTAATACATGAAACGAGCCAGGCATTCGCGTTGGTCCCCGCATCAATCACGGAGCAGCCTCGGTAAATACGAGAACCCACTGTACGCCGCGGAGAAGGTTACATCGAGCAAACACACACACACACACACACACACACACACACAATGCACTGCTCGCCATAATTACAGCTATGATAATCCCATCATTCAGTTCAGATCATAAAATCCTATCTGTACGACCGTGGGTTTAGGTTTCACATACAGCCTCCAGACAGACAGACTACTTATGATGGAACACTATTCCCCGCTAATGGCGCGCATAAATCAAACTTAGCCTGATTTTACAGTTTTATATCATCCCGCTGTTGCAGAGTGACTTCCTGGGCCCATTTTTTAGATCGACACGGACAGTAAGGTGAGACAGCTCCGAGCAGAAAACAGATGGAGGAGGGGTTTGGGGTTGGGGGGGCTCAGGAATGGATGGAAAGAGTGAGAGAGCTAAAAATAAAAATTGCTGGGCTGAGGGAAAGAGATACGACGGAGTATCAGGGCCATACTAAGAGGAAAAAAAATAAAAATAAAAAAAAAAATTGGGGGGAAATTACGAGAATAAAGTCGTAATGTTACGAGAATAAAGTCGTAATAATACGAGAATAATGTAATAATAATACAAGGGGAAAAAAGTCGTTTTAATGAGAAAAAAGCTTCGATAGAGTTAAGATCTGACGTGACCAGCTCAACCAAACAGTTGCCTTAGCCTGAGCCCAGCAGCCGCAACTCTTCAAGTTATGCTCAACATTCCTCATTCTAACGCAGCGAAGAGCTCTTTCTTGTAAGAGTTCTCATTAAAATTACTACTTTATTCTCCTAATATTTTGACTTTATTCTCGTAATATTTTAACTTTTTTCTCGTAATATTATGACTTTATTCTCGTAATATTTTCACTTTATTCTCGTAATATTTTCACTTTTTTTCTCGTAATGTTATGAATTTTTTCTCGTAATATTTTGACTTTATTCTTGTAATATTTTGACTTTATTCTTGTAATATTTTGACTTTATTCTCGTAATATTATGAATTTATTCTCGTAATATTATGACTTTTTTCTCGTAATATTATGACTTTATTCTCGTAATATTTTGACTTTAATCTTGTAATATTATGATTTTTTTCTCGTAATATTTTGACTTTATTCTCGTAATATTTTGACTTTATTCTCGTAATATTATGAATTTATTCTCGTAATATTATGACTTTATTCTCGTAATATTATGACTTTATTCTCGTAATATTTTCACTTTTTTCTCGTAATATTATGACTTTTTTCTCGTAATATTTTGACTTTATTCTCGTAATATTTTGACTTTATTCTCGTAATATTATGAATTTTTTCTCGTAATATTATGACTTTTTTCTCGTAATATTATGACTTTATTCTCGTAATATTTTCACTTTTTTCTCGTAATATTATGACTTTTTTCTCGTAATATTATGACTTTAATCTCGTAATATTATGAATTTTTTCTCGTAATATTTTGACTTTATTCTCGTAATATTTTGACTTTATTCTCGTAATATTATGACTTTATTCTCGTAATATTATGAATTTTTTCTCGTAATATTTTGACTTTATTCTCGTAATATTTTGACTTTAATCTCGTAATATTATGAATTTTTTCTCGTAATATTTTGACTTTTTTCTTGTAATATTTTGACTTTATTCTCGTAATATTATGAATTTTTTTCTCGTAATATTTTGACTTTATTCTCGTAATATTTTGACTTTATTCTCGTAATATTTTGACTTTAATCTCGTAATATTATGAATTTTTTCTCGTAATATTTTGACTTTATTCTCGTAATATTTTCACTTTTTTCTCGTAATATTATGACTTTATTCTCGTAATATTATGACTTTAATCTCGTAATATTTTGACTTTAATCTCGTAATATTATGAATTTTATTCTCGTAATATTTTGACTTTATTCTTGTAATATTTTGACTTTAATCTCATAATATTATGAATTTTTTCTCTTAATATTTTGACTTTATTCTCGTAATATTTTGACTTTATTCTCGTAATATTATGACTTTATTCTCGTAATATTATGACTTTATTCTCGTAATTTGCCCTCCAAAATATTTTTTTTTCTCTTAGTCTGGCCCTAATACTCCGTCGTAAAGAGAAGACTCTACGAGAGAGAGAGAGAGAGAGAGCGAGTGGATCAGAGGAGTAGTGTTTCCGTATGATCTGAGATGAAATAATTGACACTTTCACCGCCTCTTAAAAGGTGGTTTGACACACCGCGGTGAGCTCGGGGTCCGGGTGATTCTATTAGAGACAAGGTCGGACTGACGGTCAATTATTTACACAGCGCGCCGCGTCGGCTACGGAGCCGCCGGCTCAAAGGTAGGGCTACGAGACGGCGTTTAAGGCGTCACCTTTCAGAAATGTCAACCTTCAGAGGAAGGCGTGCCGGCGAGTCATTTCACCGCCGTGGTGGCACATGGTAACGGTAACTAAGCCATTACCCTGTCGTTTCATTTCCTTCAGCGTCCTGCGTTTTTCTTTTGTCACGAGGGCTCGAGTGAGACGAGAGAAAGTAAAAAAAAGCTGGGAAGACGGAAGAAAAGCACGCAGGCTGCAGGCTGTGAAGCTTCAGCGTGTTGCTTTGGATCAGGCTGTATGTAAACATGAGGGAGCAGCGTTGTGGAGCTGGCAGACAGTCACAGAAGGAAGGGTGGTGGTGGTGACGGAGGGGGATGAGAATGAGATATTGTGAGAGAAACAAAAGGAGAGTGGAGTGGGGCTGCGGGATGATGGGGTGCTGATTCCGGTCAAAAAAAATCTCTCCCCCCTCGGCGCCAAACTCGCGTCTCTGCACAGCACGGACACAAGAGGAAACAGTATGGGAGGCAACAAAAGGGCCCCGTGAAAGCCTTCTTCCGTGTGCCAGGAGAATAAATAGAAACCCATTATTACCACTGAGACGCAAAACAGAGAGGCAGCAGAATATACATCGGAGAATCCAATTCATCTCGAGTGATTTCATGCATCTAATCTAAGAAATTGCACTGGCGCTGGAGGAGGAGCCACTCCACTGTAGATCCATATGTTGTTGTTGCTGCTGCACGATTGTCTCGGACGTCAAACACAGAATCATAGCGCTGTAGAAAACCAGAAACTCTTCTAGAAAGGAACATTTACAGTATATATATATGCGGTGACACTGTGTCTGTGATAAAATAGGTCCGCAGCTTCTTGCTCCAATTGGCTTTTTTTGCACATCTGGACGAGTGTGGGCCAAAAACCCTCTGGGGTCCCCGAGCTAGAGAGAGAGAGTCCTTGAAACAGTTGGCGCTGTAACCATCTTCCGAAGACATTTTAGACGCTACGCTGACACTGGTGGGGCCTCCGTCGCGTCTTGCCTGGAGGGCCCTCGCATACGCCTGATGGCAAATGACAGGCTGAAGGCTGACTCGTCTCCGCGAGACTGATTTCCAGCATTATAAATGTAATATTATGTGTCCTGTTTGGAAGCAATTATTACAAATGACAGTTTTGAAGTCATTTAAACAGGCTAAGTCTGTTCCAGCATTACAAATATGGTGTGCAACTTAGATAAAGGTGAGTCAGGCTCTGAATCTAAGCTCACTCTATACACCTGATCTCGTACGCTCTCACCTGAGAGGTTATTGTCACGGCAACTCCCGTCATATTATTTCCAGCGTACACTAATTAAGTCCTCTGTCTCATGAGAAGACAGGCTTAAGGTATTCAGAGGGATTTCTAATCACATTATTAGTAAAAGATGCCAATAGACCAAATGCTAACACCATTAGCGCCATCATCAGGTCAATATTTTTATTGCCAAACTCGCCTCAGCTCTACTTTGTTTAAAAAAATGCTCGGCTTAAACCTAAATCTAAATCCTAATACTAAAGTACGTTTCCAGTCGATGGTATGTTTGACTCAGCATGTGTGTATTAATTAAAATGAGGATGTGGATCCGTAAGGATTATCAATACAACATTGTTTCTGTGAATAACAGAGGGGACAGATTAATATAATGTAATATTTGTGCACCTCAGCAGTATTAAACTTGTGGTAAGTGTATACGGATCCATAAAGAGCAGGGGAAACGTATTGCCTGTTGAGACATGTTCTGCACAGATCTGTGGCTTTTAAATCGATCACGTAGCGGGGTCATTTTCCCTTATTTTCGCCATAGTCATCAATATTCCATTTGCGTGCTGCCAGGTCCGCGCACTGGGGGCCGGGGTTCGATTTCAAAATCCACTGGAAGCAATTAGCTCCTTCATTACCATCTCCCTTTCTCTTCCGCTCGCCCTCGGCGCACACACACACCCACGCCGCCCCGAGCTCGCTCTCCGGCGTGACCTCGAGGGCCTCCGGGCGGAGAGCGCCGTCACCTTACAGAGCTCCGGCCGACAACCTTTAACCCCCGTAAGATCGGCGCAAGATATCAAACTGCTCCTAATCACGGCGGGGTGGGCGAAGACTTACGGCGCGTAGAGAGGAATGTGATGAGTTTAACGATGGGATTAGAGACAGGAGGCGCCGCGATTATTGTGGCAAAACACAGACTTTAGCCGGAGAGGCTTCGGCTGTAAATCTGCCAAGCCCGTAAGCCTCAGCACACACGGGTGCTAGCTGGACGACGAACACGAGCGCCAGTCTCCATCCCAAGGAGACTTTTCTCTGTCGGAGTGAACTCGATCCGTGCTGACACCCAACACATCAAATGCACGTTACGCGCTACATTTGCAGATAAACAAGCCCGAAGTTCCAGACCTAAACATAGAAAGCCAAGTTCTGCCTTTAGCTATTGTTTGTTTTTGCGACACCCCCGGGTGCCGGAGTCATCCGAGGCCGCGGTGTCATCCCACACGATGCGTTTAACAAAATAAAAAAAATCCGAAAATCCACGCTTCCTCGTTTCCCGTTAATCCGTCCACACATCCATCCATTCTCTCTCTCTCATCCTTCAGCCCCGAAATGTGAGAAATTAGCATCGTTTGCTAATAACGGTTAAAACAGAACGTGAACAATGCTCCCCAACGCGAGGCTATCGCTAACCGTGCAACTGTGCGGCTCAGAGCTCAATGGTGAGGCACCACGTGTCAAATAAATTTGGAGCATTGTGGGTGATGTCTCTCTTCAAAGGCAGGCGGCACTGTCAGACGGGCTTATGTTGGAGGGAGATTTGGTGGAATACGCTGCGTGGTGATATATAACGGCCCAATTACCACCAGCGTACTGTGGCGACAATTAAATACTGGTGCCGACATTAAAGGGTTTATTTCCCAGTCAAAAAAAACGAGACACAAACGGCGTCTCGAGTGTGTGTCCTCGTCCTGACAACGCTCGAGACGTCACATGACACATCCGAGAGGTTGAAGCGAATTGTCACCCTGACACTTCTTTTCTCGTCTCGCATTTCGCGTAACCTTGTGAAGCCACAACGGACGACCTGTCTGAGACTGCCACTGATGTCTGCACGCACAGACTGAGGGGAGAGTGACAGAGAGAGAGAGAGAGAGAGAGAGACAAACGTAAACAGAAGTGACACGGAGGAAGCAAAAGAGTCTGGAGCCCAAAAAAAAAGAGAGGGAAGGAGAGACGGTGAGGGGAAAAAGCAGAGAGAGTTTGGGAGACGAAGAGGCGAGGACGGGCGAGCGAGGGAGGCAGATGGAGGAAAGAGAGAGAGAGAGAGAGAGGCACTTCCAATGGCTCTCGAGAGAAAAGAGGTGACACTGTGTGTTACGAGTCTCCGTGAAGAGCCGTCCCTCGTGATCCCGGCGTTGATAAACCTTATTACTGCAGCTGATAACACAGCACACACACACACACACACACCAAATCTCCTCCTTCATCTCCCTCAAAACAGCAAAAATACCGCCACGAACGCATCCCCCACACTTTCCCAGAGTCTGTTTGACGGTCAGAAGATTTCTGCAAATCCCCAACGGTGAAAGACTTTTTCAATTAGCGTCCAAGAAATTGTGATTTCAAAGACTCCGACATTTAGAGTTCAGAAACCATCATTACATGTAGTACATGCTCTTTGTTCTGCAATATTTACAAAGTACATGAATAAAGTAAAAACCCCCTTCTCATCTTCAAAAATGTTGAGGCGATGGAGAGCGCTGCAGGGAGAAACGGAGGCAAACTTGGAAGAATGCAGCATCTCGACTGCGACAGAATATGAGTCACTACGGTGGAGAGGCTGGAGGTGTCAGCTTCTGCTCCATACGAGACACTTAGTGTAAAACACTGTGATCACCCTCACTGTAATTTGATTAATTGACCTGCACAGGGAGCAGGTCAACGGCTTGGCTGTGTTTAGCTCTTGTTTTTATTGGCTTGTGATGTGCGTTGGCTAAACTCAGTGACCTCGTTGGGAGAGATTCAGGGGAGAGCCGCATCACGTCGGTGTTTCTAGCAACTTTAACGCTCGTGGCTCTGTGGAAGGCGCCGTCGTCTGTCAATCGGTCCTGAGCAAAATACTTCAACAGCACCTGCATGGACGCGTCCCCGTGGACGTTCATCACCCTCAGAGGATGAGCTCCAATCATTTTTTTGGAAAACGGTACTTTTTCGTCCGGTGTCATAATGAGGACATCTTGTTTTGTCAAAGCTTTTTTGTTCTGAATTATTTTAAAATGTAGGAGGAATTTACGGTCCTTCAGCCTTAACTTCTGATGAGACTGTCAACAATGTACAAAAGATATCTAAAATATACGCACACAGTACTTTTTAAATGTCACCAGACTTTGAGGCCGAAACATTGACTTTAACAAATGTTTTATTCAAAAACATGCTAGCAGTTAAAGTAGTTAAAGCCATTATAATATCTCCTTACACTTTCCTTAATCCATACAGAGCATTTAAGCATCTTTTATCTTATCTGTTTTGATATTCATTTGACTTTCAAACATATGTTCCTTCATATTACCTCACCTGAGCATCAAATAGTAGAATTATCAACTAGCAGATGTCTCAAGGAAATTGAATCGAAAGCACCTGGATTTGGTTTTTGTCTTGAAGACGTTTCACCTCTCATCCGAGAGGCTTCATCAGTTCCTGCTCAGGAACTGATGGAACTGAGCAGGAACTGATGAAGCCTCTCGGATGAGAGGTGAAACGTCTTCAAGACAAAAACCAAATCCAGGTGCTTTCGATTCAATTTCCTTGAGATAACTATGAATGAGAATATTCACAAGCAACTAGCTGATGAACACAGCGATGCATTTAGCAGCTAAAGTGCAGCTTTTTTTCGTCCATCCCTCTGTTTTGTCTTCACCGATGTCACTAAAGAGTCGATGAAGAATAAGACAAAGGGTGGATATTGGATTTGCCTTCATTAGGTCGTCAGAATCACAACAATCAGAGTGATTTCTAATGATATTGCAAATTGTCTCCTGGACATGTGAATGAGTTTATTGTTAATCAATACGACCTCCATCAAGCTCTGTTAACAACATGTCGCTCCTTCATACGGCATTTCTATAGAAACACGAGACCTTGAGACAATAATCAGGTGACGGTTGGAGAAGCTCGGACAGGTGAATGTCATTTTTAAATGCATCTGCATCAGCGTGGACTCGGCCCGCGGCTCCCTTCAGGCTACAAGCTAGTCACTGTCACCCTCTGTGTGTCTGTCAGTATTGAGTTTGCGTGTGTGTGTGTGTACATATACGTGCATGTGTGTGTGTGTGTGTGTGTGTGTGTGTCACTGAAGCTCCTTATTGGCTGCTGATGGTCGAGTCTCCACGGAGTGAGTGATGAGGTTTGGACTGACAACAGTGGGGGGGAGGTGGTGTGAATGGCGGGAGTGAACGATGGAGGGACGGAGGGTGTCTGAGGAATGGGGGCAGGCGCCCGAGGTCCAATCCCATCAACTGAGGCAATTGTGCGGAGCGAATACTGGAGTGAGGAGGTGGGGGTCGAGGATGAGTTTGCAAAGGAAAGGAGAGAGAGGGGGAGCGAGACAAGAGATGTGGCGACTGCACTTCTATTACTGACGCTGGATAATTAGGAGCAGAAGAGATGTTTGGAAGGAGAAGGAGGGGAGAACTTAACGAGAACATCTCAGAGTCGTCGTCCACTGATCCCCTCAGTCTTCTCAATGCAAGTAAGAAGAGCTATGACGATACTATACATTTATATCTCTCTATTTTGATGCAAAGTAATCAATAACACTTTAATCCTCAAGCTCCTGGTTAGTTAAATAGCCAAAACCAAAAATATAGTGGCTAAAATTTGCCAAAACTAATTTACTTTATATTCAAAATGATCGAAAATCAGGTGCCAACATGAACACAGCCGGAGATGTGATGCAATCCATCACTGTGTACATCCGAAGCCAGATTTCTGTCCGTGAAAACGCAAAGCTTTCTATTCGCTCGCGCAATCTGCATAAAATTAGCATCTGATTTCCAAACGCAGGAGCTAATTATGCAATCAGCGGCTGGGACTACCCTCTAAATGTACCGTTTGAGTGAAGCAGAGCTCAGAAAGGTTCACTTCAGTAAAAGGAATTTGTCAAAGCCCAGAAAAAGAATTCAAAGTGTGATGTAATGCCAAAGAAAAAAACATGTACGGCAATTAAAAGAGTCACAGCAGCTCACGTAGTCATTACTGCTAACAGCTACTTTACATCCTGACGCTGTGCTAAAAGGCATTTATGTGACACTTTCTGTAATATACGTATTATTCATATGCTGTCCCGTATGTTGGCCTGATGCAAACATTGCAACATGCAAACCCTGAAAACAGCAGTCTAGTACCATGAAGGGAACTTCCCTCCCTTCAATAGTCGGCTTTTTATGTGAAAACACATCAGGAATTGTCGACGGGAGCACAACACCGATCAGGAGTACGACAACGCTTTTAGCTTTATCATTTATTAGCGACCGGCATTCACTTGTTTGTGCTTTATTACTGAACTTTGAGTCCTGCATTCAAAGCTACAAGCAACACCGCAACATACATGTCTCGTTGACAGTGCAATAATACACACAACATGTGAAACACTGCAGCCTGGTCTGTAGCCCAACACTTCTAAGTTTGAAACTGTATGTACCGTATTTTTCGGACTATAAGGCGCACTTAAAATCCTTAAATTTTCTCAAAAATTGACAGCACGCCTTACGTATGATTACTTGTTGTGCTTACTGACCGATTTTATGTGGTACAATGCGCTCAAAAATCTGTCGAAATGTGTAAGTACGACTTTGGTAAGCAACGAAGCCGCTCCGCTCACTGGATATTCGGAGCATTACGGTACGCTGTGTCACTACCTGATCGGCCCCGTAACAGGACCCCTGAGCCGTCTACAAGACTGCCTGACTGTAATGTCTAAACTAGAAGTGCATTCATAAAAGGCAGCCCGGGCCCGCAGTACGCGCTAGCAACAATAAACCAATCAGAGAACAGTATTTAGTACGCTTACCCCCGCCACTTTTCATACGTAATACGTACTGTGCTTGCCGAAATCGCACAGATGTTTAAGTCAGACGCTGAAGATGAAGAATTCGATGGATTTGTGGACGAGGAATGAATCAATAAGTGAGTGTATTTTTCTGTACCGGTATTTGTTGTTACAACTGAGTTGAATAAAGTTTGATTTACCGGACTGTGTTGTTTTGCTTAATGCTCTTCTAGCGTAGTATAAAGAGCGAAAAAAGTCCAAGTCAGGTGGTCGTCAAGACGGTTGGGTGCAGGAGATCCGTGCAGGGTTACATAATACATGCAACTCACATAAATGACGCAACCTAATTAATAACCAACAGTCATAAAGTCATAACATGTTATATGTCTGTCAGCGAGCTTTATCCTAAAAGTGTTGCTTCTGTATTATTGCTACTAGACTCCGGAGGCCTTCACGTGCAGAACTGATGCTGGAGGAAGCTTCAGGCCTCCGACCAAGCTGTCGTATTTGACAAGTCGGGAGTGAAAACTTGTTGGTAAAAAGATTTATTGAGCTAATCTCTCTGTTTCTGTTCTGTTTTTTTTGTTTCCAGTCTTCATCCATTCATCCTTGTCTGCATACGAATGCTTCGTAACGTGTCTTGATTACCTTTTATCTTTCCAGCAAACAATATCAATCAAACCGAGCGGCCCGTCCCGCCGCCTGAAACCAGAGATGGAGTAAAACGCACATTCAACCCCGTTTATCACATCGTCTCTCGTCGCTCGGCGTCGTCTTTAGGCTGCCTTGTACGAGATTTAAGAGTCAGTGAGGGAAATGATCAAGTTCATATTATTCATTCAAATCATTTAGATTGCTTTGAAACAGTGGCAAGATGGTCAAGCAAGATCATTAAAAATTCAAAAGAAAGAAAAAAGAAAAAAGCGGAGCTGCTTATAGAAAGCTAAAATTTACAACCCATCAGCACTTTGGGAAAAAGAGACGTGCTCATGGGCAAATACTGCAATAAAATACAGAACCCTGCGAGGCTTCCTGACACTGTTTTTACATTTTAATATCAACATTGATTCCTTCCCTCGCCGGTTTTTAGCCTTCAGTGTGCGTTCACGCTGTCACGTATTGATTGAATTACTGTACACTGCAGGCACAGCGTTCATGAATCTTTAAGTGCTTTCCTCTTTTAAATGGCTCCGACTGTAGGATTACGATATTATGGAGTCATCCGCGGTCTGTATTATTTCCGTCGACAATCAAACGATCTCTGACAGCGTGTCTTCTGAATGCCAACTATTGCATCAGCCTGACAGCTGCCATCCCGAGTCGAAATGGGAAGTGATGGCGGCGATGTATCGTCTCTCGCTCTCCACTGTTGTGCAGAAAAGCACCTTGATGGACTCACATCACGCTGCGTCTGTGTGGGGTTTTTGTGAGTTATTTGTTTTCGTCCGTCCGCTGACACATATTTGCACGTGATTCAAATCACCTGATTAGTTTAAACTACGGAGAATGGATTTATTTGTATACTGCATTGAACTTCCTACGTAATAAGCTGTGACACTGTTGATGTGAATGCTTAAGCGTGTGCATGTTACGCTCCGGCATTCGGATTCGAGCAGAGACTTGCTCCATGGAACAGAGGTTGCGGGCAGGCGAAGGCGGCCCTTCCCCTGGAGCCTGTCAATCATCCAGAGTGGCGTTGCCTTATTGGCTATTATCTCTGCTGTCAGAAGCCCAGCCGGGCCTCCACCTCGCCACATCAGTCTCTGTCAGTTCGCATGCTGCCCGTGGATAGAGCCGTGGAGCATGAAGCTGCATGCTACTGTTATCATTACTTTTTGGTGACATGTGCTGTTTCGGCCCAGGACTCCATCAACAAACGTCACCTCTTATTCCTGGGACTTCGGCTGATAAAGAAAATATGTGCATTTGTTAAACGAGAGGGTGTTTCGTGTTATTTTAAGTCCTGCAGCTGATGTGTGTTTTGTGCTTCGCTTATTTAGCTGTTGAGCTCGACACATTTAACTGCTCTCCACCAAGAAAGCAAGTCATCGTTTCAACACGGCAAAGTCACATTGCATCAGCATACGTTGTATCTTTAAAGGGTTGCAACTGCATAATCAATATTTATATAATATGGCAGTCTGGTTGGATCTATTTGTGATCATGTTGATGATTGTTTAGTGTCCAAACTTTTTTACTTAAAGGCTCAAAGCTGAAACTCACATTATGGGATTATACATACATACACAACAACCATCTTCTGTTTGTTTTCTTTTGTTTTTACATCTCACTTATCCTGACACAGTTTCTAAATGTGTGATGCCACGTGGGAGACGCGAGAGCGAAGATAAAATCCACATTCGTAATTACCACTGTGAGGTTGAAGTGAAGGTTTTCAAGCAGATCCTTCTCACGGAGAGAGAGAGAGCATCCAGTGTGCTGTGAAGTCTACGTATGTGGGCTAAGTTGGGATTTTAATGACATAAATGCCAGTTAAAATAACAAAGTGGGTGTCACAATACACACAGGTTTGGATAATGGCTTGTAGGTAAGACACACATGACGGGGGCTTGAGGAACCTCTTTGATGACAGTGAAGCTATGATGAAAGCATCGGATATTTGACCAAACAGTGATCAATGATCAGATACTATGGAATATATGCTGGGTAATCAATCATTTTAATGTATTTGTAATGAATTGTTTGATATATTTGGGGACCTACAGTTACAGCCGCCTTCATTTTCCCCAACTTTATACATTTTGATAGTCCCAGGATGATGTGCACTTTAGCCAACCGGCTAAGCAGCGGCTGAGTTTTTAAATTTCCTTACATAAATATGATTTTAGACCTTGTTTGAAATAACGCAAACGCAAATCCAGGCAGAAATCATAACTAATGAGAGCTAGGAGAGGGTCCCCGTCCTGCGATTGAAACAGATTAGCGCACATTCCTAGTCGAAGCTGAGGCCATCTAATATTTATTACCTCCATAACTTACTCTCCAGTGTACCGCCGGAGCATTTAGCGGCGTGCAGGGAGGCGAGGGGTTAAAAGGGGAACAGCGGTGCCATAAAAGGGACAATGAAATAAACATGACTCACCGTGAAAGAGCCCTTAAAGCCAATATAATCTGGATGGCGGGGGGAAGAGCCGGGTGCCAAAGGCGGTTAACGACAAGCACCCCCCATCAGGGCTCGAGCTCAGACCTCGTCTCAACATCGCATCGAGCGCTGTTTTAAGATGGCGGTGAGCGGCAATTTGGTTTCATTATTGTCTACTTAGTGTGAGAATCTGAGTTTTTACGTTTACGCCGAGAGACGTGGGATGAAAAGGGATGACTAAGACACGCAGAGTATCCCCTTCTCTCTCTTACAGTATCGTTTCTCCGACAGTGAGCGCGTAGGATCTGAGTAAAATAATTATTTCTTGGATAGCAGATGAGAGTGTGGGATAAGGCTGCAGAAACATATTCCACACTAAGCTTGGCAAAATGAGGAAGAAGAAGGGGAGAAAAAAAAAACACAGCTGTAGCTTTAAATCCAGCTCGAACCAGTCGTAGCCTGTAGCCAAAACAATATGTGACTCTCGCCCGGCGTGTACGAGAGTACGCGCACGTGTGAGAGCGTTCACAACGATGCGCTCCTTCAAAGAGATAAGAGCGACGATGGATTACTCTCACCTTTCTGCAGCTTTCTCATTTTAACCTTCGCCCGCGGGGCTGATTGCAAAACTTCACACATGCAAATAAACACTGATCGTAAAGGGGGAGTTCGTCTCGGCACACAGGCGCGTACGTAAGAGGAAACACTCTTAAACATCGATGGGCGGAACTGTAAAACAGCCACACTGATCACACGATTCAAACATGCACATCCTTCCGTCACGTGGCTGCAACACACTGGCGCCAGAGGCCGGGCCGCCGTGTGCCTGGATGCTGCTGAAAATCCACCTCTCCCCTTCATTCTGTCGCCTTCTTTCAGCTCCTACGCCACATATGTTCGCTTGAAAATATGTACACGTAGCTTCGGGTGGGGGGATGGGAGGGGGGGGTGAAGCCTCGTCCTCGCTTCCCAGGCTTGGCTTGGCTGAACCGCGCTCGGCAGGCGCCAGCGTTCCCCAGCCTCCTCGCAGCTTTTCTAAAATTAGCAGAGAGGATCCACCGCCTCTCCAGGGGGGGACAACTGACATGTCGGCAGTTTCACGGAATCATCTTGCTCGAGTAAAGATTTGTTGCCTGTTTTTTTTCTTTTATTATGAGTCATTACATGCATGCAGAGATCATCCATGTGCACATACAAGACGAGCGGACGTGTGTGGGTGTGTTTTATGAAAAACAAACGCCAGCTGCTTTTTTTTTTCTCCAAATCCTGTTTGGCTGCAATCAAATCAATCTTGTGATCCTGACACGCCGAGGTAAATACAGAATTACTGTCATTGAGGAAAGTGGTGTTTACTATTCGTGGAGCGAGGTCTGCCCACGGTTACTATAACTATGCTAATCCAAGCCTGTCGGAGTAGCGCCGCTGACTGTTCGGCCATCTGGTGAATGGGAGCTGCGAGGGGGTTTTCCTTCTAGCAAGCATGTACATACAACATGTAGGATGGTGCTTTTTTTACGACACTGTCTAACAAAGATGTCCTCACCAAGAATAACTTCTTAATCAGGGTGAAACGACACAAACGGCCACAGTCTCGAGTAGACTTGTAGTCAAGACCGCCTAAACCGAGACCAAGACACTACCAAGACCAGAGAGTATCAAGACCAAGACCAAGACCAAGTCAAGACCAAGACTTGTTCAGCTTGAGACCAGACCGATACCGAGACCAAAAAAAGACTAGTTTTTTGCCATTTTGCATGAGTTGTAGAACCCGCACGCAGGTGCACCAAAAAATGCATTAAATTAAATGCAAAATACAAATAGTTTATAGTACAAATAGTACAAAATTGTACTTCAAATTGTACATTAACAAGAGGAAGAACTGGTCACCTTGATGTGTGCAATGGCATCTCAGTTATAACACACTTTATCAAGTTGTAGTTGTAGCTGTAGTTCAGTGGGACAAGAACAATATAACACAGACATCACAAAGAACAGATACATAAACATATACATTCAAACTGTAGAACAAAAGGCATACTACATCATGAATGCATTTATGTCTTGAGTAGACTTGTAGTCAAGACCGCCTAAACCGAGACCAAGACACTACCAAGACCAGAGAGTATCAAGACCAAGACCAAGACCAAGACCACGGAAAAGTGGTCGAGAACTACAAGTCTAGTCTCGAGTCAAACAGCCTTGTTTTTAAAAATGCTAATCCGAAGCTGACGATTCCTGACCTTTGAGCTCGTCCCTACGGTGAAACCACTCGTGCACATGCACACATTGAGAGATAGCTGACATACTTGTGCACCAAATTCCAAAAAAAGCACGCTGAAAATCTAAAAGCTACCCAGGTAGACGCAGCCGAGGAGCGGCGTCCTGTGTGTGTCGGCGTGAGACACACAGACTCCGTCTACTGTAGCTTGGAAGTCAATAACATTATCCACTCTCCATCTCGGTGATGGTTATTAGTCTGGAGAGCGAAACGGCTCTCTTCAATGACACTCTGGAGATGAAGGGATAAATCATCACACTGGAAGGATGAGTGTGTGTGTGTGTGTGTGTGTGTGTGTGTGTGAGGAGCGAGAGAGAATAAGGATAAGAATAAGAAGCGCAAAGGGAGAAAAATACACACTCGGGCACCGACTCAGACGTAGAGACAGTTAATATTTTTTGTAAAGTGCAGATGACATGAAGACAAGTCCTTCTGAAGGCACGGACTGATGTTTAGCTTCAAATATCTGCCTCTTTCTGAGCCTCATACCCCCCGAGTCTGTCACACTCACTCTCCGTCCGCCTCCCTCTCGCTTTATCGCGTAGAGAAAAGGTGCTTTACTTGGCCTGGTACTCTAAAAGCATCCCCCTTTGTTACTTTCTCCCCCGCCGCCACTAACTCCCCCCTCTCCATTTCACCCTGCCCTCGCTCCACCGGGACGCTTCAAAACACAAGGAGAGAGGAACAAACGCCAGAAGGCTCACTGCTGGTTGGATAACACACGAGTGAACCATTGTGCCGAGGATGTTACATCAACACATTCACGCTGGCTCTCTGCAAAAGTATATCAACCCGAAGTAAGACTGGTGACTACACTCTGAGAAATAAAAGTTCTAAGTAGAACCATATAAGGTTCTTTGGCTTGTCCTCATAGGAGAACCCTTTTTGGCTCCAGGTAGAACCTTTTATAAAGGTGGAGGGTTCTACCTAGAACCCAACATAAAGGGTTATACCTAGAACTGTGTGTGTAAGGTTCCACCCAGAACCCCCCATGAGAGGTTCTACAAAGAACCCATACAGGATCTTATACCCATGCTTTCAACAATCCCTGAAGAACTCTTTCTCCAAAAAAGGGTTCTCTGGATCAGAATGGTTCTTACTGGAACCGTTAGTGTTACCAAGAACCCTTTTAAAACCCTTTATTCAGGAAAGGGTTTTTAAAGGGTTCTCTGGATCAAAATGGTTCTTACTGGAACCGTTAGTGTTACCAAGAACCCTTTTAAAACCCTTTATTCAGGAAAGGGTTTTTAAAGGGTTCTCTGGATCAAAATGGTTCTAACTGGAACCATTAGTGTTACCAAGAACCCTTGAAAAACCGTTTCTTCGAGAAAAGGGTTTTTCAGAAGCAAATGGTTCCAGGTAGAACCTCAGCCCTTGTGGAAGAACCCTTTTGGAACCCTTATTTCTAAGAGTGTAGGATGGCCTTTGCTCTTAACGCCCGCAGACTCTGGACCAGCCTTCCTGAGGACTTTAGGTTGGTCACAGCGTCTTTAATGTTCTTAAAGTTTCCTGAATTTTGTCTGTAAATAGGTTCAGAGTCACAGTGACCTTGTGTTTGAATAACTGCTTTGACCGACTCAGGCTACATTTGAAAAAAGTCAAACTGAGACGTATGACTCAGTGACTCAGCTGAACGAACAGTGTGCTCACATTTAGTGGGAATCAGCGCTAACTTTAGCCAGCTGAGCTGACCAGCTTCAAGTTTCTGAGTGGAAGCTACTTTCCACCTCCAATACAAACCCAACAACACAGTGGGTCCTGTATGTTGATTGTTAAGTGGCAATGGTTGAGCATATGTGATGTCTCGTATCAACAGTCAAAGGTTTTGCAGCACTGTGATACGATATTCAGCAGCCACCCACAAGCCTGAAGCTGTTTTCACAGATACGTCCAAAAACAGCCTCATCCTCCTCTTAAAAATGGAAAAGTATGAATCATCATAGTTTATATTTTCCACTAACAAAGTGAAGAAAAGTCAAATCTAAACAGGAACCGCCCAGGTAACATCCAGGTCTGTTTGCATTCCGGAAGATCGATCTTCTGGGATGCAGAGACGAACCAACACACATCTGTGACATGGAAAAGTAAAAGTCATGCATCCACGCTTGCATGCATGTGTGTACCAATCTAAGTAAATGCCAATTCCTGTGGGACAGCTGGCTGCATGGTAGAGTGGTCAGCTCCGCCCTGCAGGCCATCACTCCAAATGTCTATTTCTGAAGCGTGTGTGTGTAAGAGTGCATGTGTGTGTCCGACCAGTCAGAACTGGTGAGGAAGCGCGACTATTGTGCGACACCAGAGGCTGCTCCATATGGACGAGGGGCTGCAGCCCAGGTGGGGTGGGCGAAAGTGTGTGTGTTTGTGTGTGTGGAGGATAAAAATGACGTATTTATACATTATTAAGGACATGAGATACCTCAAGTGTAACGTGGAGACATCCCCCACTTCCTGTTTTTTTTTAATTGGCTGCCATGCCACAAAGGTCACGTCGTAGGAGGATGCCGAGTAAATAACACTGTTTCATTATCTGTGTGAGTGGATAGCGTTGGAGATGATGATGATGATGATGATGATGATGGTGGTGATTGTGAACTGTCCCTGTGGAACTATGTGCAGGGAGCCAGCGAGCTCATTTGCGCCGACACCGGCCGAGCAGGAGGAGACGAAAATAAAACACAAAAAAGCAGGAACAAAGACACCAAACAATAAAGCGCCGTCGCTTAAACCCTCCGAGGGGCCATCGAGACTATCACAACGAGCTCATGAAATCAACATTAGAGGGAACGACGAGCTTTGTGATGCACGTTTATTGCGCATCTGTGTGTCTGTGTGTTCCTTGGCATTTAGTCGAACACTTTGTCCACAGCGTGCCGCGTCTGAAACATTAATGAGCGGCGGTGAGATGAGAAGAGGGAAAATTTGCTGAATTGCCATGATGAACACGGTTGATTTGTAATTATTCATGGTGACACATTTAATCTGATGTGGTTGAGGAATCAGGAAGCTGCGGCTCCGGAATCGAGGCTACTGTTACCCAGGAAGCCTCGGCTATTTGTACTTTATTTTCCCTCTCAATGATCTGCAAACTCTCGGCGCTGAAACACTGTGTATCAAATTCTTTCGTAACAAAGTCGTCACATTCGTGACAGATCCGATCAAGTGTGTGGTCAGGCTCCGTCGCTTTATTTATCTCTGGTGGCTCGGATACAAAAAAAGATGAATCACGCCGATTGTACACTGAGGGGCGAAACACATTAACCACATATAGACTCACTTACACAAACCCACGCCAAGGACGACCTCCCCAGCGGAGTGAGAGTCACTGGGAGACGGCACTGGTCCATTAAGTAAAGACTCCAGAGGTTGACTCCTCTATTTTTGCACTCCGCCGTGGAGGACACGCGGGGCAGGACACCACATAAACGCTCAAAAAACTTATTAGACCGTAAATTTAGCCCAGTAATTCATAAAAGATGACCTCAAACCGGGGCGACGGCTGGGCATAACGAATGAGGAGCGCCGAGGTCGGGAGCCCTGGAAGAAATCTGTGTGTTAGCGGTGTGTGTTTGCGAGCGCATGCATACGAATGGAGCTCTTTTATAGAACTTTCAGTTTCAATTTATGATCCATTAACTTGTAATAAGTGCCATACGTTCCCCCACTGCCGTGCGGATCAACAGCGAGGGGAGCGAGGAGGAGACGGGAAAGGGCGTTTGGAAGTCGCCCGCGCAGCTTCACAATGCGGCGATTAGCGCGGTTCCGGTCTATGATATGGCATTTAACAGTGCGGCACCCGAGGAGGTTCATCCAGCAGTCACATCATGCTGTGTTCATGGTCAACCCTCCCCTCCTCTCCTCTGGATTTGATGCATTCATGATCTTCCCATGTTAAAGAAACAGCCGTTTTCTTCCATCAGTCCCTTTCGGTTCCAAGAATGGATTCGCCCAATCGGAGTGAGCAGCAACCATCCCCCAACCCACTGGCTCTTCACAGAGAGAGCCATCCCTGCAGCTCACCTCCTCGCTGCTCATCAGGGAGGCTAATAGAGAAGCTGTCCGCAAGGACGACCCCCACCCACCATCCGGAGAGGCTTCGGGGTTGGGTGCCTGTCAGGGGCCTGACTGCTCTCTCTCTCTGTCGAGGCAAAAGGGCTTCAAGAAATCCACCTGATCCACAGCTTTAAAGACTCTTTTATACGGGGAACAGGGAGAGTGAGAGAGAGCAGGTAGCTGTTTGACGATTCTATTCTCGTTTTTTTCTTTCTCCGTCGACGGGATGATTCAGGAGCAAAAAGAGCAGTCGGGCCGAGTGCATCAGAGCTGCACAGGTGCAGCGCAGAAATATGTTTTGCAGAAGACAAACCGCCGGTACACAATAAAAACCCATTTCAGTTCGCGTCCATATTGCCCATCGATGTGAGCAACACTTTCTGAGGCAAGTCTTAGGTACACAGGACAATTATTTTGATTTCCAGGACACGTCATGCTATCCAGGAATCCCTCGAATTTCCATGTGGCTTTAACTATACAGTACATGTTTAGAAAACCTTCAAACATAATTAAGCCTGTGAATATTCTCATTCATCCATCTCATCCAAGAGGCTTCATCGGCCTTGTAATGCTGCCCTTTCATGTCTTCCCAGGAGATTCAACAACTTAGCCTCTAAGAACAACGGCTGTGCACAAAGGGCCTCATGTGACTCCAACGACTGTCGTTACAACACAATAGAGCACTAACGAAGTTGAAACCAACTTTCCACCATCCCCAACGACCATACTAACGACTGTCGTTGGCAATAATGGAGCACATACGACCCATAGACATCAGTGGCCTTGTGACCGCCTCCTGAGAGGTTAAATAGCTGGACCTCCACACCGGCTAGTCGGACTAGTCCCAGCCTAGTCAAGGGAGCAGGAACTGATGAAGCCTCTTGGATGAGAGGTGAAACGTCTTCAAGACAAAAACCAAATCCAGTTGCATTCGATTCAATTTCCTTGAGAATTCAAACATAATATCGACTTGTCAAATTGCACCAATCAGGGTTATTAAGAGGTCCCAAACTATCCTTTAAAGTCAGGACCTGTGCATGTATGCAATTGTCCGCGTGCTGTGGTGGCAGGTGGACTCTGATCTGATCGAGGGTCTGTGTGAAACAGAACTTTAGTCTGGAGCGTTTTAAAAAATGTATTTCTCAAGGTTCCTCACTCCCTCTGAACACAGCTGCATTTGATGGAGCCGCAAACCCAAAGTCAGGCAGCGAGCACATACGAGATTCTCCACCTCGCCGAAAGCCTTGAGCACATTTACAGAACATGAGCACCGGCCCCTTTGTTCGTCTCTTTGTTCACGGTGAACCGCTCCGTCTACGAAAGGATATGCATGCATACGGAGCATAAGCCTGCAATCTGCAGAGGATTATGTGTTTATGTATGTGTGTAAACGTATGTGTCTGAGTTCAACATCTGTGTGCACACATGCTTAAGAGTATTTGCGTGACTCTCTGCGTTTTCACCGTCAGCGTGGCGTTGAATGTACAGAAAAAAATTGCTGACTGCGTTAGCGCCCTCTCTCTCAATCAGAAGGAAATATAGCTGCTGCAGAAAGCGCACGAAAGGTTTCGCTGTAACTCTTCGATGGAAATGAGGGTCTCATTCGGGGGCTAAAGAGGTAATCACGGCGTTTTCTTGAGCAAACTCGCACAATGTTAAAAAAAAAAAACACACTGCCAGGAAGAGAAAAGCAAAGAGGGAAAAATCAAATAGTGGCTAAATCAACAAACTTGAAACAAGCGGCGCCATGAATATTCCTGTTCGCCCCGGAGGGTAACGCTGCGTTCTGCATAGAGTCGTCTTTTTTCCTCTCGCTCCCCTCTTTTTCTTCTCTACAGCTCGACTTCAAAGACTTACTCTCTTGCAGAATTCAAGTCAGGTGGTGGTGGAGGTGGCGGTGGAGGTGGAGGGGTGGAGGGGGGATAAAGCACACAATATGCTGAGCGCACGCCATATCACACATCTCCTGCTCTTTTATGTGTTAATCACCATCAGTGCAGCGGCGGACGGGAGACGAATGAGAATGTAATGAAGATTTAGGTCGTGGGAAGTGACTGGCGCTGGGCCGTCTCCCTCGCAGCCCTCGCCGAAGAGACTCCTCGACATCTGCCCGCTCCGTAATTTGCATTCGCTCGCGCTCCCCGTCGCATCGTGTCGAGGGCATATGCCACATGAAAGGAAAACATTCTGACCTTTCAAGCTCAATCACGGAATGTGACGACGGCAAAACGAACCGGGGCGCCTCCCACCAACCCCCCGAAAAAACTCAACTGGTGATTCTTTTAAACATCTGAGAGGAGTGGCTAAGTGGGGCTGAGTAACTTCATTAGCCCCGATGGATGCGCTCCCGTCTTAATCATCAAAATCAAATCGGCTGCTGTAGCCTGTGGTGTCCTTTAAGTCTTACTTCGGGGGAGAGAGACCAAGACAAGTCCTCTCAGACGGAGCCCGTGCTTTGATATACAGTAGCAGGAAAGACCACTCGCTTAAAAAAAATAAAAAAGCCGGGCTTGAGTCTGGCAGGCAGAGAGCTCTCTCTATCAGGGCCAAACCACACATCTATCAGCGAAAGGCACTAAGGCTATTGGGGATAAGGCACGGAGGCATGAAGAGAGGCTATTTCCATGGGGAGTCCTTGGAGAGGCCAGGCCCAACCTGCTAGTGAAGCCCGGCAATGAGAGGTCTCTCTGGGGGACTGCAGAGGATAAGAGGCCCCGGCGGAAGAACTCTCACGTCAGCACTTCAATCACGCCTAATCCCTGCTTAGTACACCCACTGCTATGGCAAGGAGAGAGAGAGAGAGAGAGGGATGGAGAGAGGAGGGGGAGTGCAGAGCGAAAATGGTGAGAGACGGAGAGATGAAGAGAGACAGAGGGAAGATAAAAGCTACGAGAGAGGAAAAAAAGATTAAGAGAGGAGGAAGGAGATGAGAGACAAAGGGAAAAAAAATTGCCAAAGGAAGCATCAAAAGGTGAGCGAGTGGAGACAGTGTGTGAAATTGAGAGCGAGGATGCAAACTCGGGCGTGTTAAAGGCATCAGCGCAGCCGCTGCCAGCACGTATATATAGGTTTTTTTTTTCGTTTCAAATCCAATCCAGGTTAGAAAGAAATCAGAGCAAACAGAAGTTCCGCGTGAAATATTAATCATCACGAACGTGTCCGCGCTAAAGAGAATGAATCTCGTGATAGCGGAATTAAACTTCAAAGAAAAAATGTGCTTTCACTTATAAAATCACAGCGTTTTTGGAAAAAACGTGGCCCTCAGTTTCTATTCACATCGTCCAAATTGCAACAAAGAACCGCGGGTCCATTTTTAAGAAGGGTGAAAGAGGATATGCTTGGCTGTCTTCTCGAAAGAAAAGTCCCTGCCACGCCACCAGAAACATGACCAGAAAACCAAGTGTTCCACTTGTCAGACAAATTACGTGTTCCCCCGGTGCCGGTCCTCTTCTGAGGCTGTTTGTGTTGTTCGGCAGTGGATGGGATTATCCCCCCCAAAAAAAGGCGAAGTGATACAATCTCTGTGCAGATGTAATAAAAAAAATGATGGCACACAGCTGCAGAGACACATCAAGTCTATTTTCAAATGCCAGCTCTGGCAATAGATGGAGACGTGAAGATACAGAGGCCTTGATGGAGGCAGAGAGGGACGGAAATCGGCTCTGCTGACCCGCCGTTACTTTGCAGAGACGCCACGGCGCAGCGGCGAACATCTAAACCTAATCTGATGAACGCTGCGCATATGCACAGTAAGTGTGTGTCTGCGCGCTCGCGGTGTGTTTTGTGTGCAGGTTTGCTTTTGTGTGTGTGTGTGTGCACGTCTGGATGGAGAGACGGCGCGGGCGAGAGAGGAGAGGAAAGAGGGATGGAGATGGAGCAGATGGACGAGGGGAGATCAGCGAAAGAGGATTACGGCACGTCAAACCATCATCGCACTCATAAAAATCAGTCCACCCACACCGCTCCGAGAGGCTCCGGAGCCGATGTAGAGCAGGGATAATTTAAGGCCCGCAGTCTGTCTCCCTCTCTTTTACTCCGCGTAGTAAACGACCGCTGAGAGCGAACGGACAGAAGAGACAGTTTAAATTAAGCGCGAGGGGATTCTACAAGAAAGGGCGATTGAGAGGACGTCGAGATAAATTGTAAAAAGGGTGATTGTGCGGGGGAAAGCTGTGAGGGGATTTCCAGGCGGGAGGTTAAAGGCCGCGTATGTATCAGTAAGTCGCATAAAAACAGGAGCGGCGGCAGACATAAAGTGCTGCGTCTGCTCGCGCTGCACTCGCTCAGAGATGCCGTGTTGAATCCACAACAGAGAGGCTTTTTCGGCGTTCACCTGACGTTTGATTTTCACAGAGAGCCGCGGCGCGATCATTAGCCTCCGGTGAAACGACGACTAGCGCGTGTGACTTTACATTAACACGACGTGGAACTCAAAAACGGATCAAAGCCGCCGTGGAGTTTACATAATTCGTACCTTCCGTGTTGCTGCTTGTTGCTCGTGACAGCCTGACAACTGCTTTTTTTCTTTATTTCCACAGGCAAATGTCCCGCGGTTAGCGTCCCCGCAGCAGAAACACAAGCTAACATCCGCTGAGCTTTGAACAGTTAAGAGAAAACATGATGTAAAATAGGCCACCTTTAAAAAACGGGTGTTTCAACACGCGGCGATGTTCTCCGCCGGGGCTCCGTATGGAACGTGGCCAGCTCGAAATGTTTACAGAACAAGGCTGCTGACGAATCCTCTCTGCGAGGTGAATCGGATATAGCCCCCGGCGGAAAACATGCTGTTCACACGGCTGCACTTGTTCCTTAATAAACATGAAGAATATTGATACAGGCCTCCCGCTGTGTGACGGTTCACTTCTGATTTGTGTCTTCTCGTCGGTGTAGTTCGTTCCTGTTTTGCAGGAATCTAAAAACTCGTCAAAATCGAACCAAACATCAACTCAAAAAATGTATCTTTGTTCTTGGGGTCGAGTCCCTGATGTCTAACACCACAGTACGATGCAGAGTAATGAACGTGTTGTTTTCAGCACCACAGTCTTGTTTTTTAATTTTTCATTTTCAGTGACAGAAGTAGTTTCGTCAAGGATGACCAGAAAGAGCCACAGAGAGTTGAAACCTGACAAGCTCTTCTGATGGAGTACACCGGCGTTTCAGCACCACGGACGAGGCCGCTCTCAGCCGGTTCCAGCTGGAACGTTCAGGACCCGCTAAAGCCGCAACAACCTTGAATATCAGTTGAGTTTAATGCTTTTTTGGTTGGATGTAACTTAACAAACGAGAGCTTCTCACATGGGATTTAAGCCTGTCAACACAGCGTGTTTGTCTCGTGACAACACGTCCAGCAGCTCTCCAGAAACGTCCCTCAAATGGAAAAACATTTGAAGCTTAAAGAGCGGCTACGGAAAAAAAGATCAAGGTCTGAAACAGCTTCAGTAGCCTTCATCCTCTGGGGAGCATCATTTTATGGCAATCCATCAAATAACCGGTATTGATATTTCAGTCTGGAGCGGAGTGGTGGATTGACCGGCACCGTCCCCAGAGCCAGGCCGCCTGTGTGGCTTAAGTAGCCGCAAAGACCACAATCCCTCAGTCACCTTCACCGAGTAGAGGGTGATCATGCTCGAATTATGAGAGATGAAAATACAAAAATTCATGTTTGCTATTTTGATCAAATTTGTGCAACCGTGGTTTGTTTTTACAGATGAAACCGTTCCTGGAACATGCACGGTGAAACTGAGCAGCTCCACTCTTTCTAAATAAAACACGCAGCATGTTGAGCCTTGACATAAAAGCCGTGGTGAAAAAAAAAACGAGCACAAAAGCCTGGAATACATGTGTTTGCGCGTACGTATGTGCTCATGTACTCATGTTACATGAATGTTGCATCGCACAGACTGGTGCTTTTCCCTGGCAGCCTGTGTGGCCTAAAGAGGTGAGGGCTGGAGGACCGGGCGCCCCCGGAGAGACGGTCTCATCTTCTCTTTGAGGGCCTGCCAACAAGGAAGCCTCGCTGGCTCGCTGGTCAATTATGTAAACGCTCTTATCCCCACTCCACTTCCCAACCTACCAGCTGCCCTCGAGAGAGAGAAAAAAAAAAAAACAGGGTAAATGATCTCTGACAAAAGGGACCGAGGAGGGAATTAATCGCGTCTCTTATTAAACCTGTGTCACCTGCATCTACGTGTACGATACGTAGCCGCACCCGCCGGTTTTCCAGCGTAGCTACGCTCTCATTGCTAAGTCACGCTCAAAATGGCCCGATGATTAACGCCATCTGCGGTGGGCGGGCGCCACGCTAACACCCTGGAACGGGGATGGATGGCGCATTCCAGGTCCATCTGTGCCTGTACATACAGATACGTACGCGGGGGGGAGGCGCTCGGACATGCATGCGCGCTCACATGTGCCGTACGTATGCACGAAAACACCAGAATGCAGATAAAACGCCAGCGAGAACCCGCGGAGAAAGAGGAGGGGAGATAAGAGGAGGAACACCGGCTGCTCCGGCCTCCTATTGATAGCAAAGAGCCTTGGACTCGCCTTTTTTCAATAAACCAACACTTCATGTCCCTGGCACTCCCTCTCAGCAGATACACTCTGCAGCGTATCCAAAACAGCGAGAGAGCAGGAGGATATTAATTAGCGCAGCGCGAGATGGGTCCGGCTAAAGAGGCTCGGACTCCTCGCCCGGTGTTTGATGAGCTGTCATCGGGTCAGTAAAAATAAACACACAATACAGCCTCCTCGCAAAAAAAAAGTCCGACCGCTCCACCGGAGCAGAAACAGGAACACGAGAAGCGCTGGAGTACATGCCGCAATTAATATGTCAAAGAGTTTTCTCTGGAAATGCCATTATGGCTTTGTGATTGTGACTCACTCGGCTGATTTGAGTCACAATTCCGTGACCTTGAGGCAAATGTGTTCTCTTTAAAGATGCACATTCCCTCCCCGACAAACGAGTTAATGACTGCCGTGCGTCGGCTCCGAGGGGTAAACAGGTGCTGCATGCAGCGGTAACACGCCTGCACCTTCCTCTCGCACTGCAGGCCATCACCAGCCCTCCGTTATTTATGTCACCGTAGGCATTTAGAGTTTATTACACGCGAGGGTCAAGGTGCTGGAAGATGTTTTATTTGAGTGACATAATAGCTCCGACGCTCGCAGGCAAAAGAGGAACGGGAGAATTATGCAGCTTTCAAAGGAGCCATTTGTCATCATCCTTTTTTTTTTCTTTCCGCCTTTCGCTCGGCCTTCTCTGCCGTGTCTGTTTGTTTGTTTATTTGCTTTTTCTTTTTTTTCCGCTCCCCTGTGCTAAAAGGAGATGAATCCATTTTGTGCTTTAGTGTGTGGGAAAAACTCCAACAGCAAACGTTTTGCAGCCCTCCCCTCTTCACGGGAGCTAAGAGGAGCTCAGCTATTTTTGCTGCGGGGGAGACGAGGCGAGGCGAGGAGAGGCGAGTGGAAAACGCTCGCTCGCTCGTTCGATGTTTGGCTGCTGGTGGAGATGGGGAAGATGTGAAAAGATAAATGGCTTTGTTCTTTACAGACTCGCGGCAGTACAAAAAACCCTCTTTAATATTTACCTTTCCCCCCCTCCACCGAAAAGAAATACACACAGAAGGGTACGTCTTTTTCATTACAGCGATGACAGTGCACGTATGGGAACATGCAAACGCACACTCGACACGAGGAAAGATGATGATCACTGGGAAATTGTGCAAAGGGGAGAAGCAAACTGGCTGGTGGAGCTCATTTTTAAACAGAATGACAACCGGCTCCAGTCGAGACAGAGCTGGAGGAGAGCTCGGAAAGGGCGGACTGGGAGCCGAGGCTGAGATTGGAGAGGGACCGTGGGCTACCGGGAGGCTCCGGCTCCCCTCAGCATCTGGGTGAAGTTCATTAAGCGGCGGCTCTGTTGTGGAGAGACTCCATTATGAAGCGTGTGGGAACGTCTGAGGCCGATGCTCCAAGGTCACAGCTCTTCCCCGGGGTCAGAGACGTTAAAAGGGCGGTGGAGGGGGAGGATGGTAATGATGAGGCTGATGATGACAATGATGATAGATGACACACAGACACTTAGATCCTTTTTCTGCTTTACACTGCCGTTCCAAATGTAACCGAGGAGAGGCAATGGGCGGTAACAGAATGAAAATCGAGTGTTCACTACGACAGGACGTACAGAAAGATGTTTCATATCTCATTACCCACACATGCTATTATCTAACAAAGCACCCAGGTGTGACATTAAATCTCATCCTATTTGTCTCGTATATAGTACGTATGTGACAACCTATAAAGAGAGTAGGAATAAATGATTTATTTCTAATAGACAGAAACATAACGCCACCTGTATTACAGTTTTTATCTTCACAGTGAGGATGTGTGTTGTTAATTGCGTTGTTGGTATTTATTTTAATTGGTTAATTGCCGTCTCTGCAAAACATGTTAAATTGTTCTCCCAAGCATGATTATTTTGGGTTTTTGCAGCCGCGGTAGTGACGCTCAAGGGAAGGCAATTTTGATCATTTTGTCAACCTTGAAATTTGATAAAGATCCACGTGGGGAGGACGAGAACGACTCCTAATGACTGAATGTTGATCGGCTCGCCTCCGATGCCCAATTTTGCACAAGATGACTGCGACTGGTTTAAAGAAATGCAAAGAATTCATGCAAAAGGAATGTATTCAGCTGAATTGTCTTGCATGTTATTTTATAGTATTTACAATCATGAACATGTTATCGAGAAGGCAAATGTCCTTCGCCTCTAATATAATAAAATGTTTCATAGGAACATATTGTCACGGTGATGTAATCAGGGTAATCTCGGCGCTGTAACCCAGAGTTGTGGAGTTTCTGAAAGAACGAGTGAGCGACTTACAAACTGATGCTCCTGATTTGCAATGTGGAAAATGTGGAATCCAGTGTTTCTGGAGCTTCACCCACGCAAAGACTGAAAGTCAGGATATCCTGCAGCGCTGATTTTAACTCTCTGATGTCTCTCGTGGGTCCCTCAGCTTCACTGTATGCACGCCTGGATATTGTTACGGTACGTTGCATGCTGGATAAACACCATTTTGGGGGATTTTTACTGTATAAAAATACATTTAAATAAGAAGATATAGGCTATAATCTATATTAATATTCCAAGAGAATGAAAAACTTACACATTCAATATGTCTCATGCTTTAATATCTTTAAGTCGTTCCTGCAGGCTGTTGCAATTAAGACATTTATGAATTCAACACATTCAGTCCAGACAGGCTTTAATCAGAGCGCACGTCCTCCGTGTTAAACCTTACTGTCTCATTACGTGGTTTCTCATCAGACCCTCGGTTTCATTCGGTCCCCGTGTCCCATTTGTTCCCCATCTGCTCTATTTTGCCCCCCCTGATCCCACCATGTGATCTATATGTGTCAAAGATGATTTATCCGTTCTCACGGAGAAATAACGTTCCCTCAAATCATTAATCTTTGGTTTTTAACAATCGAAGACGTGAAGGGTATATGAGAGAGTTAGAGGATATAATACAGTGTGGCGCCGGGTCCTCCGTGAATGAGAGTATCCATAAAGGCCTGTCAGATTAGGTGTGCCAATTCCTCAGTCTGGATTTATTATTATTATGGGCCACGGGATGCTGGTGAATACTGCCTGCATGCAGATGAGGGGCCCGACGCCGGGACGTCAGACCAGATCACACTCCATTAGGTTCCACCCCTGGAGTGTGAGTGTGAGTCTGTGTGTGTGTGTGTGTGTGTGTGTGTGTGTGTGTGATGGTGGAGGCAGTAATTGTATCTGGTCATGTGTGTGTGTGGAGGATGGTGTGCGAGATGTCGTGTTGATGGGTCGAATGTGTGCAGGGTAAGAAACGTGTTTCAGGGAGTAGCTGGTGCAACGCGTCCGTTCTGTTCTCGAGCGTTTCTAATGCATCCACCTCTGTTCTTGTTCGTCGGTGAGATAAATAGTTTGATCGTCACGATCGTATGGAAATGAAAATGATAACCACATCACAAAAATACTGCTGGAAACTATCTCAAGGAAATTGAATCGAACGCAACTGGATTTGGTTTTTGTCTTGAAGACGTTTCACCTCTCATCCAAGAGGCTTCATCAGTTCCTGCTCGCTTGACCAGTCGTTAGTATGGTCGTTGGGATTATCCCCAACGACCATACTAACGACTGTCGTTGGCAATAATGGAGCACATACGTCCCATAGGCATCAGTGGCCTTGTGACTGCCTCCTGAGAGGTTAAATAGCTGGACCTCCACACCGGCTAGTTGGACTAGTCCCAGCCGAGTCAAGCGAGCAGGAACTGATGAAGCCTCTTGGATGAGAGGTGAAACGTCTTCAAGACAAAAACCAAATCCAGTTGCGTTCGATTCAGTTTCCTTGAGATAACTATGACCTGGATGAATGAGAATATTCACAGACTTGCTGGAAACTAATTTACATACGTGTAGCGTGCAATCTGAAAGGTCAACTGTTCAGAAACGTTTGACCCCGGAGCCCTGGAGGGAGAACGGTTCATGCATTCAAACCGCTTCACCGATCAGACGAAGCCCCAGCTAGCCATCAACAAAACTTTACATGAACTGGTGTCAAATTGGTGGAAACTGCAAAATAACCGGGCACGATGGCTGAGGAAGGAGAAAGGAGCTTATACTCGCACTTCAAATTGTTTATTTACCGCGAGTCCTATCGTTAGTGCAGGAAAAACATAACTATCACAGATACTCGGCCCACAAAAGAAGCACTCACAAGCAATCCTTCTTGCATCTTCTTGCAGAGGAGGACGGCAGCGATGATTTGCATTCACGTCCAAGTCCGCGACTCTCCCCCAGATGTTGGCACAGGGCGATCTAAAGCTGCCAGCGTTTGTTCTTGCACAGTTTCGTCCCTGCATACATTCCACCCATTAGCGCACCTTTGGCACGTATAAGCTCCCCGCGTAACGTACAAAGCCCAGGAGGTGCCAGAGTGCAACTCATCTCTCTAGCCGGCTGCCATCTTTTTCTTCTCTTGATCTTTATTCAAACTGTTTACTTGTACTCCCTTCTTCTTCTTCTTCTTCTGCTTTCTGTTATCATTTTTTTCCTCTTCTTGCCTCCCTGAATTTGCTCTTCCTCTCTCGCCGTGTCTTTCCCCCTCCGCTGCTTTGTCTCTCTCTCCCTCTACATCTCTTTCACCGCCGAGCGCCGGTTCAAGAGACACCTGTGGTGACTGTGTGCATAACTGCACTCGTGTAAAAGGCAGAGCCGCACAGTGAAACCACCAGCTTTTCAATAACTAAAGAGAAAGAGCGGCTGAAAGGCGGATGGAGGATGGAGGAGGAGGGGAGGGGGGGAGTCTGAAGGTGAGAAAAAAAACTATTGACTTTTACTGTTCAATGCTGAGTCAATGTTTGAAGTTTGAAGGAAGTTTTGCCTGAAAGCTTGGATGTTCAGGGGTATCGACGGCACAGAATAATGGCTGAGAGGACTATAAATGAGGGATGAGAAGAGGCTGGATGGACTTTTCTCCGTCAGGGTTTTGAGTATGCAATATTTCAGATGAATACACAAAATAAAAAACGTTAATGGCTTGCCATCGCCAGAGAGTAAGATTTTAATGGCTGTCTATTTATCGCCGTGTAATGGTCCGGAAACCGCCGCTGTTTCTTCTGCGTAATGATGTTTTTTTGGAAGAGTGGTACAGGTACAGAAATACGAGATCCAATATTTTTTAGACCAGCTGCTGGTGCATTCATGTAGCTTCAAAGCTCGACATGCTGCCTCCACTCAACCTGGAGTGTATATTAAACAGCGAAAAGAAAAAAAAACCTCTCTGTCAAACTTCCCAAACTAGATCCAGCTGTCAGAGCCCATACAGGCTCAAACAAACACCGCAGCTTAGGAAGGTACAGTCTCAGAAGTGCCACAGTTGGAAGTGTTGAATGAATTCTAGTGTATGTTTTTTCTTTTTCTCTTTCTTTGTGCAGTGGAGTTGAGAGTTGTCTTGCAGCACCGGTTGAAAAGCCGGTGAATACTTCCAAAAACAAGTCTGTCCCAGCGTGAAGGCTTGTATCGCCGCACGAACAGACTCCTCGTATTCCCAGCGCAGGTTAGCATCGAACACAGGCAGAGATTTAACGTAAATACATCACATACGTTCCTGAGAGGAGGACATGATTGTTTAAGCTCTAGCTTGACGGTCGCCTTAAATATGGGTTATGAAAAAGTTGCTTTCTCTCAGTCGAGCCCACGAGGATGGGCTGTTTGGGTTTATTTTTAGATGTGAAGCATCTCGTGAAACTGGCTTGTAACCTTACGTGTAAATCAATAAAAAATAAAAATGTTTAGAAGTACAAGACTGGTCGGGCTAATCTCCCTCTGCCTGCAAACAGCAACCATGTCAAAGTTGAAGAAGCTGTTACTTAAAGGGATATTCCGGTGTAAGTTTAATCCATGGTCTAACACACCTTGACACCGAGTAAGACTCCCCCTCGAGAGGTCAAGTTAGCTGACCGCTAGCTTAGCTAGTTTTAGCAACCTCAGAAAAGACCGCACGATAACAATACACTGCAGCTTATGTCTCCAACTAGAAACCGCCATCAAAAAGCCACAATTAATGGTGAGAACAGCAGCAAACTTCAGCAACAGTACATGTACAGTCCCAGCACACAGTACGAAGCATCAAACATCTGCTAGCTTTGCCGGATTTGTATTAAAAACACTGCTCAACTCACCCTCTCCTCCAGCAGCCTGCCTGTGTGGGGAAGCCCTGACGAGTCGATTACCGAGTGCAGTAGATTTCTGCAGCTCAAGGATGAAAATGTTTGATTATTACTCCACTACTTCCGTTCTTTTCCCTGTCAGCTCTCGATAATAAGAACTGAGCATTCCATGGAGTAATAATCAGACATTTTCATTGTTACATTGTTATCGTGCGGTCTTTTCTAAGGTTGCTAAAACTAGCTAAGCTAGCGGTCAGCTAACTTGACCTCTCGAGGGGGAGTCTTACTCGGTGTCAAGGTGTGTTAGACCATGGATTAAACTTACACCGGAATATCCCTTTAACATGGCTGTAGATGGCACACAGAAGCATGTCTGCACTGCAAATGTTTCGATGATACTGACTGGACCTCACTCAGTTGCATCACTTTATCTGTTCATTCATTTCACTTTCAGTAAAAAGCTTGCAGGAAGCACCCTCTCCACTCTGCTGCGGCGCTTCAGATTCAAACAAGTTCATTCATTAACTCATCTGTGTCTGAGCGCAGAAGAAAACGAGGACTCGACATCTCGGCAGAATAAACTCTGAAAGTATGGCTGTCAACATCGCTCGGTCTCGAAGCGCAAACACTTTAAGGGCAGCCGAGCTTATCGCTTTGGGATATTTGTCAGCTGAGTCATATTAACCGCAGCGTTCAATAGAAGCTGACCTCAAACATCACTCCCTCTTAGGTGCACAGTCTGTGGCACAACACATTTGACCACATATGCGCGCCGCGAGCAATATGTTCCCACTTTTTTTTTTTTTTAAGCGAACAACTTGCGTGCACAGAAACTCGTAGCAACACTCTGGGTTCAAAACGAAGCTGCGGCAAGAGACAAAGAAAAGAAAATAATAATAAAAACAGAGGGGCGAGGTGTCGGCGTCACAAGAGTCCCTGTCCCATCCGGAGAAAGATGAATGACGGGAACTAAATGAAATGCCACTCTGGGTAATGGGAAAGAGCCGGCGTCAGGAAAGCAGGTCACTTGAATTGCAGGGGATGTTCTTGAGTGGCTTTGCCCTCGGGCCTCGTGCATTCAAGCTTCCCTCACAAGAGTCGATAATATTAGCTCGAACACACACACACACACACACACACACACACACACACACACACACACACACACATTCAAGGCGGTGCACTTGCGTCTGCAGGCTGTACCTGTATACAAATATGCATTTTTTTTTGCAGGTGACAGCAAGAACCAGCACCGACTGAACCACCTTTTTCCTTTCTGTTGTCTTCACCGGATATAATAACGTTACGGAGCGAAGCAGGAAACTGTCGCCGCTGTGACGTGAATAATCACGGGGGTGATAATGTTCTCCCTCGTGCTTTCTCTCTCCCCTCCCTGCATTCTTGGCTCTTAATGCCTCAATCTCTGACCTCTTCTTTTTTTTTGTGTGTGTGTGTGCTCTCTCCTCATCCCTCCCCCCTCCCCTCCACCCCCACCCCTCCTCCATCCCTCTGACCTGGATTATACATTTTTTCAGCTCCCTGAGCTGAACAATACGCTCCGGCGTATTAGCATGCAGCCCGACCAAAAAACAGAAATCCTCTTCAGGCCCCTCCTCTCTGTGTCCGTCCCTCTTCCTCTTCCTCCCCGTGGCCTCAGCCCTCCATCTTACACTCGGTCACTCTCCGTTTCCGTTGCTTTCTCTTCATCTCCAACGCCTCCATCTATCTTATTATTCCTTCCTCCACGTCTCCCTTCTCTCTTTTCCCTTATTTAACCCTCTTTTGCTTCCATTAGCCCTGACACATCTTTCTATATTTACACACACACACACACACACACACTCTCACATTCCTTCTTCATTCCCTCACCGTCGCCCACACTTCACTGCCCTGCCGCTGGAGTGCTCGGGAAAGAGGAGGAGGAGGGGGGGCGCAGCATGCTTCATTTAATGACAATAATTAATTCTCCTTCTCCCGATCTTAATGAGCCAAATCAGTCACGAGCCCGAAAAAAGAGAGAAGGGGGAGAGAGAGAGAAATGAGGGAGTGAAGGAATGAGACAAGTGCCTCTCATCCTTAACGCCTGTAAACGCAGCTCAGACAGCCACCCGCGGCTCGGCTTCACTCAAACTTTTTTTTCCAACCGGCAGCTTACTTGTACTCACCTGGCGATCGCTCAGATACCACTCCGTCTCTGAGGAGCTGAATCTGAATGATAGATGATTTCAAAACAGCGGAGCGTTTCTCTTTTTATACTCCACAAGTCACAGTCTCAACCTGATTCTTGTATTCCAGGTGACGAGTCCATCCCTCTTTCTCTACCCGAGCTGTTTAAAACGAACACTTCAGTGACAGACAATAGTCCGTTTATCTCTTACGACTTTTCCCTCATTAACTGACGAGCTTTAACCTCTTTCTATGCCGTGTTTTAGGAAATAAAAGCATCTATTATCTCAAGAGGCCTCTTGGATGAGAGGTGAAACGTCTTCAAGACAAAAACCAAATCCAGTTGCATTTGATTCAATTTCCTTGAGATAACTATGACCTGGATGAATGAGAATATTCACAGGCAAAAGTATCATTTGTTTTGCATCCTTGGTTGACGCTCTGGTGATAATGGACCACGTCATGGTAATTAGTCTGCAAACGCAACAGGAATTGTAATCGTTAACGAAGTCTCCTCAGATGTCATCGAAGCAGCCACTTCCTCACTTTTTGTCCTTCCCTGCATCCTTCACGTCGTCAGATCTCTCGTCTCGACCGTGTTGCATCACAATAAATGATGCACACACTAAAGGTCGTGTGTGTTTAGCCAACAGTGACACACACACCACGACTGACCGTAAAGATCCGCTGCTGCATCTTCACTGCTGCTGCTATTAAAAACAGGCTGCGCTTTAACTCCAGTCACAATGACTCTTAACCTGAAAGCTCTCTTCAAAGCCAGAAGCCATGAATGACTTTCCAGGTCACAATAAAGCACACATAGCCGGCGGCGGTGCGCTCGTCCTGCGATCCAAACCAGACTGTTTCACTGAGGTTAATTTGATGTAGGCGACAGCTCAGAGACAGTATACGGGAGTTTGTGTCATTTCTGATCAGAGAACAACACCCCCGACTGCAGTTTAGGTCTGTTGAGACTGTTCTGCTGATGTATTCAACACAATTTGTGCATGCAAATGATCTCCCGACCAATTAATGATGAAGGCCAAGCTTCAAAAAAGCTCCGGTCGAGTTTTGCCAGACACACGGGGTCAGTTCAGCTGGAGAACAGCCGAACTGAACTGGCTACGAAACTTCAATCTTTTTTTTTTATATTGTTGCTATGACAACAGATTGATGAAGATGATCCATCGTGATTTAGTCCTGGCTATTTGGCGATACCTGCTTTATTGGCAGTTATGCTAGGAACGTCCAATGTACATCACAGCCGGGAGTTTTAAAACCAGGAAACAGCTGATCACAGCAGTCAGTTCGTCACTTCATCCACGAAGATGAGCAGCTGGAAAGCCGCTGAGATCCGGGAGATGCTAGCGTCTCCTCGCTCTCTGTAGCTGTCTTGGTTGTCCGCTTGTTGTTGTAGCGGCGAGCTAATAGCGGTCGCTACTTTCAAATTAAAAGCCCCACGCTAAGAACCCAGTTCTAAACTCCGATGGGGTGCAATGTAAAGCTCTTATTTTGAAGAAAAACTGTGAAAAATTTCCCATAAGGAATGAATGGGACGGGGTCAAAAAAGTCGCAAAATCATCGACGTTTTTCAAACATCTCCTGCTCTGGCAGACTTTGACCTAGAGACACCATTCAAACTTTAAAATGTAGGCACAAGTCTTATCTATTTGAGTTGTATTTGAACTTTCTTTCTACGATGTTTAGTTTTTGAACGGTGACCCTTAATTGGTCATGAGTAATTTCGAAAAAATTCAGAAAAATTCTGGATTTTCAATGTGTGTGTATTGCGGAATGTTCGCGCAGCACCAACTGGCAGAGTGGGGGAGCCTGAAAAAAACTCTCCGAAAATGTTTCTTTAGATGACGATCCTAGCCACAGATTTCACACTACAATAGTGATATTTTCCAAGAACGTAGCCACACTTGTCTTCTGTCTGGCAACGTGTCCACTTTATCGGGAGGATGTACGGTTTTTGAATTATCTGCGTCTAACCGACACAAACTCCAGCAACTGCCCCATAAGCCCCAATGTTAAACGGGAAGAGGATTCTGGGAGAAAAGCAGAAACTGCCCTGCTTCTCTTCACGCCCAACTTCCTGCTTCACGTCACGTCACATGTTGACGCCTACCAGAGGAGGAAAAGTGGAGGCTGTTTGGAAAAGGAGGAATATTACACCTCCCTTTTAGACAGACAAGGAGGCACATTGCAGCCTTTACCTTGCTGCACATGTGCCACCTTTTCTATCTAAAAGGGGCTAGTATTAGCATTATTACGATTTCTAAGTGTTTATTAGTGTACGGTGCTTTAAATTCCGCTGTGAGTGAGCAAAGTGTTACCGAGATAACTAATGAGCGTAAGAATAAGTCAGGCTGTAGCAGAAGAAACGGCGCTTCCTGCCTCCCACAGACTCACAACACCTTAGACTGTCTCCCTTTAAACTTTTATATTACGTTTAGAAAAAAAAACACAAAGTTTCAAGGCCAAATTGGCCTCTCCACCTCTGTACCTGGAGAAGAGCCAATTTGGGCTTCAAAAGGTTTGTACTTGGAAAAAAAAATAAAATAAAAAATGAATGAAGCAAAAAGGAAAAAAATTAAAGGGCATATTCTACACGGCTGCAAACTCTTTGAGAAATCACAGAACCTTAATCACCTACTTTTTTGGACTTTGCGCCTGGACAAAAAGAAATAAGAATAATTGGAAGCTCAAAAATGGTGTCACAATTACATTTCATACGATACTACGTTACGTAAGAGCTCACATGAGTAGCTCTGCAGCATGTTTACTGTATATGGTCTCACTTCCTCTTTGGCTTTACATGTCAGATGTTTTCACAGCTTGATCTACAAGCTCCTTAAGATCACAGCGACAATCTATCAACTGAATCTTACGGGATTTAATAAGGATAAAGATCCGTCCTCCTCTCGAAAAAAAACCCTTCTAATCTGCACTCTTACAACAGTCTATAGATTCCTCTTTACACAATCCTTATTCCCCCGGAGAGACTTGACATGAGTTGATACTGAGGATGGAGGCAGAGTTAGTCGCTGCTCTTTTGTCTCGTCTCCTAGATACACAAGAAGAATCAGAGATGGCAGGTACCGTCCAGCGCAGGTGAAAGGACGGCGTCTGTTTAAAGGTCTCCCGTGCAATCAATCTTGTTTTTGAATGTGAAGTTTTGTCATTGAAACTTTGTTGGCGAGCGTCACGTGGATAAATAAAGGTTAAATAGCAGTCAAATCAATGTAATTACCCCGCCTGTCCGGCCTGCCTACAAGACACTAATGCTACAATTAATAGACAGGGATTGACAGATGGATTAGTGCTTTAAACAGACAGAGAGATTATTCCTCTGAGCAACCAGGCTCAGAGGAGAGGAGAGGAGAGGAGGAGAGGAGAGGAGAGGAGAGGAGAGGAGAGGAGAGGAGAGGAGAGGAGAAGAGGTGAGGAGAGGGGGAGGAGAGGAGAGGAGAAGAGGTGAGGAGAGGGGAGGAGAGGAGAGGAGAGAGGAAAGGAGAGGAAAGAGGAGAGGAGAGGAGGAGAGGAGGGGAGAGGAAAGGAGAGAGGAGAGGAGAGGAAAGGAAAGAGGAGAGGAGAGGAGAGGAGGACAGAGGAGAGGAGAGGAAAGAGGAGAGGACAGGAGGAGAGGAAAGGAAGAGGAGAGAGGAGAGAAGGAGGAGAGGGGAGGAAAGAGGAGAGGACAGGAGGAGAGGAGAGAGGAGGGGAGAGGAGAGGAAAGGAGAGGAGAGAGGAGAGGAGGAGAGAGGAGAGGAGAGGAGAGGAGAGGAGAGGAGAGGAGAGGAGAGGAGAGAGGAAAGGAGAGGAAAGAGGAGAGGAGAGGAAAGAGGAGAGGAGAAGAGAGGAAAGGAAAGAGGAGAGGAGGAGGAGGAGAGAGGAAAGGAGAGGAGAGGAAAGAGGAGAGGAAAGAGGAGGGGAGAGAGGAGAGGAAAGAGGAGAGGAGAGGATAGGAGAGGAAAGAGGAGGGGAGAGGAGAGGAGGAGAGGAGAGGAGAGGAAAGAGGAGAGGGGAGGAGAGGAGAGGAAAGGAAAGGAGAGAGGAGAGGAGAGGAGAGGAGGAAACAACAGAGGAGAGGAAAGAGGAGAGGAGAGAGAGAGAGAGGAGAGGAGAGGAGGAGACGGAAAGAGGAGAGGAGAGGAGAGGAAAGAGGAGAGGAGAGGAGAGGAGGAGGAGTGGAGAGGAGAGAGGAGAGGAGAGAGACAGAGAAGAGGAGGAAGGACAGAGGAAAGAGGAGAGGAGAGGAGAGGAGAGGAGAGGAGAGGAGATCCAACTCCCAGCAGATCCCTGTTCACCCTTCGGCTGTTTTCAGCAGGGACATGCTGAGCAGAAATCAGACAGAGCGAGCGCTCTGAGGGTGAGCGACATAAGAAAGGGAAGGGTTGACTGCAGCATTACATCACTACATCCACCGCCATGCCTTCTTGCCTCTTCGCTGACATTTCCGACTGCGCAGCAAGGTACCCAGGGTCAGAAATAATGTGTCACTACCGCAGCCGAACCATTACAATGCTTGAAAGGCAGTGATTATGTCGGCGAGCTAGCGAGACAAAAACACAGAGGCCCAAACAATAGCGGGAGGTCACCTTGATACAGCTGCCTGCCGGAGACAGCGCTCGAACGAGGAGAAAATGACTCAATTACTACCAGGCACACAGCGCAGGACTGTCGGGGGGGGGGGGATGGGGCAGCGGTGGAGGGACGCTGGGAAAGTAAAGAACAATACAGATGTAGTATTTTCAAAGCTACCATGTTTAATTGTCCCCACGCCGCGCTGCACCGCTGAGGCGAATCTGTAAACCAGATTTAACGAGTCGTGTTTGAATCGGGACTGTAAATGTCGCCTCGTGATTACAGTTTATTTCCTCACCTGAATTTGAGCAAAACTCTGAAAAACTAATTGCTGCATTGCATTTTCAACAAGCCAACACTGACTGAGAGACTCCGACCAGCAGAAGTGATGCTTCGTGTCCGAAACGCAGCGTGGGAGACTAAAATAAGAGGTAGATCGGGGTCACTGAGCTGTCCGACTCAATTTGGTTTACCACTTTTTGTGAACAGGTATTTTATTCACCACCGCAAATACTTTTAACACCAATGTAGTTCACTCAACAACTTGCACTTTAATATGCTTTAAAACTATCTCAAATAAAAGCAGTCCATTTCCAGTTTGGCTCCAGTTTGTGGTCGGGACTAAAGCAGCCACCTGATCGAACCAGCTCGCTTTAGAAACCCTCCTCCTCCTCCTCCTCCTCAAGCTCCAAAAGGGTGACATCTGACAGCCGTCAAGCTGAACTGACAGTATTGTCCCATACTCTGCCAGCGGCCTCGAATTTTCTATCCACTGTGGAAAACAAGGATTTTCACAAAAATTCAGAGGCTGGCCGAGCGCCGCTTAAACATTCTCGCCAGAAGATGCCCCGAGCAAACAGCTCATCCCTCGGCAAACTGTACCAAATTCATCCGAGGAGGCCGAATGAAAGTGTCTGGGATGTTTGTCTGACTGCTGATCTGTGGTCAGAGAAGGTTCATGACATCAGCGCTTTGGCATCTTCCTGCAGATGTGAGGTTGCACTCCAACGAGCCGAGCATGTCGAGTTTGTTCGATCCTCCTCACCTGCAGTCGTGCAAACTAATTCACACCCTCGTTTCAAAAAGACTAGATTATCGCAATACATTATAGAGATCACTTCCAAAACTCCCTGACAGGCTTCAGCTCGTTCAAAACTCCACTTCTAGATAGCCGGCTCGGAGAAAAGAGGGAGCGTCTTCTTCCCGGTTCTACCAGGATTTACTGGCTTCCAGAAACTGCAGAGTCTCTGTCGTTGCATCACGCACGCTTTGATCACGCTCTGTCAATCCCCGAAATATAAAAACACACCCCAGTTTTTCGGGCACAAAGTGTGAGAACATTCAACCTTTTTTTTACAATTGACTGTGATTCGAACAGTGAGAAGAAAGAAAAAGGCACCACACGGGCTGGGCGGTGTATTGTCTTTGATTTTGGATATAATTTTATCGTGATATGGCACAAATGTTGTGTGTTCCTGGTTTTGAAGGCTGCACTGCCAAAAAGAAATGTAATTTCTGAACTTACCAGACTGTTCTAGCTGTTCTGATACTTGCCGTTTTTCCACCGACAGTACCAGCTCGCCTCGCCTCGACTTAGCTCGCCTTCTTTGCGTTCCCATTACTGAAATCTGGTACCTGGTACCTGCTAAAGTGGTGCTTGTTCAGTATCACCTCCGTATAAGCTCCAACCGAGCTGAGCTGATACTTCTGTGTGACGTAAGCTGGCAGCCGGCCACTGATTGGACAGAGAGCGACGCCACTTGACGACTCGTGACGAGCGCGACGTCCGAGCCTGACACCCGCTACCTTTAAAAACTAGCATCTGCGTTCAGTCAACATAGCGATTACATGGAAGGAACAACGCGCAGGAACACGGCGTGGACCGTGGCAGAGGTGGAGACGCTCCTGAGTGTTGTCGCTGAAGACGCATCCAGAACGAGCTTGATGGCGAGCTAGCGTTAGCGACCGTTTGCGTACCTGAATAGCCCTACGTCTCTTGGCGTGTCTGCTCTCGTCTCCGGATTCACACTGTTGTGGGAAATCTGAAATTCTCTCGTCGTCTTCGAGCGTGTTTTGCCTGAACGCCTGCAGCCTTCGACTTGCCCACATTGAAGAGATACTAATTCTAGATGGAAACGCAACACGTCTGAAACCAAACCAAGTACAGCCATGCTAAGCTGAGGCGAGCTGGTTCTGTCGGTGGAAAAACAGCATTACTGAGTCCAAAAAAACCACACTTAATTGTGTTAAAGTATCAATAGTCACCCCTAAAATACTGTTGGTGCTTTTGATGCATCACAATATAGCCTAAAACTATCACAGTGTTATTTTTGAGCCCGCGTCGTCCGCTCGTTGGCAGAACCGAACATTAAAACAGTAATGGTTGGAAATTAATGAGTCTTTTGGCTTCCTGCACACCTGTGCTCTGTGATGCCGCGGATCAAAGCGAGGCCTCTCTCTAATGCAAAAAGACTGCAGCAATTTGGAAAGACCTCTGACGTCCCGAAACAACGCTTCAAAGTGAGATCTTGACAGAGGTCCCATCAGCACACGAGCCCTGGAAGTCGGGAAGGAAACTTTTTTGAGGCACCGGCGGCCCTTTGGAGAGGAGACTACACGATAGTTGGAATAGGAAAGCAGTCGCGTCAAGCCTTGTCAGTGCAGAGCCTGAGGAGGTCACGGCTCACCGTGCTGTCAAAGACTTGAAGGTGACTTGCAGGAACAGGCCGACTCCCTCTTTGCAGAAATCTACTACGCAACTTCTGGGCATATTTGATCTTCGCAGAATGAAAACACTGAAGATTTTTTGCAGGATTAATGTATAGAACATCTGAATAAGACTACTTAACGAGATCCGATTACAGTGAAGAAGAGATGCACAGATGTGAGAAGAGCCGAGGCAGACGGAAAGAAAAAAAACTATAAAGATGATTTCAATAAAACGAGGATCTGTCGTACAGTGTATTCCACAGTCGCAGCTACATCTTTCAGCAACTAACAACTATCAGTCTCAAACATTAGCTCTTGACAGCCTCCCAGAAGAGCAAGTGGCATGTAGGCCAATATAAATAAAGCCTTTCCTGCGCCCGAGGCCGGCCAAGCCTAAACAGCGAGCAGCCAGTTCCTCCGCAACCGCGCACAAACACACACATATGAGCATGTATGCACACACACACACACAAATATGAGTTTATTTATCATCTGAGGGACCCGGGAGTGTGAGCACAGCGTGTGTGTGTGTGTGTGTTTATCAGAGTGAAAGATGGTCGAGACTGCCGGACTGAGACTTTTCAGGGCCAAACGAGGAGCGATGGAGCAGACGTCACGTCCCTGCACATACATGTGAGCATGCATGATGTTCCTGACACACACACATTCATCACGTTATGATCTAATTCTCTAAAGGCACACGGGACACTAGACGCCACATATCCTGTGTGTGTGTTATTTTTAGCTCTGAGGGTCTTCTTCTCAGATTGTAAATTACTAGAGTCTGACCAATATATCAATTAGCTGATATTGTCAATGTCAAAGTGCCTTAATCCTTCTTTCTACAGGCCAGCAGGAAGTGACCTCACTGCTCTGTGAGGCTGGTTTCCTAATGAGTTTATGGTCCCAATCACTAGTTTCCAGTTTTCTTCATTACAGCATTATGTTCATTGTCTCAATTCGAGTCAAATAGAGGATAAAGCTGGGTGGGATTTAGGTTGTGGCCTCTTTATGAAAGGACAAGTCGCCACACACACCACATCCTTCCTAACCTGACTCTCGCCAGATGCATTTCGTTCCGCCTAGCTCCGACTCACATCCATCTGGGATCGCTCCCGTTGGGAGGGATTTCGGCACCAGATTTTATGGTCGAGCCAATCAGGACCGCCGGGCGGGAGTTTCATAGATGTGACGTAGCGGAGAAGCGACTGTTTTGATTCAGACAACAATGGCGGCTCGCATCGAGGAAGCAAGCGTCAACATTGACGCTGCTGTTTCATTCGTGTCGTCCAATCTACCCAATATTTTTTCGTTAAAAGAACGTCGCTCTCATCGACGTCACAGGTTGGTTTCGCTGTGAGCGGTTGAAGTAGCACGTCAATAAAGATGACAGACAAGTGGTTTATCCAATCATATGCAAGGATTTTTGATAAGGCCCAGCCTTCTGAAACACATCTCCAATGGAGCGATCCCAGATGGATGAGTGGAGCGAGGCGGAACGAAATTCATCTGGCGAGAGTCAGGTTACATCCTTCCTCCCATCTGATCCAAATAGTGTCACTTCTGGCTCCAAAACCAGAGAAGGTGATGGCCAAAGTGCTGGACTCGAGGTAGTCCACAAACCAATGGATGCCGTCGGGTCACAAAGGTGTTTATGAAGCTTATTTTATAGTAATAATAATAACTAAAGATGACTAAGATGAGTGCATTGACACAGAGTAAATCAAACCTCGGCTGATGTACTGTAAGCGTTTACAGGGATAGTGATGTGTTTAGATCGAGCACCAGACCTCTAACTGCAGCGACAGATTTGTACGACTCACATTATCACCTCGGCTCCGTGGTTTAATCTGACTTTGTGGAATTAGTCCCCAGATTGGAGGGGGAAACGTTGTTGACTGCAGCTTGCAAATTAAAGATTTCAAATGCAAATTTGACTCGGCAGAAGCAATTATGCCAAAATCATGACAGATAAAAACCGAGCCTGCGTTCACAGTTCTGCTCTGAACAGATTTTTCTTTGTATTGGGAGAATATATGGGTGCTGAACATTTCCTTTTTTTTTTATGTCTATAATTTAGCGAGCATCTACCCAAGGTCTAGCTAGTGTCCCGAGCTACAGTGGAGTTCACGCTGGCCCTAAGCTATAGCCGTGGCCCCATTCTGCCAGGAAAACCAATTACTTAGTGTTTCAAAGCCCTCTGAGTGCCCGAAACAGGCCCATCATTTAACCATGAGACACTCCGACTCCACTCACTGCCGGCCTTTCAGCACCGGGTCACGCCGACACACAAAATGCCCATACACATATATACCAAAAAACTTAATACGGAGCCGACACACCAGCAAACGAGGGAGGTCAAATTAGCTCATAGAGACCTAGTTTTCATGTTAATGTAACTTAATGTCTCTATTTGTTGCTGCTACATGCGCTTGAGATCATGTATGATTTTACATAAATAACACAAACGTATCAGCATAGCATCAGTAATCCACACGGACACTAAACACCAGATAAATTCATCCTTCACAGGGGGGAAATGTATATATAGAAGCACCCGCCAAAACGTGTCAGTTTCAGAAGTTGCGGCGCGCTCTAAACTGTATTTTCCAATTAAAATTTAACGAGCGTCAGGCAGTGAGTCAGCGGCCGACTGAGTGACCTCCCAGCACCTCAGAGAGGCTGAGCCCAGTGTCTGCTTACCGCCATCGCTCTCACACGCATGCCAACAGGTCGGCGCACGCGAATAAACACACACATGACGCGCATGTACGCTCACACACGGTCACACGTCAGGTCTGCTGCGCCAGACATGGTGTCATACATAGACTTGTAGTCAAGACCGCCTAAACCGAGACCAAGACACTACCAAGACCAGAGAGTATCAAGACCAAGACCAAGACCAAGACTTGTTCAGCTCGAGACCGAGACCAAAAAAAGACTAGTTTTTTGCCATTTTGCATGAGTTGTAGAACCCGCACGCAGGTGCACCAAAAAATGCATTAAATTAAATGCAAAATACAAATAGTTTATAGTACAAATAGTACAAAAATTGTACTTCAAATTGTACATTAACAAGAGGAAGAACTGGTCACCTTGATGTGTGCAATGGCATCTCAATTATAACACACTTTATCAAGTTGTAGTTGTAGCTGTAGTTCAGTGGGACAAGAACAATATAACACAGACATCACAAAGAACAGATACATAAACATATACATTCAAACTGTAGAACAAAAGGCTACTACATCATGAATGCATTTATGTCTTGAGTAGACTTGTAGTCAAGACCGCCTGAACCGAGACCAAGACACGACCAAGACCAGAGAGTATCAAGACCAAGACCAAAGACTGTCGAGGCCGTGACAAGACCAAGACCACGGAAAAGTGGTCTTGAGACCGAGACCGGTCTCGAGAACTACAAGTCTAGTCATACATTACCCTTTACGGGAAGCCTCATTTAGCTCGAAGAAGCTATCCTCGGTTTACCCCGTGATGTATCTCTGTCTATAGCTCATCAGCTATGTTCTGAGGTGAGACAAAAAAAAAAAACCTTTAACGCAAACTTTCTGTAGGCCTCCGGTGCATTCAATATGCTCGCTCTTTGTCTGTCTCGCTCTATCTATCTCTGCAGGATAAGTTAATGAGTCTAATGAGAATAAAGACTGAAGGGGGGGGAGAGAGGGGAGGAAAAAGACAGAGAGGGAAGGAGAAAGGGGGGGAGAAGCAATCAGATGTGGCTCTGCCCAGCCGCTGGCAATGACAAAGTGGGGCAATTATGCATGAAGGCTGTGACATTGACTGTGGCATCACCTCTTCTGCTGATCTGTTAAAAAGCAAACATGCTCTATAATGCAGGAAGGCACTCACTCACTCACGCACAGCAGCAGCCCCCCCGCCGCCTAACATGTTCAAGGACACGGATGATTCTACTTTGACAAGTTAACACGTTTGCGCACACGGATGCGTCATTGGCTGGTGTGAGCGTTTCACAGCACAGGTCAGCGGAAGGTCAGAGCCGTTCCCTCGCCCAGTGGGTGTGTTAGGATCCGTGAGAGGACAGTATTCCCTTAACCGGTCCATCACCTACTTTTATCCTCTCATCTCTCTCTGGACTCACACACACACACACACACACATAGCCTATGCCTTAACAAAGTACACGCCCGCGGCGCCCAACCATCCATCTCCACTGCACCACATGATGCTTCGGTGCATCGTGAAGGTATCGTAGCTTGAAAGAGAGATATCGATTTCTCACAAGAACGAGTCTTCGGCGGCTCCGGGTTTTACACACTCACTCGTAAACTTCAACACAGGCATTGTCGTATCGGCAAAGAACCATTCAGGGCAGTAAAGTGGAAGTCCACACCGGCTGAAGGTGACAACAGCAATAATGGTCGTGACATTACTGGCTGCTTTTAAAGAGGAGTTGTTATGGAAAACAGATATTGTTTGAGGCTGTCAGAGATGCTAAGTGCTATTTAAGGATTATTGTGGTTTATTCTGATCGATAACAAAAGCTTCAAGTTAACGGGAAAGATTGATGTGGTAACATTAGCCCCTTTTAGATAGAAAAGGTGGCACATCTGCAGCAAGGTAAAGGCTGCAATGTGCCGCCTTGTCTATCTAAAAGGGAGGTGTAATATTCCTCCTTTTCCAAAAAGCCTCCACTTTTCCTCCTCTGGTAGGCGTCAACATGTGACGTGACATGAAGCAGGAAGTTGGGCGTGAAGAGAAGCAGGTCGAATTTGTCTTCAAAATAAGAGCTTTACATTGCACCCCATCGGAGTTTAGAACTGGGTTCTTAGCGGGGGGCTTTTAATTTGAAAGTAGCGACCGCCATTAGCTCGCCGCTACAACAACAAGCGGACAACCAAGACAGCTACAGAGAGCGAGGAGACGCTAGCATCTCCCGGATCTCAGCGGCTTTCCAGCTGCTCATCTTCGTGGATGAAGTGACGAACTGACTGCTGTGATCAGCTGTTTCCTGGTTTTAAAACTCCCGGCTGTGGGTGCGCAGCAGTGCACGTCATCCACACCTCCGCCCATCTCAGCATTTGCCACCACATTGCCGACCAAAACAGACCACCAATTTGCCGCCTTCTGTCTAAATCCGCGGAGCGAGCCGCCAAAAGGACGGCAGATTGGTGGCTTACTGCCCAGAATAAAAACGGCTATTGAGTCTATGCTAGCAGCTCTGTGAGGCTGCACTGTGCTAAATGCTAAGATCAGCATGCTAATGTGCTCACAACATAAATGTTAACGTGCTGATTTTTACCATGCACACCGTCTTAATTTAGCATAACAGCATGCTAGCAGGTGCATATGAACAGGAAGTCCAGCTGAGGCTTCGTCTTCAGGTATTTACCTCTGCAGGTATTCGATTATAAACCAAAAGTACTGGACACAATTTCAATTCCAACCCAATGATGGCACTAGACGACACGCTACAGGAAGCTCTCACACTCCATCCTGAGGGAGGCATTAACGTGTGGACCAAATTTAATATCAGCCCATCCCTGATGTGTCAATACATTTCAGTCTCAACCACAAGTGTGAGTGCTGGTGGCACCGAGAGGTCAGAGACGGAGGATCACTACAATCATTAGCAGCCGTCCTCCCGGCACCATGGAAGTCTGTCCCAAAGTGGACGGCGGTAAAGATATTGCTCCAAAACCAACAATGTCAACGGTCACGGCGCTCGAGGAAAAGTCAGGATATCACCCTAGTTCGGACATGAGCAGTGGACGGACAAACTCACATTGTGATCCAGTTTTCTACTTGTGCTACAAACAGCTCTGGAAATTAAACCGTTTTAGCGAAACCGAAGAAACATTAGTCGGGATAATCTCACCATCGAGCTTCACAGGTATGCAATATAACAACATCAGGGCATTAGAGTTCCATATGATAAATTTGCCCACGGCTAAGAAAACGTGGGTGAGTGTGTAAAAGGCAGATGTTCCCTCCCTCAACAGCTGTCGACGTACCCTTGAGCCAGGCACTCAACCCTATGACGAGCTTGTAAAGAGATAAAATTCACTTTTTCTCTCCAACAAATACATGAAAATGAAAAGGAAAAAAATGACCCATCAACACAAGGTGACATCTTTGTGTGAAACATGCAACCCTCTCAGATTTAAACCAATCAGCACCTCCAGCTTTAATTAATCTAATAGTGCGCGATCAGATATTAAGTTCATAATCACAAAGAAAACACACACACACGACGGCTCACACCTGTCAAAATCTACTGTAGGGTCAAAAAACGCGTTCCAGCAACAGAGCGTGTCAAGCTCAGCATATTTCCGTGCAAACGATGAGCCAATTACGCGACTAATTATTGCCTCTCGCAGATCTGTCAGACTGTGCGAGCGCAGGGGCATCGGAGATCAATAGGATGTGTTAATCCGAGCAACACACACACACACACACGAACACGCCCGCCGAAAGAGAAGGAGATGATCAAACGCTATCAAACGCCTTGTGTGCGTCCTCTCAGAGGACCCACAGTCAGGCGCTGAGGCAATAGGGGTTAATGGGTGTGCTGTGATGCTTTGAGATCTGCCTATAAGTAACGGGAAAGTTGAATCCATTATCCGCTCAGCGACTCTCAAATTTCGAAAAAAAGGGAGGAAAGAGAAGAGATGAAAGAGTTGAAATGTGTGTTTACTTAAAGGGTCAGGGCTGCGAGTGGAGTGGAGTGGTAGCAGGTAGCGACGGAGGAGGATGGAAGGAGAGCGATACAAAATGACATGAACTTCAACTGAACTGGGGAAATCAGAGTGAGAGATCGAGAAAAAGATGGAAACAGGAGAGATTATTTAATCATGAGTAAGGAACTGCTGTTTACAAAAGGAGGAGATTACGAGATGCACTGATGACTGTCTGATAGCCCCGCGAGAGGAACGGTGGAGGAGGTGGGTGTGTGACTAATGGGTGAGGGAGAAGGACTGACAAGAGAGTGAATGGGAGGATGTTGGGGGGGTGAAGGAGAGGACAGATGGGGGAGAAATTAAAGGAGGGGCTGAAGAGGTGAAGGGAGCACGGGGCTGATAAAAGGAAAAAGCATGAGTAGCACTAATAAGTGGCCACAGCATCTCCTACAACCGAGCTGTATGAAAAATAAATAACAGCGGGGCCTTGAAGCAGAGGTCCTCTCGGTACATTTGTTGTGACGGCACCAGGGAGGCTGGCGCTGAGGACGCTGAGGTCGTGTCCTCCACATCACTCGTGGGAATATGGCAGGAATTTACATTCTGCAGTCAGAAGCTGACACATTTTACAGGCTGTCACCAGTATGACACACTCAGTTTCATTTGGTTTGACTACATTTAGGCTAAAAACTAATATTTTATACATATTATTTCCTCAGCTCAAGGATGAAAATGTCTGATTATTACTCCATGGAATGCTCAGTTCTTATTATCGAGAGCTGACAGGGAAAATAACGGAAGTAATGGAGTAATAATCATACATTTTCATCCTTGAGCTGCGGAAATCTACTGCACTCGGTAATCGACTCGTCAGGGCTTCCCCACACAGGCAGGCTGCTGGAGGAGAGGGTGAGTTGTGCTGTGTTTTTAATACAAATCCAGCAAAGCTAGCAGATGTTTGATGCTTCGTACTGTGTGCTGGGACTGTACATGTACTGTTGCTGAAGATTGGTGCTGTTCTCACCATTAATTGTGGCTTTTTGATGGCGGTTTTTAGTTGGAGACATAAGCTGCAGTGTGTTGTTATCGTGCGGTCTTTTCTGAGGTTGCTAAAACTAGCTAAGCTAGCGGTCAGCTAACTTGACCTCTCGAGGGGGAGTCTTACTCGGTGTCAAGGTGTGTTAGACCATGGATTAAACTTACACCGGAATATCCCTTTAAACACTTAATAATCATCAAGTGTTTTACTATATTGTCCTAAATGATCTGTTTATACACTAGCGGGGAGTAACATGTTGACAATAGGTTTGTGAGTTTCAGTTCATTTTGCTTTTCGAAAGCCGGACTCCTCTTAACGGTAACTAATCAATCTATTATTAAGAAAAGTTCAGCACTCCATTGACTCAATGAACTCACAACACACAGCATCAGTTTGTCAGATTGTCTCACATGTGCCTGGCAGAGATGCTCAGACTGAGGAGCAACTATTTCCACCTGCACCTCCCCATCAGCACTGATGAAGGCGAAGGTGCTTTGGTACTGTGAGAGCTGTCCAGCAGTCGCTGAGCAGAGCTTTTGCTCGCCTGCTCTGGTTAGCTTGACTTCTAGCTCGTCCTTCTGCTTCTCAATGTGCTTTTCCATATGTTTAGTCACATTAGCTCTCGAGGTACCTTTGCCCTCCTCCACCCTGTGACTGGCAGGATAACGCCTCGGATCAGCACACCTTCTCCCCCTGGCTAGAAGCTACCTGCTCTTTGGTTGCGAGCCATCCTCAGACATATACTAGAAGTAATATCACACATATCAGGAACTAAAGACTAAAAGATATATTAAAGAGCTTATGAATCTGACCAGTTATTAATGAACAAATTCTGGTTTTCGAAGCTCAGCACATCTATGTTATCTGAAAGCGAGGAAGCCACTTTGTGAGTTAAGCATAATTAACAACCAAAAATAATTACGGACCCCAACACGCCACCGCGTGAACACACAAGCGCACCCAAACAAATTTCCTCTCTCTCTCCGAAAGCCGACCGGCGGCGCGGCGCTGCACGAACGGCTGGATATGTACAACACACACAAACGAGCGCGCGGCGTTCGGCGCTGATCAGAGCTTGATTATCTTCCCTCAGCGCGGCGCACCCTGAGCAGAACCAAATCGGATGACTTCATTAGCATATCATCTGCATAATGGCTCCACCAGAGCAAGGGCATCCGCCTGCTACGTGGCTCCTACCATGTCTCATTCTGAGGGGGGAGGAGGGGTTAGGGTTAGTTATTCTTTAATATTCTTTCATTTCGGTTCTACGCTGGGTCTCCTTTGAGTCACATTACCGCCCGAGACATCTCAACTGCCCAGTTAATTGAGGGCAAGATAAAAAAATAAAAAAAGTTCAAATTCAACGGAAGATAATTTCTCTCTCTCTCTCGTGAACAATCGCTGGAGTTTCCTTGTTGATTCATCCAATTACGAGCCTTTCTTTTGCAAATTCGAGTAGGGAACACGTGGGCACGGATGTTCGAAAGGCTGAATATTAATCGCCTGAATATTCTGTTTTAGCATTCTCGACGTTACGTCTCTTTTGCAAACGACCTGAGGAATGTTTGGTTAAAGAAAAGGCTCTTATGAATATGCGAAGTGACTCCACGACGACCCGTTTATGAAAAGATCAACATGAACTCTTTCATCGTTGGTCTGATCGCACCAGGTACGCTCCAGACCACATGTTTTTTTTCTTTTCAGGATAAAAAGAGATGTAATATTATCAAGGCTCTTAATATTTTTTTCCCCTTCAAACGGTGCGCCGTGAAAGGCTTTCATTCCTCGCCATACAAAAGTCTGCCCTTGGTTGGTGTTTGCAGAATGGCTCTTTCTTTTCACCCTTTTTCAACATTTCATATCACTTACTTTGTAACTCTAATGTCATGACCGACTCTTCCATTAACCCCGGCTCCTTCGCTTTGTGCGAGCACTTGTCGCCTTCGTCGTAGTTCGCAGGTCAGCACTTCACCAACTTGAGTGAAATACTTTTTAGAACTTCGGCAGCACCTTTTTGCAGGCGTCGTGCGGCACGTAAACGTTTCCCGCAGACACGAGTGGAAATAACTTCCGAGTCAGAAGAAAGAAGCTGTTCTGTCAGGCAAGACTGCTGCCGAACAATATCAGACTCCACAGATGTGAAAGCTTTCGGAGGTTGCTTTGTTATTGATGGGAAAGAAAGGGAGGAAGAAAATGGAAGAAGGGAAAAACAAATGCTTGTAGAGCACAACAGTGATGTGGGTTCCCTTTGCACCTATTCTAGCTATTACGGTAATCAGCGATGATGATTTTAGATGGACTGGTGTTGCTTTCTCTATCTTATTCGGACCGCCACCGGGCTTGATTTTCCAGGAAAAACAAAGGTCAAATTGAGGCACAAAGAAAGCACCACCTCTTTATAAATACATCTAGGTGTCTCACTCTGCCCTTTGAAAGCACTGTGATCAGATTTTCTAGGTCAAAGTTGGGACTTTTGGACTGTAGCCAGGCTGCTAGCGGTAGCTTCGTGCTCACGCTGCGTAAAACAGCAGCTACAACCAGGATTTGTCAATCTGCTGATCATTTCTTTTGGACTCCTTGAAGACTACAGGATTAATAGATGAGAATGATTAAATGATAATCTGTTCTTGACATATACAAGCTGAGAAATGGCAGCCATAAACAGCATGAGGGCAAAACGTGCAAGCTAACTGGTTTCATGTCGGCTATCTGGCCACATTACACCCCAGAAGTCCTCAGCATTAGCATCAGTGTTACAATTACTGCATTTGGTAAGGGTCTATTTTTCTCCATCCTGCAGCAGGGGTTCACTTAACCGTTTCAGATGGGGTAAGTGAGATTGTTCAGAGTTTATGCATAGACCATTTAGAATCGGTTGTAGCTGCAAGATGCTAAGTGTTAGTGAAAGGATGTTTTAAATGTGCGATTAAAAAACTCTTTCCAAGGTCACAATCTGTGGAGGAGAGTATTCAAAATCCAACAATCAGAGGGAAATGAGCTTTTGTGCATAACATTTCGACAGCTCTTAGCTGAGTGGCAAACCTTCTGGAAACATTAACATCGATGTTTACCCGGTGCAAAAGAAAAAATGCTCTACCGACGCTGACTGGAGTCATCACGGTCGTTTGGGAGACATCGGGCGAACGGACGAACAAACAGGCTGACAAACAGAATCTTTAAAAACACCCTTCTCGGCGGAGGTAACGAGCGGAGAAGGAGAAACGGAGTGAGGAAGAAGAAGAAGAGCGAAGGAGGCTGCGGCGCTCCAACAGCGGCTGCGTTTTCTTACCACTCGGCTGCCATGTTTGTTTACTTCCTCTCTGGTGTGAACATCCATGCATGGCTGCAGCCATCACATCTACACATGTCACCCCTCCGCGCAACCACACACACACACACACACTCTGCACACACACACACGCACCCACATATTCCTAAGCCTTCCCGCGCTCATACTTCGACTCTCACAATACAGCCCTTCAAGCCACGTCTTAACCCAGTTCTGTGCATAAATCCTACTCATAAGGTCTCGGGCACTTCACAAACAATACGCAGCAGTCCTCAGTTTTCAGCCTAATGTGTTCACTCAGTGTGCGACTGCTCCATGTTCTCAACTGGAGTGTCTTATTTTGCTATATTTCAGTTATTTTTTACACACTCACGGCAGGTTTCTCGACTAGTGAGCCATAAAATATTACACAATTAGCCGCGACGCTGCGCGACTATCAAACAGTACGAACGCTCCCCCTCTCGTCTCCATCTGCGACGATTAAGATGTGCGTTTGTGTACGTGTGTAAACAGATTTTCCATTCATCGTTCGGCGTCGGAGCACGTTTTTTTTTGTTTGCCCGGCAGCAAAGCCGATAATGATTGTTCAAATATTTCAGGCAAACATATTAAGCTTTTTTTTCGTCGAGGGAGTGGCTTAACCCGGGAGGGATATTCTTTTTGGCCGATAAGCAGCAGCCCAAATAAAGACGGACAAATATGTCAGTTACATATTCACATGTTCTCGCTCTTTCTCTCCCTTTCTCCCTCTCTCTCTCCTCTCTCTCTCTCTCCGTCTCTGTTGCGTAACCGCTGACGCACTCGTGATCCGTGAAAAAGTGGGAATCAGTTTTGCTCGGTTGATCCCAGAGGTCAGCGGCAGAGAGAGAGAGAGAGAGAGAGAGAGAGAGAGAGAGAGAGAGAGAGAGAGAGAGAGAGAAAGAGAAAGGAAGAAGAGAGAGAGAGAGAAAGAAAGAGAAAGAGAGAGAGAGAGAGAGAGAGAGAGAGAGAGAGAGAGAGAGAGAGAGAGCGAGTACAAGGCCAAAAGAGAGTGAAAAAGAAAATGAAGGAGGGAAAGTCGACCAATCACCAGGTCGGCATCAGTGAGTCGGTGTATGTAAGTATTGTGCACTGCAGCTGACAATGTCTTTTGTGAACCTCGGCCTCGTCGTCTGGGGAACCAGAGATGCAGGAAACGGCTCGGAGGAAAAAAAAGGACGAGGGAGAGCCGAACGTAACATGACAGAGAAAAATGTAACCGAAATGCAAAACGAAAGGGCAAAGACGAGAGAAGGGAACGAGGGTGTGAGAAGCGGAGGGGAAGAAGGAAGATGACACAGCAAAAGAGACAGAACATGGATGGAAGGAGAGAAATCGAGGAAAACATTTAGAGGAAATTAGAGGAGAGGAGACAATCGATGCCTCCCTCAGATTCTGGTAACAAATGTAATGAAACCAATGCAAAATCCACTTCGTCCCTGAATAATACAGCTCTGAACCGCGGACACAATTACTTGTTAACTCCAACAGTTCTGAACAATTTAGGCGACGGCGGCCCCGTTTCGTTCCACGGGAGGAGATTTCAGCCAGCTAATCAGGATCCCTTCAGAAACAATGAGCTGACGGAGGAAGGCCAGGTGCAGCGGAGGAGGTCTGCGTTCACAGCTCATATTTTCTGACTGCTTGAGTAGCAGGCGGTCAGCGCTGAAATCAATTTGACCGATGCCCCCAATTTTTAGCAACTTCCAAATCCGGCACGAGGACCGCGGTGTAGTTTCAGACTGAGTAATGAGCTAAACTCAATTTCGGGGTGAGCGTCTGGCCATTAATAGCCGTTTATCAACAGCACGACCGACGCGCGCCAAGGCCAATAAGTGCCAGCTGCTGCTCCGGATCCGACGTCTGAGGCACAACAGGAAAAGCCTTTTCCCCATCGCGTCCGTGACGCTGCACGGATGCAAACAAACCTAACCTCTCGTGACACACGGCGCCTATTTAACGCATTGCAAAGGGCAAGGAAGGACAAACGCCTCGTTTTACAACATGCGACCGCGGGTCAGTAGGGTAAGGACTACGTTCAGAGAGGGCTGGACGAGGTGGCACATTTCTCTTGTTAGATTATTTTGAGCGGTGCATCACCGGTGAATCCTTTCAGCAACAATTCAATTGACTCAGTGATGTAGAAAAAAGCACTCACGGGGGGATGCCCCACAAGTATTGATCCGCAAGCAGAAATATTATTTCCAACTGTCAGCTCCTCAACTGTCTCAAACTGTCTCAAACTAGAGACGCTGCAATTGATTTGGACTGGTTGATATCTGTAAAATAAAGTCAACAAGGCAGCCAAGATGTCAGTCAGCGAAATGTCCTCATGTAAGAGGACAGAATTGATAAATTAAAAGTAGCCTGGAGAGCATTTGGCCTAAAGCAGCACTGCCGAGCAGTGATTTTTGGTTGGTTGGTTGTTTTGTCAGCAGGATCAACCAAAAACTACAGGTTTAGATAAAACTTGGATGGAGGATGGGTCTCGGCACAGAATAAACGCCTTACATTCAGCCATTTCACTGTCTTTTATTTACATTTCCGCAAATTTCTCAGGGACTAATGCATGGATGCTCAAAAACATCAGGCATATTTAGGTGACTGGTATTCTGGTTTGTTCAAGGTGCTACTTCCTTGTCAAATAAATCCTAAATTACCCACCATGTCTCATGCTAATGGAGGATAATGTGGCCGTCTACCCCCCAACACAAATGTGTCTTTAGTCTCCACCTGAGTCTGACTCAAGTGACATCACACGAGGTCATTTCTCAGACCGTGGGCAGCTCCGAAACAGACTTCGATAAGAATCAAACTTTATTGATCCTGCATCGGGGGGAATTCGCTTCTCACAGCAGCTCGAGAGTCAGAAGCATAAAATTGGTGGTGTGTAAAATCGCTGGTGTTGCCCTCGACGTGAACTGTCAGCCCACGGTTCACCGCACATTCACCTCCGAGCGCAACGGAATCCGTTGTGTGGTGTTTTTTTTTTTTTTTTGACTGTTCACGACGATAAGACGGTTCAAATCGAACAACAGGTAGTCGGATGAGTCACCGAACAGGCATCATTGTGGGTTTGACGTGCGTCAACGCGGCCCTATAAGCCCCTGGCCAATTTCCAAGCTTCTTACACACACCAACTCTTCGAAAAAGCAGCAGAGTAATCACATTATTTACACAGATCGGCAGACCGTATATACGACCATGTGACGCTGAGTGACGCACTTAACGGACACACTGCAGCATCTTCATCCTTTACTTTGGGATGAATAATGTACGACCAATCACTATTGTTGAGGGGAACGCTGCTTGTATACGATTGCCTGCACAACACTGAACACAACGCACTGGAAACAGCTGAAAAGAGTCCTGGCAGAGTCTAGTGAACTAACCGAGAGGCTGTGAGAAGGATGGACAGAGCTGTACATAAATCCCACTGAAGCCCGGCAGCATCTGTGGACGGGCAGTAAGCACCAGCACGGCACTCCAATCTCGAGCCCGACTGTGATGTGAGGCCCATGATGTCCACAATACTTTGAACAGGGGAAACACAAGAAAGAGTGAGGAGGAGGAGGAGGAGGAGGAGGAGGAGGAGGAGGAGGGGAGTGGGAAAAAAGGGCTAACTAGAATACCGAGGCAGACAGAGATGAATTGGGTGGGACAAAGGCAGGGAGGGAGACGGAGAGAGATGGAGCTGGAGTCAGAGGAGGGATGACAGGCAGAGGGGAGAATATATATAACGGAGAGACGGAGGGAGAAGGGACAGAAACAGAGAGGGTGCGACAGAGGCAGAAGGCAAAAAAATCTTGTCTGTGTGAACTTTGCGGCAGGACTTTGAGGGGATAATTAGGGAGAGTGACTCCCGAAGTGGAGAATAAGTTCTCAGTCCTAAGCCTTCATGCAGGGGGATTAGACTCAGGCAGAACTCCTCCATCCCTCCCTCCCTCCCTCCCTCCCTGCTCTCTGAAGTGGACTCACCCCCGGTGCCAAGTTATGTCCAAAGCAACTTTGGCAGCGCTCTCTTTCTCTGTCCGCCCCTGGAGTCCAAACAGTTTCATTACAGGCTGAGATACCATTTTGTATCATCTTTAGTACAGGGAGTATCAGTCCGGGAAACAACCTGCGAAAAGGGTTTTAAAGTGACTCTGGGCTGCGTTCTCGCAACGTGTGACCAATATTACAGGTCCACATTGTGCGTGTGCACTCAAGTAAAGGTTCTCAGGCACACTGGAGCTTTTTGTTGTGCACAAAATAGGTGTTTTTTTGCATTCAGAGGAAAGCCATTAGGTGACGCCGGCAGCAAGACCTGCAGGATGTAGCTCAGACGCTCGTCTCTGACCTTGGGCTAAACATCACACCCTGAGAAACAGCATCCAGGTTTCCACTGAAAGCACATCATTGATTAGACGTTAGGGGACAAAATAATGACGTCACAAGTCAGCGAGCGCAGAATGGGCCTCCATGATCAGGACACCACGGTCAGAGTGTGTTTGACGTGTTTGTCCTACGTTAGCATGGCCTTGTGAAAAAGTCCTAGCAGTGAATTAAGATGAAGTAGATCGTTACTATTAATGCTGTTTCTATTACTAATATAATTATTTTTTCAATTATATGCTCCTCGACTTAAAAAAATGCTTTTATTATTTTATATTGTTATGCACCAACACACCACAGGAAATTCACAAAATTCTGATTCTGATTCTTAAATTTAAAAATGTTTTAATGTAATTTGGACACACACACACACACACACTTCCTGTAACCACCAAAGGGTCCACATGTTCTGTCGACGTACGAAGAGCCTAACACACAGAATAAGATAAACATATTTACACAAGCCACACACAACACCTGGCACGAGATCGAGTCGAGCACGCCACATCTGGACGCGGTGCGAGCAACAGCCGATGTCGTATTCAACCTCAACGTAGTACACATAATAACCACAGAGTGTAAACATAAGCCCTCCTGATCGGACACTTACATGTAGGTTTGATCACATTAGTAACATCAGCTGTTTTTTTTATTAGAGCTCATTATTTTATTTTTCCGGTCATTGTAGTTTTCTTAAAAATAGTGTTAAAGTATCGTCTCGTCTCGTTCTCGTGAACCCAACATCATGTCTTGTATCGTTTGGTAAGCTAAGTGTTTCCCCCCAAAACTACATTTACTTGACATCTTCAGTTTTATTATTCATCCCTTACGCTCGGAAAAGGTCAAATCCAGCGAACAAAACCATTTTGCTGCTAGCGAAGTGAAAGACGCTATATTTAAAAAAAACAGGATGTATCAACCACTTTAAACTGAAAATAGAAATATTGTACGTCCCCGGTGGAGTCAGAATAAACTGCAGGTTGAAGTGCAGGATGTCGCTAACTGGAGCAGCGCTGCAAACTGGAGCACAGCTCCTGGTCCGCTGCCATGACTCATAAAAAGTTCTCTATGTATCGTATCAGTTATGCAGCCAACAACAATCGGGGGCATCGCCGATCGCGAAACACTGAAACTTTCTCGATAGATGGCTACGTGAGGCGTCAGCCCCAGATTTGAGTAACACGGTGCTCCATATAGAGAAAAAATGTGGCCTCTGCACCACTCTGTCGCCGTTCCCTCCATCTTTCTTTCCCCTTCCCCCCGCTCTCTCTCTCGGGTCTGCTCTCCGGGCTGCTCTCCACAGCCTCCCACTCGCCGAGCCCTCTGACCGCTGTGCCACTTACAGTACATACACACATTTGCAGAGACATCAATCTAATAGCGCGGGGAGGCTGCCGAGGGGCCGCATCCTTATTCTACACATCCTGGTCTTTCTCAATAAAACATCTTGTAGTACGTTACGTAACCTGAACATCGCCTCGGTTACATGCCTGTGGATTATTTAGCAACATTTGATGCCCCTTTTCACTCATTTTCTTTTCTACCAAGAGTCTGGAGCCTATCCAGGGAACACTGCAGGGTTAACAGAGATATAGAGGCAATCATTCGTACTCACACCTATGGGTAATTCCCCCTCAGGTGTCCACTATCCATCTGATTTGCATGTCCTTGGACAGTTGGAGGAAACCTAAGGGGAAACCCCCACGGACTCTGCACAGACAGGGCCAGAGCCGTCCTGCAAACCTGGGCTCTTCTTCTTCTCTGTTGTGCAACAGCGCTAACAGCTGAACCGCAGTGGGACGCCTCGCTACACACCGATCGGCTAACTAATACGCTGATGTGTGAAAAAAAGGGAATTCTGTTTTTGGTTTTCAGCCCCGTCCACAGGGAGAATACAGCGCCGGGGCTGAAACGGAGCTAAATGTTCAGGATACGCAGGCAACATGCGCCGTTCACACTCGAGAAAACACACGACTGACCTTTACTTGACGTCGACCGAGATAGATTGCCGCAGCTAAGTGTTTGCTGAACCCTTCACCTGGGCAGCGACGGTCCAATCATAGCTTAGCGACTGTAATTGGGTCGGCCTGTCGAGCTTTGGATTTCTTCTCATGAAGCAGCGGTAAGACCGATAGTAGAGTTTGGAGGGGGTGGGGTTTTATTTGTAGGAAATTGTGTCAGGAATGTATTAAATAGTGTGTTTGTCTGCTCTAACACGAGCTGCAAATGCCTACTACTGAGAACGAGGGTTATAAAACAGCACTGTGGAGTGTTGTCCCCAGTCTGTGGGAGCCGGTGCTGGATGCTGTCTGAGTTTGGGCTAACGTTAGCGGCTCTGTCCTGAAAGAGCAATGTTACGTAAGGTATCACTACACTGTCCAGACACATCGGTTCGTCCTCACCTTACACAACCTTTTCTTGTAATGTTAAAAGTGTAACACTGGTCAAACATACTATGAACACGTATGTAAGCTTCAATGCAAAATAACAGTCAAATCTTACATTTTTCTTGTAGGACTATTAATATCAAGATTGCCAACAACACTGCCATAAAACATGGATCATCAGATGGTAAGGATGCTAACTTTTTGCCCAGGATATGCAGCTTTAGCCTCAGTCTTTAACTATGAAGACCATTATATTTAAGACCCCAGTTACGAGACCCACTAAAAGTTTAAAAACCTAATCAGAGATAGCTTTTGTACCAATGCAGCAGCTAACGTTAGCTTAATTAGCTAGCCAGCTGAGCCAGTCCACCTCAATCAAGGACATGTTCTTCCAAAAACGACAAACAACAGCAAGCTTGAGGAGGCGTGGCATCAGGCCGGCACGCTTCACTCAATTAAACCGATGTCAGTCAGAACAGGTGATGGTGATTCACTTGCTTTCCTCCATCGAGATAAAGGACTCATGCACACCAACACACACACACACACACACAGCATGCATGACCACGCACACAACCACCCAGTGTATCACATGGCCCCGTTGAATGAATAATGAGGATATTCTCTGCACGACTGCAATAAACAGGCCACTGCCGTGACCCCAGACATAGACCTGTCACATCCAGTTAAGCACTTGCTCACACAAATGCTCACAAGCGCACGTACGCTCACATCATCAATATTTACTCTGTGCAAAGACGCCGTTAATCCATCGCAGAGCGCACACATCATTTTATATTAAACAGTGATAATTAAGCGAAATCACTTTCAGCACCGACGCCATGTTTCTCTCCGTCTCCGCTCGTCCCTCCGCTCAGCCAGTCATCCTTCATGCAACAGTAAGCGTGGATGCTCATTAGCTAGAAAGCGTCGAGTCCCCTGATTTTTCACTTTCTCTCCCAAACACGCAGACGAACATATGCACGCGTCTGACGAAAACACGCGATGAATGATTAACCAGTTGCACACACACTCACTCACACACAGCTCTTACAGCACAGATCAGAGTGAAGTAAAGGAAAAAAAGGGTTTGCTGTACCTTTGTTTCTACCTACAGTGTTTCGGAGAAGAGAAGGGATCCGTGGAGATAAAAGAGGGGAAGAGTGTCATCCCGCGTGGAGCACCAGGGAAAGACAGCAGAAAAGTAGCGAGAAGCTGTCGTTAGTACACAGCGAGCCTGTTCTCTGCCAGCTGACACTTGCATGCGTACGACGAACAATCATGCAAATGTCGGGGGAGATGGGAGAAGCGCACATAGGCAGCACACAACTTCACAGTTTCAGCAAATATGTTCCGTTTCTTCTTCGTCCTTTTGGTGAAACGCCTCACTACGATGTGAGCGCTCGAGGCGAACCATTAGTTATGTCTGGACTTTGCTTGGGAATGGGTGAAAAAGAAGGCCGTAAAGGTTAGCTAACAGAATAGCTTCCTCAATTTTTGGACCTTCTGGTCATCTCTGATGCTCGCTGCTGTCAAGACGTTTGCATTTAGTCATCTCAAGGAAATTGAATCGAACGCAACTGGATTTGGTTTTTGTCTTGAAGACGTTTCACCTCTCATCCAAGAGGCTTCATCAGTTCCTGCTCGCTTGACTAGGCTGGGACTAGTCGAGACTGACTAGTCCCAGCCTAGTCAAGCGAGCAGGAACTGATGAAGCCTCTTGCATTCGATTCAATTTCCTTGAGATAACTATGACCTGGATGAATGAGAATATTCACAGGCTTGTTGCATTTAGTCGGTTGAAAGTTGAAATTATTTCTGTGTTTCACTGTTAAATTGCCTCTTCCTATTTTCTATCCCCAGAAAAGATCTTGTCATGCTGTTGTCTGTCATTTATGATAGCAACTAAAGAGTCTTTTTGGTTTTTTGGACTGTTGATTGGACAAAAGAAGTCATTTAAGCTAAAGTTAAGGTATAGCTAGTAACACTTTAGGCTACAGAAGCAAACATTACACTGCGACGGAGACGGGACGTATATGAGTCTGACTCGCTGCTCTCCCATCCACCCTCCTCACTATACGTCCCAGGTTTGCTCTGGATGTAAATTGTGTGCTACAGTTTTTATCCAATTTGAGGATAATTGGCTGTTTCCTTCTACCTTACCTAACCATGACACTTTCTGTTCCTGTCTACCCCTCTTCCTCTTCCTCTTCCTCTCAGCTGTCTCCCCTAGTTCCGACGAGTTTCTCACACTCCCTCCTGCTACCCCGGTTTCCATCCTCCCTCCCTCCCCCTCTTCCCCGATGCTGCAGAGGTCGAGCAGGAACAGTGGAGTGTGTCACTGCATGTTAGCTGTGGAACTGAGAACAGTACACAATTATGTAATACACAGAAACCCGGGTGAAACGAGGGTGAGCCGACACAGAAGCAAAGAGAGAGAGAGGGGGAGAGAGGGGGGAGGTGAGATGAGGAACATGCCATGCCGCCATGCATCCCAACACACACACACATACGCACAAACCCTCCCACTTCTCTGCAGCAACAGTGGGAGCATCGCAACACACAAATGCACACGGACAGGTAGCGAAGGCACACGGCGTAGAAAATTACGCCCCAAAACCAAGCCAGGCGGTGAGCGAACACAAACAACAACCAAACAACAGAGCTCGACGAAGAAGAAGAAGAAAAGAGTACCTTGCTCTGCCTTCAGGTGTGCGAGGCCTTGAAGAGAGAAACCGACAGGGAGGGACAGAGAGAACATTTGAGAACACACCAATACCACAGTCTGTATTGTCATTATGCATGCTTTGCGTGACGGCAAACCATGGCGATCACGCTAAAAAGAGAAAGCTTTCCCCGAGTGCATCTGAAAGCTTTTCTGCAGAAACAGACAAATGACTAATAATAAAGAGAAGCAGCTCGGCGTGTGAATGTTAAGCAGCTCTGGAGGTTGTTTGCTGAATAAAATGGCAATTATAAATAATATAGCTTGATTGCCGCTACATCTTTGCTCGCCTTTTAAAAGTGAATGCATAAACATTTTTTTAAAGTAGATCACAATACATTAACTGTGATGAACAGGGATGCACCATATGTTATTCTTTTGCTGCTTTCCTGCTTCTCGTGACCAAAACTGACATGGTAACCTATCGTTTGTGTTTTAAAAAGACTGAGGATTTAATATTTAATCTCTCGTAAGATCTGTTTTGTTAAAACTCTGACTTCTTCCCTCCTCTCTGAACCCTCGCAGAATATTAACTGCAAACTCTTCTTCTAAATCCTCAGCCGTATATATATATGTATCGTGCATCCCTTAAAATGGAGAGCTGTTGCTACGTCTGGACTGAAACTGTGACTGGTCCTTCGTGAGACTCACCTGGTTTTCTCTGGACCGCTGTGGAGTCGTCACAGGAGAAGAAAAAGAGAGAGAGAAAGCAAAGAGAAGCCCGGCGTTAGCAACACACTACAGCCGCTTTTGCATGTGGACCTGACATGCAAAACATACCACACACTTGTTTAGCACTGTGCCTCCATGTAAGGAGCAGAGGGGCTGCCCCTTGACATGCCTGATCAAAAAACAGCTACTTCAGCAGAAAAAAAATCCCTGTGGAGAGAGAAAACACATGAAATGTCATCTGTCCCGACTTCTCTGGGGAATCAGATTAAACGTTAAAACACCTTCAGCAAAACAACTCTGTCACATTTCGAATATCGTTACGGAGAGGCTTAATATTCTGCACCCGGTATCACACAGAGGGCCTCACACACACACACACACACACACACACACACACACAGAAAGAGACATGAATCCATGAGGATTTATGGTGGTGTGAGGTTTGTGGATCTCGGGACGCTCCTTCTCAGACCCATATCTGTCTCCTCCACCTGCACTTACGACCCTTTGACCTGCACGCCCGACTTTTTGCGAGCTGGTGACCCAGATTCAGCACAGAACCTGTGGTTTCTCAGGGGAACGCTCACTGTGGGATTCGACGACACCTCCTGGGTATCAAACACGCCAGTCTGATTCAGAGGACATGAGAGATCAGTCAGTGGGTACAGTTGTATCCGTCTCTTCAGTCTTTAGTTGTAGCCTAAAATGAATATTGAGAGGTTCCTGGAATCGGAGCCCCTGGAGAGCATCGCCGACTGACGGCTGGAAATTGAACAAATCTTAATTAAGACAGACTACGTTCGACATTTAAAGTGTCGGCTCTCGCGCACAATATGTGATGTCAGCTCGACTCGGCGCTGTGCCTTGATCTCTGCCGGCCCGGCCTGTTTCCCACCGCCGGGTGCAGCCGAGGATTTTCACGCTTTATTTTTTTCCTCTCTGACGGCATTAAAAACACGTTCACTTTAACAAACTCAGCAGATGACACGGAGCTGGAAGAAGGAGCCGGTGAAGGAGGCGAGGAGAATTTTTTTCTCCATCTTTAGGGAGTCCAAAATGGCTGCTGCTCCTCCTCCCACATAAGAAGGATGACATTGGGAGAGGAAAAGAAAGGACGAGGCATGGAAGCGAGGGGGGGGAGGGAGGGAGATAGTGGCCAGCTGATGGACAGCAGCAAAGCTCCAGCTCTGGAGAACTGGGGGGGACTTAAGACCCTTGAATGTACAGCCTGAACGAGCACTGACAGGGTTTATTTTCTTCTTTTTTTCTGACTGGGCAAATGCTCGCGCTCGGTAAGCGTGCGTGTTGACCACTCAGTTTCCCATGTAGATAAAACCCCTTTCTCTTCATACGCGGCGCCCAGAACAAGCCAATGTGCCGCGGAGGACATGTGGTCCGAGCGTAATCCCTCCTGCTCTATTTTACCAGCAGCTTCGCCACTCAAATCCAAACATCATTTTCAGCTCGGGCACTAGACACAAATGCCCTCTGCACTGGAATCAGCCGAGTCCCTGCACCATTTTTTTTTTTTCCTTTTTTCCCCCTGACCTACTTTTTATAGTAAGATTATTGTAACTGTCATTTTTTTTCCATGTCTGTTTATTAATCCCCAAAGCTAAGCCCGAAGGCGCCATTTTAGCACTTGCTTAACAGTTTGCTCGCCCCGGCCTTCAATTACTGGCCTTCCATCAAACCAGTGCATATTTTTTTTTTTAAGGCCTCGAACCATTCATTACGAATGCAGGATGAGGGATTGTGACGGAGGAGGAAATCGTTTTACATATTCATTAAACAATCCAGCGCCGCTCTTAATAACCTTGACCTTATGCATATCTCACTGTAGCTGGAAAAACCCTCAGGTATTCATGAGACTTCATAATGTCACCCCTATTAATTTAATTGTACTGAATGAGGGACAATATCAGGATCATTAGCATAAAATATACTGATATTTGCACCAGCAGAATCAAGTTGATATGAAAGAAGGACTTCCCGCACAATGAAGTAGTTTGGGACTTATCGACGGCGACGGATTTGCCCGCCAAAGTCGACACGTGTGGGGAAGCGAGCGGAGAGCGGTGTCTAATTTCAGCTCGTTGCCCTGACACAGTTAGTCACACTGATACGTCCTGATCCACGAGGGACGAGAGGCTGAACATGTGTTTTATGGCCAACTGTTCGCGGCGCTAAGCTGCGAGCCGACCGGGCCGGACGGTTCGGAGGGGGGAGGAGGAGCTGCAGGAGCTCGCAGAGAGACGCGACCGTCTTGTGATTATCGCCTCGGTGAAATAATGATGCTTCAGCAGGAGGCTAACCCAGCTATCCCATGATGCAAGAATGATTGCACACTGAAACTGGGCGAACGGCGTGGGAATATGGATGCTTTTGTTTGAGCACAAGAGGCACAAACAGCCTACTTCCCCGTCTCGTTTTCTCATTTCTCATCATCACACGTGTTAATTCTGCCTCGTATTTCCCTTCTAGGCCAGTGGGCTAGCAGGCTACCGCTAGGAATACGGCTGGCGAAACACTTCCAAGGCCCGGTCCGCTCAGTCAGCCAGCCATCTGCCCGTTTTAACGAGCAGCTCCGGGGCCTCGCTGCTCCCCGTCGACGAGTGTGTGTGTGCGAGGGGCCGCGCAGCTTGATAATGTAACGTATAAATATTCACAGGTTTGACAGATTGCTTTCATCGCTCGCTAATGCGCGGCATAATCAACAGTATGCCGACAAAGACAGGTGTGCTTAGCGATCGTGGAGAAAGTTTGATCGCTCCGAATGTCCCCCTGAAAACATTTGGTGCTCGACTGTTGCTCGCACAACAAGTACCGAGACACTTGTGGACGTAACAATAAAGAAAATCCTGAGCTAAGCGCGCCAACAGGCGGTTTGAATTGACGGCGGCGTTCGCGCGGGCATTTTCCGGGCAAATTAGCCATCTCTGTTCTCATTATCCTCCTAATTATGGTTCCCTGTCTCTGTGGCATAATCAACAATCAGCCACATCAGTTAATGGGAAGGCAGAAGAGAGCAGCAGTCGGATCAGTCCTCCTCCCTCCTTCACTCTTTTATTGTTGGAGGATGGAGAAAAGGGCAGACAGGAAGTGAGCAGGGGTTGGTTCTCGTCCCACAGCTGACCTCCCGGGACAAATTGGGGGAACAAGAGGCCTGTGGTGAATTCGCTCGTCACACTCGCTCTGCCCCGAGGCCGAGATGTGACCGTCTCTGTCGCTGTCCAAGCTGCCCGGCTGAGTCGCGAGCACGCTCTTAAAATCTTGGTCGCCGTGACGCGAGGATGTCATAGTTCCCCTGTCAGCTCTCAGGAGGCTCCCAGACAAATGACCACCTCCTCCTCCTCCTCCTCCTCCTCCTGCTTCATCAACTGTTCGACAGAGGCGATGAGCGAATGGGATGAAGCGAAAAGGGGGGCAAGTCCAGTCCGTCCGCTCGACTGCTCCGCGACCAGCACATCGCGTGCTGCCGTCCTGAGCGACGCCACAGGCCAGCGCTCCAGATTTCAGCCTCGCTCGAGCGGCGAATGATACGACATCTTGTGAAATCAAACACCAAAAAAATCTGTAAAATGCTCGTTTCTAAATGCGTGCCGTAATGGTGACGAATTGTAACATCGACACGGTTTTAAAATAGCTAGAAAAACAGCGCCATGTGGCGTTCAGTGAGCGCTCCCCTTTGGTTTTTTTAGCAAAATGGAGTCATCCCCCAAAACCATGTCAGGCTGGTTCAGACGGGCAGGAAGTGGGTCAGCGGTGGAGGAAATTTGACATGGGTCTGTTCACACAAAGTTATCTTCTACAGTTCATACACATGGAAAAAAAAAGAGTTAGGCGCGTAAGATTATAGTGAAATTGTGTATTCTCTGGATTACTGGTCTAAAAAATGAAAGATTAAAAAAAAACAGCACCGTGGAAGAAGAAATAAAGTAATTCTTGGCATCTGCTCGCATCGATCGCACGGCTACAGGCAGTGATGTGTTTTTTAAAAGCGGGTCCTGCATTATATCACAGTCGCCGGGCTATTTGATAGTTTAAACAAGCATTAGCCGGCACAGAAGCTCAGCGTGCCTCGGCGAGGAGGCAGAATAATGTAGAATAATGTCAAAGTGCTGCATCTCATTACACTCCTCCCAGGGAAAAAAAAAAAAAGAGAGATGACCTTGGCACAGAAGCAGAGGAAAAATAGATGAAGCTGTTTCTCATCCAAACATCGTGCGAGTACCTTGGAGTCCCTGCACCACCTTGCAGGAGCTGAACACATTCAACCGGGGAGAGAAAGAGAACTGAGTGTTGTAATTTTAGTCATTTCGGCTAATGCCGCATCCGACGCTTCCTCATCAGAAGTAATAACTGTGAAGGGAGAGGAAACGCTGAGCACATCACCTCCAGTTTAACTCCCACACCAAATATGAAGACTTTCTAAAAAAGAAGCAACAACCAGCAAAGGAATATTTTGAGTTTTTTAAGCCGCACACCATAAGATGACTTTAATATATACATTAATTTGACCATTTTTCTTTTTTTACCGTACACTTGGAGGCCGAGAGCGAAACCTGCTGTGAGGACAGTGTTAAATTTAGGAAGGAATCCCTGTGAATTTTTTTTTTTTTACAAAAGACTGTAATCAATATTCAGCGCTTGACACAGAAAGCTCTGGAGCCAGCCCTCTTACCTTCTGTGCAGTATCGACCTACATATCCAGTTTTGGAGCAGTCACAGTAGGTTTCTCCATCTGCCAGCGAGCAGATCCCGCCGTTCTCACAGGGGTTCTCCGTGCAGAGGCCCATCATCTCCAAGCGCACTCTCTGACTATTGATGAGCGTGGGCAGCTTACTTCCATAACTGAGGTCCGTGATAATTCCCTTGAATGGTGGCAGCTCGCGAACGGAGGGCAGGGTGATGGCGGATGTGCGGATGTCCGCCGGGAGCCCTCCGAGGAAGAGGTCGCTGACGATCTTCATGAACCTCCGCTGGGGTCGCACCTCCTCCGTCTTGGTCTGGCCGTCCACGGCCAAGCCAGTCCGCAAGTCGTGCCGGTTGATGGCGCCGAAGTGCCAGCGGCTGTCGTTGACCATCTTGTCGGAGGTGATGGTGGTCTCGGCGCAGTCGATGCTGACGCGCAGCTGCAGCTTGCCCTGCGACACGGCGAGCAGCAGGAAGTCGCAGTATCCGCCGTCGTCGAAGTAGAGCACCAGGCCCTCCGATTCGGAGGTCTTGAACTGGAATGTCAGGTCACTTCTGGAGCTGGCGTCCCAGCGCAGGTAGCGAGCCCACTGACCTTCAGAGCCGGTGAACTCCAGGCCGACGCTCAGGCCCAGGACGGTACTTAGCAGCAGGAGGACATGCCCAGCGAGGCCGTTGGGATTCATCGTAGAGAATAACAAGACGCAGCAGAGAGGGTTAGAACTGGGGATAGATCCTCAAAGTGATAATAACATCTGATTACGGCTGCGCTCCCGGATTTATCTGCTGAATGTTATATTCCACATAGATAATTTTACAGTCAAGCGGAGAATGCAATATCCCGTTTTTTTTTTATTATTCTCGAGGCAGCTCTAGTGTTGATAAATGGACGGAATTGAATCAAGCGTTTGCAGAGATATACGGGGAAGAATATCCAATTTCCACACGACGTGGGAAAGGTTAAAGTGCTAAGATGAAGGCGATCCTTAGCGCGTCGTGTCAGTGATTCAGAGCCGCCGCGTCGTGAGATCGCTCTTTGAGGCGACTTCCTGGATTGAAGCACATAGCCTTCATCGTCGGTCCGGTGCCGTGCCCCATGGTCTGGTCTCCAGCTCCGGACACACCTCTGACAGAACTGCAGGGAAAAAAACAGACCATTTTAAGTAAACGTCTTGTTCTTCGCTTATTCAATGATCACATCAACTTTTAAGATGCATAAAACAGACGGAACAAACAGATATTAAACTTAAAATGCTCCGTTTTGATTGACGGAGGCATTCATTTAATTTCTGGATCGCATTTTTGTTGTGCCGTTACATTTTATTAGCATATATTAGCGTAATTTAATCAGTTGACATTAAAAATCTTATTCAAAAGGAGGTTGAATAGAGGGAGTGGCGCAAGCTTTCGTGCCAACCGGCTAAAATAAACAGAAAAATCAAGCTTGATGAGAATATTGAGATCACCGCTCGATGGGAGATTCGTCTCTCCGTGTGGCCATTAAATGTCACTAAATAACCACTTTTAACATCCATTAAAGTTTTTTTTACGAGCATTTTAATGCGGGGTTCCATTTCCACCAATTAGCCATTTTTATTTGAAGATCAACTCGAATAATCGCTCAGAGTTTTAAAGCCTTCATTTGGGAGCTACGTTCCCTGATAGTGGTGGCACAATGCAAACATTTTGAGGTGTGTGTTGGGGGGGGGACACCTGGTAGACCGCTGCTGGTTCTGTGATGAGTGAAAATCCATTGAGGTGAGCCAGAACATGTGTTAAGCCTTCAGACGTTAGCCCGCTATCTGTAAGGGCCTGCTGGGATCCTGATAAATATGACTAATTATCCACCGCCACTCTCTCTCTCTCTCTCTCATTTGCATGTCTTTGGGGGATTACAATCATAAACAGCTATTCAGAAAGATGTTAGGATGGTACCGCTTCATACTCCAAGCCAACCACTATTAACGTTTTTTTATAAATTTCCTTCCAGTGAATACATATTCAAATTCTTTCTATCGCCGAAACCTGGATGACGCTGGTACGGAATATTAACAAGCACCGCCACTCGCTCGCTCGCTCGCCTGCCTGCCTGCCACACCTGTACTCATTCAGCTCTGTTTAAATTTGCTCAGCTCGAGCTCGAAAATGATTCACATGGCGAAACCTTATATGTGTGTGTACTCTTCCAGGCCTTTGCCCTTGCAATTGTTTTGGCAGTGGGCTGCCCACCAGACAAACGCATTGTCCAATCATGACAGTGGCACAGCACCGTGCAACACAATAGGGCCTTTAACCACCTGCCCTGAATAGTTAATCTTGCTGCAGCAGGCGAGCTATTGAATTCTAGTAACCGATACCTATGCTAATGCACCGTGTGTGTGTGTGTGTGTGTGTGTGTGTGTGTCACTGCAAGGAGTGTGCCTCCCTGACAGCGCCGGGTCGTGCCTGCTCCGATCGGTCTCTGTTTAATAAGTGAGTCAGTGAGACAGAAGAGAGGTTAAAAGGTTTCTGTGTGGTGAAAATATCCCCGAACGCAGCTGCAGCGTCAATCCGACCTGACCGACTGTGGAGACTCGCGCTCGTGTCTGTGTACCTTCGACGATGTGCTCGTGAAACCTGAGACCCCCATGAAAATTGGCCCTGGCCTCCATTCAATTAACATGACTTATTGTGTGTGTTGCCTAACTGAGGCATCAGGTGTCCCTGTGAGCAGTGGATGTGACAGGGGGATGCTAACAATGCTAGCATGTTCCCTGTCAGTTAACTAATAATGGGGACTTGTTTTTTCCAATACCTAGTCACATTAAAGTCATTTATTCACAAGTACAACACTTTAAAAAACATTATAGTGTTGATTTATATTAAATTAGTTGACATTTGACGAACGGAAAGCCGTACATTTAGCGTGCGTCACGACCGTCCACCTGCTAGCTAGCCCGCAGGCTGAGCTAATTGAGGCTAATGTGGTGAAAAGTCCGCTTTCACACGACACATCTCACGAACACTTCCCCTCACAGGCCTGTTATGAAAGATGCCCTTCAGCTTTAACCCCCCCCAACGCCTCCTAGCACCATTAGCAAAGAAAAGCTAATTAGCGGAAGCTATTTTTAGCCACATTTAAAGAGGTACGTGTGTGGTTTTTTGGCGCACAAACAGAAACTTTTTTCTTGACCCTGAACAGTCACAGCTAGCTTAGCTTGATAGAGTCACAACTATGCTCGAATAAGCAACATATTTTCCGGGATATATACACACGTTGAATTATTAACTAGGGCAGGATATGAGATGACCTGCACGGGGAGATACCGTCACCGGGCCCATAAATGATGCAGCGATGCATCCAGGTTCGGTGCTGCAGATTTATTGACATGTTTTGTAATGTTACCTGGCCCCCCATCGCGCACTGGAGACCCCCTCCGTCCCCCCGCTGCGAGCCTGGAGGAGCGATTCGATCCGACATCAGTCACGTTCAGAAGAGGTGGTGGTCCCTGAACGCCTCATGCGCTAACCAGCAGCAGCGAGAGAGGCGTTCAGGGACCACCAGAGGGCCTTACAAAGAGGGCACCAGCCATTATAATCGATGATTTCAAGATTTCAAGAATGTGTTTGGATCTTTTTTTAAATTATTATCATAATTAATGACGTGTTGATGCATTTCCACATCATTTAACAGCACACATCCAAAAACACATGGCTCCTCTGGACAAATAAAAGTTACCAGACGTGAAGTGTCAAATTTTGAACTGCACACGACCACCAGGCCTTTACTGGATGGACACGTTATTTTGTCACGCAGTGTGCAAAAGAAATCTGACGTTACTACTAAAGAAAGAGTCTCACATTTAACCCTGTATGCGTTAGATGTGAGAACATGGCTCACAGAATAACAGGGGAAATGGTGCATTTGTGGATTAAATGTTATTTTAATGGGATTTTAACATGTCAGAAAACATTAATTCCTGCAGGAATATTAAATTATAGTGACGATTTTATTCTAAGATCTAAGAGATCCGTTGGATTTGTCACCAAAAAAAGCGCAATAACCAGCCTCAGCACAGATCATAACTGTTATTTTGAGCAGTTATAGGAATATTGGAAATCTTCAACAGACAGTAAAAGCGCTTTAAACCGACCAGAAATCCGACCCACAGCCCTGCACCGATGAATAAAACAGCGGCGCAGCAACATTTTCCAGCCGCGCTCCAGCTTTCCCTCCGCTCCTCGCACGGTGGCAGTCTGACTGTGGCTCACTCAGAGGGTTGTGTTTGAGGAAAAAAATAAATAAAAAAGAAAGAAAGAAAAATTACGACGCGATATTTGAGCAGGAGTCGGGTTTATAATCGTGTGCAGATCGTGAGAAGTTCTGGCAGCTCCTTGCTGTCGTGCTTCGTGCGTAATATTCCGAGCCGCTCCCGCTGAGAGACGCGATCCGCTGAGCTGAAACTTTCCTCCTCGCCGCTCCTCCACTCACCGACCACACAAACACCATTTGTCACAAATTCACCTCTGGTTAAGTCAACGCGGTCCCTCGAGATACCGGGTTGTTTTTTTTTCTTCACCCGCAAACTAACCCGCTCTTCCGCGGTTAAACTGCGGCTGAGGAGCTTTCAAAACTAATCATCCAAAACCATCCCGTTGCGCGTCAATCCACCACCTCTCTCCTCTCCACATCTCAGCCCCAAAACTCACCAATTCCACAGAAAAAAGGGACATTTGTATGTCAAAACTTCACGAATACAGTCACGAAACACCTCACGGAATAAATACATTCACATCAAACATATAAAACCACGAACAGCCCAGTTTGAATGCGCTCCTACCTTTTCGTGAAGAGAGACGATTCCCGGACGGATACAGCCTTTTGGTACAAATACGAGCAAATTATAATAATCCAGAGAAAGATCCCATCCAGAAAGAAAGCGCAGTCTCTTCTCTTTTTAAATGATCGCGTGCCCGGGGCGGTGGGATGCTGATGCTGATGCTGGTGATGGTGATGAGGAGGTTATTATAAGTGAGGCGCGGTGGAGGGAAAGGCAGCGGTCCTCCTTCCCGCGGCTCAGTGAACGCGCATCTCTCTCTCAGCTCGGCTCACTCAGCGCAACTGATGATGGGGCCCCTGGATTTTCTCCCACACTGACGCTCTGACCCGCCTTCTGCACGGTGCTCTGCGCAGCGGGGAGAATGAGAAATTCAAATTGGAGAGCAAATAGCCCCTCAGGAAAAATTACTAATAATGAAAAGTCTTTGTTCCTTATTCTTGGATGGGCTTTTTTTTTTTTAAGTCGCCAGTAACATAATACTATTTGTCCTCTGGGATTATGAGCAGGACAGAGTGAATTTAACCCTTTGCACATGCATATCCTTGCTGTGTGAGGTCAGATGTGGCTTGTTTTATTGTGATATTTCATGCATGTCAGTGTCGAGCCTGCGTCAGGACCTCAGCACCAAGGACAGCTTCTCCCCTCCGGCTGTGCTCGGGCATCATGCAACATTCCGGCTCTGCGCAGGGTTCAGCACCTCGGACAGCACCGAGCCCTGCAGCTGCATGCTGCCTCATCATCAGTGCTGACGGATTGTGTAGGAAGAGGAGGGAAAATATCGATACAGTAATATATTGTATCGTTTCCTCTTGTGATGTGATCATCAATACATGTTTTTATTAAAGCGTGCCCCTTCCAGAGTCACGACTTCTTAACCCCCTTCTCCTGGAAGCTTAATTTTCACAGAGCATATGGTGAGTCATTGTGGTATCCTTCCCGCTAACGTTTAAAACACCAGAACAGTTCTGCTTCCTGGCATTTCAGCCTTTTTTTCATTAGATTAGAATGATGGTGCACATGGACAAGCTGCAGTCAGTGTGTGTGTGTGTGTGTGTGTGTGTGTGTGTGTGTGTGTGTGTGTGTTTAAAGGTGCACTATGTAGTTTTGGAGAAGGCCTTTAAATCAGACAGACTGATGACTGAAACACCAAATTTCATAATGTTTTACTTTGTTTATAGAGAACAGCTTGTTTTTTGAGTTATGGAAAAGATAAATATTGCTGAGTTTGTATTATAACGTCATCAATATTGTAAAAATTCTGACTACATACCGCCCCTTTAAAGAAGCACTACAAAGCTTGAAAACATTCTAAAACTAAGTAAATGTATCAACAGTTCTGACGTTACGACATCTGTGTATCGTGTTGCAGAGATATCGACTGAAGCTAGCATGCTAACCAGCTAGCCTCGTCCCGTCCTGGACTGCTAGCTGCACCACTAACCGAGCTGACTAGCGAACGGCAGCTACATTTAGCAGCAGTTAGCATTAACTCTAATGAAATACTGCCCATAATTTGTTTGAAATAGGAATTTGACAGGTGGCCAATCCTTACATACTGCAGCTTTAGTATATACATGTTTATTTTTAACTGAGCCCACAATGCCGTGAATAAATACAAAATTAACTTTGCCTTTTTTGGGGTATTTTGTTTTATCAGTTAGACAGATATCCTAATGTATCATTAGGTGATTGTCATGCAATCGATTATAGCAGAAACACTGTATCATGATATCGTTATCGTAGGCAATAGTATCGTATCGTATCGTATCGTATCGTATCGTACCGTATCGTATCGTATCGTATCGTGAGTATCGCTGTGATTCATTCATCATGTAGATTTTTTATCATAGGATGCCATGTTTGCTGTGTTGGAACATAGAGGAAGGGACACTGACCTCCCGAATGGCACCAAGTTGGAGTTGATACAGCTGATCACCCAAAACCTACATGCTTGTTACTTAGACTTTGTTACTGTGCATGCTTGAGTTGACAGTATTTATAATGACGATATAACAGGTGACATGTCTCCTCTTTCATAGAATCAGCCATCCTGTAACATTATTTGTACCCTGCAACTTCTCTTACAAGTAGTCCTTTGCTGTCCGTGATGATGATGATGATTGTTCTTGCCGTTACATAACGTTCATCTAGAAACAGAGTTTACAAAGTGCCAGGAGAAGAAAACACCCCACAAAAACAAGCTAATAAAATGCATCATCAGAGGATTAAAGCGACAAAGGGAAAAAAGAAAAATAATCAAAAGAATGAATAGATTTATGAATTACAATAAGATTTTAGACAGAAGGAAAACAGCTCGGAGATGAGAAATTGTCAGGATTAAAAAACACAAACTGCATCAAAGCAAAACTTTGCATATCTGAGTTCTGCAGGCTTGGTTTTGAAGAAGTGCTTCGGGACCTTTGGTGTTGAGTCTAGACTCGGGGTCAGTCGGTGAGGTCTCGCCCGAGGGTCTTGACCTGATCTCTGGCTTGAGGGGACCCAAGAGGTCTTTTCGCATATCTGGGCACCGGGCCAAGTTTAAACATGATAAGCCCCTCGCAAACCAGTGGCAAGATACTAAATCTGGAAAAATACACTGACTCTGTTTCTTTGGCACCGATTCAAATCCTCGCTGATGCATTGAGAAATAGCTGGAGGCGTGAGCGTGACGTTTGACAGAGGCAGGGCAGGAGAGAGATGAGAAGAAAGGCATCAATGGCCTTTTCTTGTTCTGTGTAGAATAAACCATAGAAACCTGAGAGATCCTGCAGGTAGCAGAGCAAAAAGAAAAAGGGGGAAATGTACAAATGTGTAACAGAGATGTCAAATGAGAAACTTTCTGCATGCAAAATAGTGCTTCAAGGATATTTCAGCTGCTGAAACCAATTTTTCAGGACAATAAAGACATATCCTCAACTCACTCCTTGACTCAAATGTGTGGAGCAGAAAGCATGCAGACCAAAAAGAAATAGAGATTGTGTCTAAAGCGCAGCCGTGAGGAGCTCCACGGGTGATGCGTGTTGACAAAAATTAGAAGCCGGTACTAGTAAAAACAGAGAATCCGAGCCAAGACTGTGGGAAAGCGGAGACACTAACCCACTGCTAGAGGAGGTGAATTACAGCGGCGTGATGAACATTGTTAAATGAGGCACTAAGGTCTAATAGGATTCAAATGAAACAATCTCCTGCATCTGCTGTAAAATTGAGGTCATTTGTTACTTTGAATAGGGCTGCGAGGCTAAAACAACATATGGGCCGCTCTGGTTACCCTGTTGCCACTGCAGACCCTGACCTCGATTGATGAGCGTTGCTCTGATATCGGCTTGTTAAACCCACGACTGGACCGAGACCGAAGATCATTTATACTTTTCTGAGGTAGAGTTACTGCTTCAACTAGTTTAAGTAGGTGGATAACCTTAATGAAGGCTGTGTTCGTGGCAACAAAGCCAGATGTTTTTCAAATTAGACCTCAGGACATCTCCAGGCGTGTTAGCAACAACAAAAACAAGTATTTTTGACAGGAACGTTAGCTTTTCTTTACCCAAACCAAGTGGTTTTTGTGCCCAAACCTAACCAGAAGACACTCACAGAGTTGTCAAAGGATAAAACAGCTAAATAAATTGCCAACATTTATTCTGAGGCTGCCAACAACAACATGAGACAATGCTTTTTATCTCTAGATGTGATTTGTGTCTCACCAGTCTTTCATCCCGACTATTTTCAGACTGCCGATGCATCACCTGGCCCGATCCAATGGGTCCAATATTAAAGCTAATCCAATGACACATTAACTAGGTCTGAGGGGCTAATTAAAACGCAGCCGTGATGAGAAGATCAACAGCTCTCTCCAATGAGTAACAGACAGACAGACAGCGAAGAGCTCCACGTCTCGTAAAACACAAAAATATAAACGTGTTACACGCAAACATCCGTGACCCACTTAACACCGTTAACGCTGACAGAAACACGCGCACGCACGACGACAAACGAAAGGTTTTCTTTCACAAATGAATCGGTAAAATCAAAGACAATAATGCCTCGAGCTCCCTTGCTCTCTCACACACACGGTTTTCATACCCTGCCTTACTAAAAGGCATAATAAATGAATTATAACCCTTTGATAACATCTTCAAACTGAATTCAACACAAGCCTCTGGTTTACTTTAATAACACCCCAGCTACTTGTTCTGTAATCATGAAATGAATTTCCAGCTGTCTCAACAACTGCTGTAATATTTACGACGTCTTATATGGGTTTGCTGCTGCTGCAAAAAAAGTATTAATCATGGATGAAGCGTACTCCTACAGCGTGTAGTGTAGCGTGGGACCGTGCTTAGTCATCTTACGGAATTGCGAGCAACTGTTGTGTTGTATGTTGCTACGACACATAATCTACGGCATGACAGGTCGACCAGGTGCTCCAGCGGGGTTTTCTCACGAGTCACGCGTCACCTTTTTTTACATCTTTGGCTTTATCTCTCCGTGGCGTTTTCAGGACGACAAGGTGGCGAACATAGTGGCACATTTAGCAGCTAAAGAGCCAGATTTTTCCCTCAGGGGTCGGTATAAGATGAAAGCATAAAAGAGATTATATTGGACTTACATTCACCAGATGGCCAGAGACACGACTTCAAATGAGTGTTTGCTCGTAAATGCTGGATAAGCAACTGTTCGCTCACAAGTTCGCCTTTATCACGCGGCCGCACTGTGATTATATTTTAACGTTGTGTACAAAACTTGCCTCCGCTGGCCCCAAGGAGACAACAAACACTTCAAATACAAGGGCTGTACTCTGTGTGGTAAAGTGCTGTTTTCTTATGTCCATGTCCTCAACGTGGATACACTGATCTTTTGCCTCGGAAACAGCAGTTTGAGCTGCAATCTGTTGGCATAATATCATATATGTAGCCAGACCCCTTTACTCATTGACTCATCTTCCTAAAAATCAACCAACTGATTCATGGAGCTAATGGTAGCCTAATTAGCTAGCTAGCTACAGCTAGCGACAGTTTTTATTTCTTTCCCCGGAGATGATGAGCCCAGTTTTGTCTGCCTCTGACTGAAATCGAAGTGCCACTGTTTCAACAATTATTAAGAATTTCAAACACAGCCTATGAGACCGACAGATGCAACTGTGAAGACGGGGGATACAGTATGGAGGCGATTTACAGCAGCAACTGCTATGAAAAGATGTGTCAGGAAGGGAAAAAAAGTGGCAAATGACCAAGAGATGTGTCCTTTTTTGACATTTCTCTTGCTGCTAGCAAAAAAAAACATCGACCAACTGATTCATGGAGCTCATGTTAGCTTAACTAGCTAGCTAGCTACAGCTAATAAACTCTTCCAGCGACAGTTTTCATTTCTCATAGATGATGAGCCCACTTTTTCAATAATTATTAAGAATTTCAAACACAGCCTATGAGACTGACAGATGCAAACTGTGGAGACAGGGGATATGGTATGGAGGCGATTTACAGCAGCCACTGCTATGAAAAGATGCAGTCAGGCAGGGAAAAGAAAGTGGCAAATGACCAAGAGATGTGTCCTTTTTTGACATTTCTCTTGCTGCTAGCAAAAAAAACATCGACCAACTGATTCATGGAGCTCATGTTAGCTTAATTAGCTAACTAGCTACAGCTAATAAACTCTTCCAGCGACAGTTTTCATTTCTCTCCCCAGAGATGATGAGCCCACTTTTTCAATAATTATTAAGAATTTCAAACACAGCCTATTAGTCCGACAGATGCAACTGTGAAGACAGGGGATACGGTATGGAGGCGATTTACAGCAGCCACTGCTATGAAAAGATGTGTCAGGCAGGGAAAAGAAAGTGGCAAATGACCAAGAGATGTGTCCTTTTTTGACATTTCTCTTGCTGCTAGCAAAAAAAAACATCGACCAACTGATTCATGGAGCTCATGTTAGCTTAATTAGCTAGCTAGCTACAGCTAATAAACTCTTCCAGCGACAGTTTTCATTTCTTTCCCTGGAGATGATGAGCCCACTTTTTCAATAATTATTAAGAATTTCAAACACAGCCTATGAGACCGACAGATGCAACTGTGAAGACGGGGGATACGGTATGGAGGCGATTTACAGCAGCCACTGCTATGAAAAGATGTGTCAGGAAGGGAAAAGAAAGTGGCAAATGACCAAGAGATGTGTCCTTTTTTGACATTTCTCTTGCTGCTAGCAAAAAAAAAACATCGACCAACTGATTCATGGAGCTCATGTTAGCTTAATTAGCTAGCTAGCTACAGCTAATAAACTCTTCCAGCGACAGTTTTCATTTCTCTCCCCGGAGATGATGAGCCCACTTTTTCAATAATTATTAAGAATTTCAAACACAGCCTATGAGACTGACAGATGCAAACTGTGGAGACAGGGGATCAGGTATGGAGGCGATTTACAGCAGCCACTGCTATGAAAAGATGCAGTCAGGCAGGGAAAAGAAAGTGGCAAATGACCAAGAGATGTGTCCTTTTTTGACATTTCTCTTGCTGCTAGCAAAAAAAAACATCGACCAACTGATTCATGGAGCTCATGTTAGCTTAATAAGCTAGCTAGCTACAGCTAATAAACTGTTTTGTGACAGTTTTCATCTTCCCAGAGATGATGAGCCCACTTTTTCAATAATTATTAAGAATTTAAAACACAGCCTATGAGTCCGACAGATGCAAACTGTGGAGATGGGGATGCGGTATGGAGGCGATTTACAGCAGCCACTGGTATGAAAAGATGTGTCAGGAAGGGAAAAGAAAGTGGCAAATGACCAAGAGATGTGTCCTTTTTTGACATTTCTCTTGCTGCTAGCAATCCCCTCCCTCCCTCTACCTCACCAAACTTTCATGACTCCTTTCTTTGTCTTTTTCTATAAGCCATCACCAGGAGCAGCGTAATTGGTAGCTTTCTCTGTTCTGCCATTGCCGGTACTGATTTGATCTTGTCCTAAATTTAATAAAGTGGGCAGGGACACCAGACTCTTCTTTAACTGAATGAGTACAGGGAGGAGAGACATGGGTTACTGACCAAAGACTCTATAACAGTGATCACTGTTAGCACAGCACTTGAGTGAATGAACTCTATTTCATTCCACGACTACTTTCACTCTCTTTTTCTCCCAGGTTTATTTTGCAGACATTGCACAAGAGGATACCCGCTTATTTCTAAATAAACCCTGGACTTTTTTTCATGGACCAGGAGCTTTTCATGTCCAGCACTTTTTACTAGATCAGTGGCCTCGATGCTCCGCTGTCTGGCCCGATAGTGGGAGGTTTGGAGTGGAGTTTGATCTTGTGCTGACTCCTCTCTGCGTGATACCAACTGCAGTCCTGCACAAAGCAGTGTGCTGAGCCTCCACTTACCTCAGATACGACGGATGAGCTACTAACCTATTAGCCTTCAGTTTGAACAAGGCTTATACTTAAACCATGGATAGTTGACACTCTGCCAACGTGTCCGTATGTGTGTGTGTGTGCTTAATATGCACACTGCAAATATCCATTATCTCTCGTCTGATTTGTCCCCATTGTGATATTTAATCGCATGTGCCATCTGCATGTGCATCAGGGGAAAATAAGTTGTAAAATAAAGTGATATGTCACGGAGGATAGGCCTTAAGGACGACTGAAACACACTCCAAAATACAGAGAAGCTGTTGTTCTTTTCAGTTACTTATTTTTTTCTTTACAAGGCTTTGAACCTCCTCTCACAGGGAACTTCAATAAGCTCCAGATTGTTTTAAAGATTTTTCCATGACTGGGGTGCAAAATAAGAAAAGGCTGTTTTACTTAGTTCCAAGCAAAACCCTGTCACCTGGAAGAGCGGCCATCAAGTCAAATGCGACAAATACAGTAAAACACTGCAGAACTGCTTTAGGAGGAAACAGGACGCTCTACTGATGTAGGTAAAGTTTATCCAATATGGCTTTGTGGGTACAAAAACATCCACCAGCCAGCCTCTGTAGGCTAATGAATAGGACAGTGAGTTCCTAATGAATCATCGATGTGCAAAGTGGAGAAGGTACGCTTAAAAGTAATGTTGCAGCCTGGAAGAAAAGCTGCTTATGTGAGAATATTCATGGCTGCCAGGAGACAGTTAGCTTAGTCTAGCATAAGGACTGTAGGCAGGAGGTTAGCTAGCCCGGCTCTGTCTGAAGATAGTAAAATCTGCTACAAGCACATCTGAAGCTCACATTCAATCAACAAGTTGTTGTTTTGGTGGTCGGCTTTTTTTTTCATAGCTTTGCTGAGTAAAATTACTTAATTCTTGGTTTGAAACGACTAAAATAATCAGCAGAATACTTTAGTGTTATGACGTCTGGGTATGCAAAGCATGTTTAGCATGCTAACCAGCTCGGTACATCCCGGTCCAAAACTCCTGTTCGAGCAGTAGAAACACCAAGACTTCCACGGTGCTCTGAGCTCAACTTCCAGATTGTTAGCTGCGCTGCTAACTGAGCTAACTGAGCTAACAACGGCCACCGTTAGCAGTTATTCTAGCAATATTCTGCCCCCTATTTGCTTAAAGCATGAATTCATGAGTGGGCAGTTCTTACATATTACACCTTAAAGGTCCACTGTGTAGTGTTTTAAGTAATTTATTACCTCAAATCAACGTCTTCATTCATAAATAAGTCCTCATTGGTGTAAAATGATCTCTGCCAACAATCTCACTTCTCCTCCTGAGGGAAGAATCACTTCTCTGTATTTCCATAGGACGGGCGAGCTCTACGGAGGCTTCCATGTCCTTCCGCTCTATAAAAAACGATGAACTGGTGAGAGGGACAAAAAGCTCTACGTGGTACAGATAAGGCTAAAGGCGTTTTCACTCAGAGCCAGCGTGACTGTGGAACGGAGAAGGAGCTTAGCCAGACGCGCTCGTCAGCTGCAGTTTGAAGTCTGTTTGAAATAACGTACCTCATCGCCCGAAACTAAACTTGATGAAGTGCTGTTTGAAGACATGTTGTTGTCACAGCTTCTTGAATCTTGACACATCCTGCCTGCCGTAGTTCCAACAGGCTGCAACGCACGTTTGAAAACGCGAGGCGCTAGAGAGCAGTATTCGTTTGGATGCAGAATAACATTTAACCACTAGATGGGAGAAATAATTCCACAGTGTGCCTTTAAACATATCGATATGAGAAAAGTATCAATAAAGCAAATAACTTTATTCTTCTTTAAATGCTCATTCTCACAACAGCCTGACCTTTATGGCAACAAAGTCCGGTACACTTACAGCCCCCTCCAAAGATGTGTACGCCAGCGTAATCTGATTAATGTGCGTGTCATTCCGACTACTGTAAGCCCAAACAATACATTTCAACCTGCCTGCTGGCAGCGGGCACCACCTGCCGCGGGGCCATCAATAATCCATGAGGGTCCTAATAATGCTGTATCATGGTTTACCACCTCCACACTGAAGGTCACATGTCTTTCCCTGTTGCTCGCTCCCTCACACAAACGCACACAGATGCACACAATGATGCTGATTGATCCTAATTGTACTGATTTTACCTCAAATCCCAGCTGCCCGAACGCCTGCCCGTCTGGCTGGCCGGTCACTGAAGAGGCCCCTCAGCGGGTCAAAGTGATTACGCTATCAAGGACATCTATTAGAATCCAATTTGGCCGGGTTGGGTCCTCAAACGGGCCCGGCTAACCTCCTTAATGGACGTTCATTTATCTCCCGTTGTTTGGGAGCTGTTGCGTGCGAGGTCCGCAGCTTCGGCGCTGAGCAGGATGGATGTGATATTTAGATCAATAGGTCCAGCTTATGGGGAAAAATGTGATGGTATACAGATGATAAGAGGGTGATATTTCATTGTAAATGTCAGTGTAATGTAACCATCAGCGCCCAGGGTGGGGGGGGGGGGCCGCGCATCTACACTATATGAGGCTGTATAGTGTGTATGCAGCGACTTATAGAGCACGACACGTGAAGGCACTTCCTCTCACACTGGTGAGAATCCATTTGAATAATGAGGAGAAGCACCTGTCAGGCTTGGTTATCTTGACACATGGACTGTAGTCCTAACACCTACATACATCTGAGGGGAGCGGCAGAGACAAAGAGACGGAGAGCACACTCACTGCACTGCAGGGTACCTGCATCTTTTTTTTTTTTTTTTTTTTTAAACCACATACCTCGGAGCTTGAATAGACAATCGCCAGAGAGGTGCCGCTGCCGTAATACTGCATCAATCACCGGCCTCACCGCGAGAAACCGCTGCTGCTGCCGAGATGAGATCCATCACTCTCACAAGGCCACAGGTTTAAAATATGCCATTTGAAGAACATATAACACAGAGTACGTCCTCTTCGGCTTTCACTGAAAAGCACTTCATTGAGATGTGAGCTCACTTCGAGGGTTTTTACGAGAAGTGCGACTGTTGTGTCGCAGTCCACCGCCGGGCTCCGTCGTAGGTGTCACGACCGTTCTCCGAGCCTATCATCTCAGTTAGCCATCTGTGAAAGCACATGCGACCCCATCAACCTCCACCGCGTTCCTCTGGAACTTTCTCCGCCATGTTTCATTTAATGAATCGCTGTCCGAGGGAGTAGAAAAATAAAACAGATGAAGACATCGTAGTCGGCTTCACCAATAAGCTTTCAGAGTAGGCAAAAACAGGCCCTTGTCTACATCAGTGGAGCTGATGTGGAGCAGGTGAAGAGTTAAGAACCTGTCAGTGTCTTTACACAACATTACCCTGGTAAAGAAAAAAAAAGAAGAAGCGTAGAAACTGCCTTATATTTCTTCAGGAAACTGAAAGGCCATGTTCTCGGTAACTAACGGAGGAGCGATTGTAATTAAACATTACAAACTGGCACGGTTCCTGCAAGAGCGAGGACAGAGAGGGTGTTTGAAACCACCGAGGAAAGTCATTTGTACGCATTTACAGAGCATCGGTGATATCGGCGGGGTGAGCTCTCTGCACAGAGCCCAACGGATACGAAAAGACCACCAGTATCCGATGCCTTACTACCAGACTACAGAGCAGCTTCTTCCTCTGCATCCCACCTTCAATAAGTATATTTTTTAAATGGTTTATATATCAATTAATCATCCATTTATATAAATGACTTTTTTGTTGTGTGTTTCAAATCGTATATACTTGTCATCAGGCTGTATCTGTTGAACAAAATTGCGTCTTGCACTTTGTTATTTTCATCATCGAGTGGAATCGAACCTTAAGAATTCACTCCCGCTCGCACACTCGCAGGAAATCGCCGTGTTCAGACTCTCAGACTCAGAGTCGAAACCTACAATACGGAACCCGACGATGTTTCATCATCCCCGCCGCAGATTTCAGCAGCGATGATAAAATGAAAGATAAATGTGTGTATCCCGGCGACTCGGGCCGTGCGCTGTAATGATCTTTTGCCTTGTGCAGCGGTATCAGCTGTCTTGAAACCTTTTTTCCACAACACTTGTTGTTTCCACAGCGAGTCTGCTCCCTCCTGTGCCGTCGGCAGTAATATAGCTGAAGTGCCACGGAAACAAAGACAGAGCGGAAAAAAAAGCAAACCAAAATAAGAAATAAGGCTTATTTTTTTAAATGATAGGCTGTTTGACAGTGAATATAAAGAGCTCGGCCCCTCGACGCCGACATGCTGTCATTATTTTCCGGCAATATCTTTACTCACATTTTCAAAATCCAAGGGACTCTTCTGGCAAAACGGTTTTTTAAAAAAGATCCTTACTTGAGATAGCTTCATCACATTTTGTTTCAGCGCTCAAGACTCAAGAAAAGAGACCTTTCTTTACGTGTCAAACGCTTAAAGATGCAATATGTTAGAAGTGAACTAACTCAAAAAGACAGTGATGAAACAACAGTGTTGACTTTATGTCTGAGGGATGTATTGTGTTGCAGAGAAGATAGCATGCTAACCAGCTAGCTCGTATCCACTTTGTACCAGTTAACTGAGCTTACTAGCTAGCGGCAGCTTTAGTTAGCAGCAGTTAGCGGTTGCTATGGTGACATGCTGCCCTCTGTTTGTTCTCAGGTGGACAATTCTCACATATTGCTCCTTTAAAAGATGCAAACAGAATTTGAAAGAACGAAAAAAAGAGTAAATAATAATAATAATTGAAATAATTAAAAAACAAGTTTTCCACACAAGGAACCTGAATGTTTTTTAAAAAGCGGTTGTTTATCTTTTTAACAGTCTAAGTAATCTTTTAAAGAGGAAAAGTTACGGACAGTTCTTTAATCGAATAATGCAGTTTGGTTTTGGGTCTTTTGCCCAGAGACCGAGATAAAGAAAGATCCGAGGCAGCACTATCTTCTCCTGGATGTTTATCAGGCTGTAAGCCTAAAATGAAAAACTTCGGGGTCAAGTCTTAAGTTTGAGCCTAATATACTCTCCCGGAGCTCGTTTAATCTACCTCCAGAACTGTTTCACTTTGTCATACTGTCATTCTGATAAAGTTTTTTTTCTTAAAGTAAAGGTCACGTGTGAACAAACACGCACACCTCGCCAGAGCCAAAGGTCAGCTGTTCATTAGGTCGTGTCGGTGTGTGAGTGTAACCCACATATAAAAAAAAACCTCGCTATCAAAGTGAAATATTGCTTTATAGGCGCGGCGTCTGATGCCAGACGGGGGGGGGGAAAGGTACTTGGCGAGACACCCCGGCCACCTGGGCGCCCGGACACCCTGACACCTGGCAGGGCCGACCGTGTGATACCTAAGTGTTTCAGACTCCGGCCAGATGGCTGCGTGGAGAGAGATCACATGCGCAGACGAACACGTACCCGCAGACACATACAGTTTGGCATACAGTCGCCTCGCACGAATAATTCATGCGAGCCAGATGCACTGCAGCGCCACAGTCTTAAACACACGCATACGAATGGACGCCGCTCACGTTTCCTGCGAGCTCTCCGTTCTCGAGGAAGTTGAGAGGCTTTTACACCCTGTAAGACGTCGTGTCGCAGATTAATGCCCCGTTTACACGAAGGGAAAACGCAGATATTTCCAGGCGGTTTGGCCTCTCGTTTACACGAAAACCCTGTTTTTATCACAGAAAACGATTATTTCTAAAAACTCCGGGCAAAGTGGAGAATTTGGAAAACTCCGGTTATGTGTTGTCGTGTCAGCTGGGAGAAACGGGGTTTTAGGTTCTCACGCTCATTAGGCTATGCGCCAGAAAATGCTTAACGTCATGTGAGCGCTTTGTTTTGAAAGGAACAGGAAGTCGCTCGTGTTATTCGTTGTTGTTGATTCTGAGGATTCTGATTGGCTTGCATGGCTTTATCCTTCTCCCTACACTGCTGCCCAGAGGTTTGGCATAGTTGTAATGGCGCTCGACGGCGTATTTATGCGGGTTGATGTAAATGACAACTTTTTTGAAAACGAAGGGGGAGAAATATTCGTTTCTCTAAATACCCTGCTACGTATAAACGTGGCCTGAGAATGATAATCATCATTCCAAAACCATAAAGGTTTCATGAGAAATACATTTTTCATATTTACGAGCTCGCTAGTCGTGTCGCTGTCAACAAAATACACTGAGCCTCCTAAATGACGACACTATAGAGATGATATATGTTATAGCCGGGCTGAGGTTGAGATTACAGATACAGCTCCTCGAAAAAGAAGAAGAGACGCCAAGAATGAAAAGACGGTTCATCTCGGTCACTCAAACTTTTTCATGTGAGCAGGGAGACAAAGGTCAGGCTCCAGATTTTGAATAAGGAGGAACGACCGAGGGGGAGAAAAAATAAGAAAAAAAAATGGCAGGCGCAGCAGAGAGATACAATGAAGCCCTCTGCCCCTCGAAAAAAACTACTTCAGAGGCGGCGGGTGAAACAAAAGCCGGCGCGGAGGGACAAACAAAGTAATGAAAGCCTGGAGAAATTTTTCGAGAAAAAGATGACACATTTCTTTCATTCGCGCGAGAAGAACGCCTGCTTATCAAAGCAACGACGTACAATACACTGCTCGAGCATGAGTCATTGCTTGTGTTCTTTCCCCTGCAATTGTACTGGAAATCATATGGCACATAAATCATGTGGACGTTTCTTTATTTCTACCACGCACGCACCGCTGCCATATGCTTTCAAGGAGGGGAGACCATTTGTTTTTCAAGGGGCCCTTGGAAAAAAGAGCTTTGATGCCATCCAAGAGCAGAGAGAGAAAAAAAAAAAGAGAGAACAGGCGCATTTCATTGAAGTCGCCCCCCCTCTTTTGGAAAGATAAAGCCAATGTGTATTAGAGAAGAAGGGGACGCTGTCTGATATCAAAGCTCCTGGAAGGACTCTTTTTTTTCGAGGTGTTGTGCATCGTCGAGCGAGAAATCTTAAGCAGAGGTGCGGCGGCGGCTACCAGTACAACCACCGCCTCGCTAAGACCAGTTCATTCATAATGCCTACCTTCCATCGTCAAGGCAATCACTCATGTCTCGCTCGTTAATGGAAGGTACAGCAGTCACTTCGACCTAGCGAGAGGGAGCTCCTATTATTCCCTCATTGCGTTGACGGATGATTCCTGGATGTGATAGCAAAGGGGGGAGGGGAGGGGGACGTAATGTAGAGAGGGAAAGAGATAGAATATAAGAGAGAAGGGTAATGTTCGGCCCGCTAATGTTTGCTTTCAGATTTAGGAATAAAGCTGCTGCGGGGAGATAGGAGACAGATCAATCAGTGCGCGGTGGAACAGGGGGTTAGCATTCTGGGTCCGAGCAGGTGATTTGTCTATTGGCTGAAATGGAATTGGACGTTCGCACAGGAGCGGTTATGAATATGGAACCAGGCGGCGACTTTGAAAATGGAGCAGTTCAGGATGAGGCGCTCCAGTAAGCCACAGAGACGGCGGCGGTGGGAACGAGCGATGCAGTCTGCGAGGCAGCCATTTTTCATCGCCCCCGTTGTATAAATTCCTCCGACGAGGGCTCGGGGTTCACATCCTCTGGTATTTCACGTGCCGTGATCCTTCTTCCTCCGTGACGCTCGCTGACTTCTCAGCATTTAAATGAAGAGGACACAAAGGAGGAGAGGCGGGAGAGAGAGGTGCGATTCATCCTGTACGCCGCGAGGAAGAATGGGTTTATACGCTTTACATTTCTGATATCTTGCTCTCTCTTTATACGTCACCCAGATGCCCTATATGTTTGAAATCCGGTCCATTTACATACTGTACTCTGAGCTAATCTGATCACAAGTTACAGTGAATTTAAAACACAAAATTCTCTCTGGACGTGGGTGATGAAATGTTTCCCTGTCGTCAGACGTCGGTTTGTTGTCAGCAATAAACTGTCACACTAACAAAACCCGCTGGATTTGACTGAGTCGGATTATGAACCTTTGAAATTTTAGGAATGAATAAAGTCTTTTTGGTTAGGTTCTGGCGCTTAAACTACTTGGTTAGGTTCAGGAAAACATTGTAATTTGGGTTTAAATAACCATTTTGTTTCTGTGAGTTCAGTTTAAATCACGTACGTAACTCATCGTTTACTTTTGGTTTCCCGCCCGGCACGAACAGAAGTTTCCTGAGTGATAAGTCCTGTGCATGTTTGACCCAACAAACCCATCCCCATCCTTCTGCTTTTGCGTAATTTCTCGTTCTTTATACTACTTCACCTGAGTTTCATGTTTAACAGCCGTGGTAAATACTACAGCCACTGGAGGTCAAGGAACCAGAACAACAAAGATGGATCGTAAAAAGCTGCAAATATGAAGCTACAGCCAGGAGATGGTTAACTTAGCTTAGCACGGAGTTTGGAAACAAGGGACAAAAGCTCGCCTGGCTTTGGTTAACTTGTTTGGACACTGCTAGGTTAGCTGTTTCCAGTCTATATGCTAAGCTAAAGCTAACCACCGCTTGGCTGCATTTTCATACTGAGTGGCATCAATCTTCTCTTCTTACTTCAACTCTTGGCAAGTGAACAGGCGTATTTCCCCAAAATATCAAATTATTCTTTAAAAAACAAATCTAGAGATGCAAGGTAGGAGACAGGCAGCAAGTCTGAACAAAAAAATACCAGAGAGACACTTTGACAAATGAGAGTGGAAACATGGTCATTACTGGTGCATCTGAGATCTAATGAGGAAATGAGGGACACTTGTGCAAAGGAGGATCCAGACAAAGAGGGCGGAGAGTCTGAGGGCATCTGGTGGACAGGTGGGGAACGGCAAAGTTCCTTTAAAAAAAAAAAGGGGCCTGGGGGAAGGGCGAGAGTCGGGAGCTGAGAGGGGAGACGGGGAGAGTGTCACCTTGACGAGTGTGCTGAATTATCAAGGACGCGTTTTACTTCTCGTGATCTCAGTGTTGTGTTTGTAAAAACGAGGATGCATCTCTACATAATGAAGTACGTTTAAGTCTTACTAGCTGCTCCAGTTATTGTCACCTTCACTTTTAAATATTCTGTCTGCTCACACGCTGTGTGAAGTGACGGGCGGCGTGCACACGTGCCCGCCCACGTGCCCTAAAAATGTGTAAACGTAAGTAACGCTGAAGTCTGCAGCCATTAGTAAATGTCAAAAGCACAAGGCTGCTTTCGATTTCAAACCGCCGTGCAATTTTTAGTCCAGCCGGTCTGTTGTTGAATCACACCTATCCAGCCCTAAATCAAGCCGTGCCCTATGAATCAGCCGTGCCCTTGTGATTCATCGCAGCTGATTCGGATCTGAAATGTCCTTCCCTCCCACTTACGCTATCTGATTGGCTTCCCGATGTAGCTTCCTCCCATCTCCTTCCATTTGTCTAATGAAGACACTATTGATTACTCACGCGGACAGATGGACAGACAGATGGACAAAGGAAAAGCGACAAAGAGAGGGAATACAAACAAATACAGAGGCGACGTGGAGAGAGAGAGAGGGGACGGACAACAACCATGAGTCATGGAACAATCAAAGGCAAATCACTTTTGCATATCTGACTCATTGCATATTTTATGACGTGTGGGGCCACTGAATGAAAAGGCATTTGTGCGCAATTCAGATTCCAGCTCGGACCGAATGTTAATCACATTATCATCCGTTCTCGACTACAAAACTGCGCGCTGATTAAATGTGTAAAGGGGGCCGACGCCACACTGTTTTCCAGCCTTCCCGGAGCACGTATTCACCGCCACGAGCAAATTTTTTGTACAGAAGATGTAGCCGCGAAAGTGGAGACATCTTCAAAGAAAGACATCAAATAGGCAGAACTCCTTTCTGTTTTATGTGATGGTACAAAGGATGAATTTTCAGCCACACTCTGGGCACGGCTCTGTCTGTCTGTACATCCACCGCCGTGGCTCAGGCGGACATATTTCAACGATTATTGGGTGGATTGCCGTGAATTTTGCCACAATTACGAGTGGAACTTATTCCCACATCGGCTATTTTCCTCCAGTCGGGGTGGAAAGCTGAAATGCTGGAATAACGTCGTCGAACGCTGCCTGTGTTCAAGGTCGCAAGTTGCATAAACCTAGGAAATGTGACAATGATTGATCAGCAAACTAAAAAGATGATGGGGACATATTTCAAGGTCAAACAACATTGACACATTAGCTAACATTAGCATAGCTTACAGGCTACAGTTTATTAATAATATCCAGTGTGTAACTGTGTCCAAGGTGCACGTTGATGTCTTCAAATTAATTTTAGGCCTTTCCTATTATATCATGTAACATTAATGTTAGCTAGGAAGCTGTTGAAAGCTCTCGTTAGCTGTTGTCTAACGTAAGATAATGGGTTATCAAACTGACTGATGTCCCCCCAGATTTTCACAATCCATCATCATTTTTTTTCGGATGCTGATCAATCAGGAAGCAGATTTCTCATACAAACCCTGATTGTGATGTCAATACGGCCCCTAAAGAAGGAATCGTAGCAGCTTGGGTGATCTCTTGTCCTCTAGTGCCACCATTAAGTTGACATTTCTGGTTCATTCGAAGTGCCATCGTTCGACCGAACCTGCAAAACAAACGACATTCCCATCAACCTCAGGTGTACTAAGTGTTTTGTGAAGTAGCGTGGGAGATATATTAATGCTTAAATCTTACATATCATATCTTTAACGTCAATATGTTAGCATTTTCATTGTGAGCACGTGATTAGGCTGCTGTTAGCATTTAGCTGAAGTAGCTACGGCCTCACTAAGCTGCTAGTGTGGCTGCAGTGATGTCCGAAATTACTTACTACCCACTAAACAGTGGTGAGTACGGCAGTCTGTAGTGATGTTCGAATGTAAAGTGAGATTTATTAAAGCTTATAGTTGACTCAAAGTGTCTACAATGCACCGTGATGGTACAACTGATGGTCTCTAGCCAAGGATTGTGTACCATCATGCACTGCGCTGGAGGGATGAGCTGTGTTTTGTTAGCTGAGTGAGGTCAACAGACAGAAGAGTAGCCCTTGACATCTCAAACCTCACCAGGACGGCTCGCTGTGCAACCAAACTTTGTTCAAACGCAGAACCTTTACTTCAGATTCTAGTGGAGATCTCAGAGTTTTAAAAGATACCAAACATGTCAACCTGAATTTTGAAAAAAAAAAAAAAAAGATGTAGAATATTACCATTTGATGGAACTAAAGAAAAAGTCTTGGGTTTGAATATTTCAGCACTGTAAACATCGTATAGCTTCGACGGAGAGTCAGAACAGAATATATACGGTGAGAGATCCTGTCAGACGCTCTGAAACAGAAGGATTCTTTCTACCTTCAAGCTACTTAAGCAAAAATAACGCAAGACAAGGCCCGTTTTCTCTCTCTTGATCTCACACAATTGCTCAGACGTCCCGGCAGACGTTACGCAGAAAGACACAATAACCGGCGTAAACGATACAACCTCCTCCGGAGTGGGGTTTCTAACGAGAAAATACAATTAGAGCGTCGAAACCGAATATATTTTCATTACATTCGTCTGATGTTCTCCGCGTTTGCCCTCCGAGTTACTTCTATCGGATCAGAACCCCCTCCTCCCTCGCCCGCCCCCTTCACACGAGCACTTCCTCGCTCTCCTTCCTCTGTAGTCAAACCCCTCTAAGACAGGGCTGCGAGGGAGCTGATCTCCTTTGATTCTCCTGGACTAGGAGGAGACAGACTGAAAAGAGAGAAGGGGAGGGAAGTGGAGGATTCGCTCAGAAAACAGCACCCGGTCCTCTCATCCTGACGCCGGCGCACACTTGTTTCCCCCCCCCGCCTCAGAACTTCTGTATTCTTCCCAGGGCCGGAGCGATGCGGGGGAACGAGGGAGGGAGAGGACGGAGGTGTAAGAGGGAGGCAAGAACAGAACGGCCTCCGCATACAGACGAAGAGTTAGTCGGGGAAAACGGGGGGTTGAAGAAGAGAGAAAGGGTAAAAAAAGTCAGGGATTAGACCGATAAAGAGATGTGAACAGCCTCCGCCATACAGTCTAAGTAGTGTTTGAATGTGTTGCTTTTAATAGAATTAAACCTTTCGCTTGTGAGTCACATGCGCTCCAATAGAGTTTCAATACCTCGCAGGGAAGTGGCTCCAATTATCCCCGCTGTTATTAATCATAATTACAAGCCGGTGACCACTCCTACTATATATAATGCACTTAAGCACCTTTTGTTTTTTTTGGCTGCACACAGAGAGAGGAAGTGAGAGGGAGGAAGAGATAGCAGTGGGGGGAGGAAGGGGGGAGGAAGACTTCTGCTTCTTAGCCGCAGCTCCTAATTGATTTGGTTCCTTAATCCCTCTTGGATTGAGTTTAAGGAGAGAGCGCGGCGTGATTGAGGCATCTGAATTCCCCCCGTGCGACTCGGCGGCAGCGGCGGCGGCGGCGGCAGCATGGAGGTCATTTAAATTGAATGTGGATCAGTCAGCGCTCCGTGTTTGCTCTGGGGATTTGGCTCCCGCTGACAGCCAGGACTCTCAGTCTGTTAGGACAGCTCATCGGCGAGGGCCATCGACTCCGGTCTGTTTGTTTGTGCTCACGTTGGCTCCCTGACCGCGAGGACACTTGTGGTTTTTTTGCAGCATGTGCTCGACTGGACCGAGAGTGGGAGCGTTTCCGTCAAACGTCCGTTTCCGCTCTGCCACACGTTCCTCCCCTACTTTTCCGCTCTTTGAGATGAGAGGAGCTGTGAACTTCTCTGGCAGCGGAGGAGAATATTCATGCCAGCAGTGACTATGGGTCTCTTGACATTATGAGGTTAAGCACAAAAGAAACACATATTAAGGCTTAGCTCTGGACTAATATTGGAATGTGACCATGAAAGACATTTCTAATCTGCTCAGCCAAAATCACATTAACTCCCCTCATGTATTTTCTCCACACTACCAGAGCCGGGTCTGGGAACATTTTTAATAGGAAACTTTTACACTGGGGCCGGCGAAGGAGAGCGGAGGGGGCGAAAGTACAAGAAAATTCTCCTTCTGTAACTAATCTACGCTGATTTTGGAAGCGAGAAAGACGTTGGTACATTTGAGCATCTACACAGCGGCTGGAAACAAGGCTCCGGCAGACTTTTACCCCCTAATAAACACAGCGCAGATCTATCAGAGTCACTTTCCCGCGGCATGTCAGGGCAAAGAAAAACCACCAGTCCATTCCAAACATGAAACAGCTCTCCGGGCAGGAGTATAAGAAATGGCACCCCGCTGAAATGTGAAGCCGAGCAGGATGCCACTAGAAGACAGATGATTGGCTGTCAGGGTCTCTCTGAGACTCGCTGATCATCACACGGAGCACGCAGACTCTCTCTGCCGCGTCCCCCCCGGGGGGCTGCGAGAGCTCGCTCTACAAAGCGAGGAGGAAGGAGAGAGGATCGGGAGTGAAGAGGAGGTCATTAAGGAGCAGCTTTTATTGAGGAGAGGAGTATGGAAACGAGGGCAGCGCACACATGACCGGCTACAAAGCTCCCCGTACGAGCCTATTCATAGTGTTCTTAATTACAGAGCGCGCACTCTCTGCCCGTATGTCACATTTCCATAAGTGGTGATCATTAGTTTTTCACAGGGGTTTGATCAACATGCCCTTTTTCTGCGTGCGGAACATGTGCTTAGGCTGCCATGGTCACACAATGGAGCACGGTGACGGGATATTTCCAGCACCGCAGCCTCACACTTGCTATTAGAGAGGGCGAAAAACCAGCAGCAGGGTGCACAAGCTCCTACTGTAGATCTGTAGTGCAGGAGGTAAGAACCAGAACCAGAACCAGAACCAGACCTTGAGCTGCACACAGAACAATAAAGGTGCTAAGGTGATGCCATAGAAGAGCCATTTTTAGTTCCACAAAGAACCTTTTAGCAAGAAAACGGTTCTTCTTTGCAACGTATCTCAGACTAGATGGCAGATTGGATGTTGGGTTAATATTTAACTCTTGAATAAAAAGACACCTAAATGAACATAACATTATTATTAACCTGTTTGATGGGTTTTAAACTACGCTACACTACATTTTTTACATTTTTGTGACATTTTCAACTCCTCCGAATTATTGAGTGAGGGAGAAAAAGAACAGAAATTATCATCCGTGTAACTTGACAACAAAACAAGTCGATCTCGGTCAAAGAACACATTAGATAGCCATAAATTCATGCTTGATATTTATTGTATTTATTTATCTGTTGGACATTTTTTGTATTTATTTGTTTCCACAATCAGTCAGCCAACCAGCCCAAACAATCAGAAGTGTTTGGAGCTACAACGATCAGCTGATCAACAGAAAATGTGTTGACAACTATCTTGATAACAGGACTTAATGAGTAATTTTTAAGCAAAAAAAGTAAAATGTAAGAATTTGCTTAATTGAGAAAATAATCTGCAGGTTAATCGATGAAAATAGTTAGTTGCAGCCCTAATTTCATGCTATTACATGCCAGCAAATAACTCCAATAAAAAAGAAGAACCTTTAGTACTTTAAAGAACCACATAAAGTATGTGAAGAACCATTCCCTATATAAAAAGGTCCTTTAATTGGTGATGGTTCTTTAAAGAACCTTAGAGAGCCTTTTGAAGAACCATTGTTTTTCTGTGAGTGTGCACCTCAAGTCTGGTTCACCACCAGTGAAATGCCAAAATTGGGATGTAAAAATACAAGACAGAATAATATTCATACAGCAGACAGTTAATATAAAGTTATATATTTTACACAGTTTTTAAAGAATTATCATCCACTGATGAACAACGCAATTCTGACTTTCTGTTCGATTTCCAATCTTCATTTCCACCTGGACCGTCAACAGTGACACAGCTTGTTCTTCAGTGCAGGTGGGGGTGCCAAAAAATGCCTAAAACAATGACTTTAAGTAGTTTAATTGCACCTTATAATACCTTATAATTCTATTAAATAAGTTAAGAATCACATTATTCACAACGTTTTTCTACCATAATGAGTTGATTTTGTGTATATACTGTATACGTGACTCATAAACCCTTGAAAAACACATTGTTTATGTAGAGCGCCCCCTTAACTTTATATAGAACGGCACATAAAGTTTATGTATTATGTCTGCGTGACGTTTATTTAATCAGCCTAAAGGTTTTTAATTTATTCACACTGACACAACATAATAGAAAAACTTTGCATTAAAACGTGACACCCGACACCGACTCTGTGATGAAATTAGATGTGAGCCCAACGCTTAAAGTCAGATTGCAATTTAACACAGACGTTAAGGCAATTTCCAATGAATTCCAACACAGGCCAGATCCACTTAACGATATAAATCCAAACAGACGGATAGTAACTTTGTGGAACATCCCTAATTTGTGTCCTACCTTGGTCATCCGTTCAAAAAGGCTTCCACACACCAATACGTATTCATAATTTCCTCAGTAATCATAATCCATTCATCTATTTTCTATATTTTCCCGGCCAGGGTTGCTTACGCCCGACACACATTGAGTAATAATGCAGGGTCAACCTTCAGCCCAGCCACATGTCATACAACTTGTCACACCACATTCACATTACATGTTCATGATTGTGTATATCAGCGATGGTCGTTGTGGGACTTGACAAGAACTCGATATGTTTGACGTGAAGTCGGGACGTCTCCGGCCGTGTTTATGGTGACCGAGCAGCACGTCTTATCCTGCGCTAAAGTACAGAATCCAGCTCCTCAGGGAAGTTTATTTCAGTCCCAGCTGCATCCCAGTTGTGCGATGACGGCTGCATGTCACCTCTTCTGTGCACATACAGTTTGTCTTTTCCTCTCAGGTCTGCAGAAGAGTATAAAAAAGTGATGAGTCATCTTTGCAACTGTGCTACTACGGAGCATATGCACCGAGCTGCACGGGAGGAATGCATTCAGCAAAGATACTGATGTGGAAAATTGGGTTGGTGAGGGATTTGTCGAGTTGGTTTTGGGCCCGCGGAGTAGATTCACGCTATTGGCCAAAATGTAATTCTGGGCTCTTTTTTCTCCACCCGTGAAGAAGTGATGAATTGAAATGCACACTCCCTAAACAACAGAACAGAAGGGGCTCTCCGCTCGGAGAACGCTGGACCACACCGGCTGCAGTCGCTTCAGACTAAATGTGATGTTTGCCGTTTAATTGCATCATGTTTCATGATTTCTCGAGTCGTTTTGCAAAAGTTACAGAGTTCGGTTTTTAATTAACGTGACGGGGAGCAGCGATCGGGCTCCCGCGATACAAAAACCAGCTTTCAGGCAAAAGTAATAGCGCAAAGTGCAGCTGTAAAAGTTTAACAGTAGTTTTATAGGTAGTGATATCAGAGGTAGATACGATGGCGGCTGTGATAAACGCTGTCGGAGTAGCAGCAGCGGGTCTCCAGATAGTCCGCATGAGCAGATTCCAAAATAGAACAAAAGCAGATAAGACTCTAATCTCAGTAATAGCAGAAATGGCTTTTCTGTCCCCATGGAAACAGATGAGGGTCAGTAAGCCATGATTGTCCTGCTGTGATCCCGAACAACAAGATGGCTGAGGGGTTGGAAAAACACGCCCTCCCCGCCCAGAGAACACGTTTTACGATGACTCTCACCGTTTCCTCAGGAGGCTTGAAGTGTTCAGCTCACAGGTGTGTTTTTCCATCTTTAAATCCACGCTCTCTCACATCCGGAGCTGGATTACTCATTTTCTCTGTGCTTGAGACAAGCCAAATGGAATCACCTGGCACAATGGGACAGACTGTGCCAAACGTTGCGTCTCCGGCATCGTGGATCGTGTGTTTATAGGCTGTTTCAGCTAATTGCAAAGCACCTCGAGGAAATAAATTCGACTGCAAATGTAGATTGCCAAGAACGAATCTAATCGGGATGCCGACAGCTGTGATGCGATTTAAACATCGTGGATGTTTAAGAAGCGCAAATAATAAAAAAAAAAAAGCTTTCATGATCCCGCGGAGGTAATGTGAAACTTCATTTGTACAGAGCTTCTTTCTTCTTGACAAGGTTGCAAAGTTCTCTACGGGAAGAGAAACTGCAGATGAGAACCAGAATCTAACAATTCAAACGAGCACAGCAACAGAGCGATCAAACGACGGAATTAGATGAAGTTAAAACAGTTAAATGGCAACAACAAAAACAACTCTTTTTTTTAATAAAGAAAAGTCTTACAGGAGGATTGAAGGAGTTTTCATCCGTGCTCATTTGTTTGTGGTCCGTCAGCAGATTCATACAACAACTACTGCAAGAAAAAGAAGATTTCAGGTGATAATACATGAATGAGTGATACAAGGCTATTGAGTTGTGATATTGGAACAGGCTTGATTGAATTAAAGGGGATCGTTGGGCCCTGGCGGAGGTGTGCGCTCTACTGAGTGCCATTCTAGTTGAATCCAGTTTTCTCTCAAGTTTGACTTGAAAACCACAGTTTGTGTTAAAATATACAACTTTGTAACGTTAACAACGTGTCACAACTTCTCCCAGGTGTTGTTTCATTTGGTCTTTTTCCCCAAGTATCAGAGCTATGACATCACAAATGTGTAATTTTCTAGTTTCAGTGACGGTCGGGGTCCAACATTAATTATTACGATCCATGAACAACAACATCAGACCATAGCTAGGAGCCAATCCTTCAGTGTTGCCCAAAGTGAGGCCCACGGACCAAAGTTGGAGTCTAGTGAGAAACAGATTATGATCATGACTCAACATTGCTGTTTTATTTTAACACTCTTAAAATTGGAGGGCAGAGTTACACTTTGCAAAGGAAGTCAGTCAATTAAAGGAACTTTCCTGCACCATCTTTCATCTTAAAACTACAATTTATGGTTTTACTTTTTGCCCGTGGCCCACTGTTAAAAGTATGGATACCCCTGCCTTATATAATTTAGCGTAAGGTCATATTTCATCATAAATCTGTACATCAGTGTTGGCGTCGTCAACGGGAGCTCCGTCTGTAGTCCAGCATTAATGTAAAAGAGCACCAGGAGGGTTGGTGGTCCAATATGGGACGACCACCCCTAATTAAAAGGCAGATTAAGATCAATTAAGAATCAGACGTCCTGAGACATAAAGTTTTAAAAGGGCATTAAAAACTCAAGACTGAAAAGTGATGAAAAAAGGGCATAAAGCTGAACTGATCAAGGATCTGCCGGGCTTCACGCCGTCTCTCAGCGGCGCAACGGAAATGCAGCGAGTCAGAGGGGAATGTTGTTTCCATAAAGAATTCAAGAATCCAATTATGTCTTTCAGACTCGGCTACCTCCACACTTCAATCATTCCAGGGAACAGGCCGACAGGATGAGGAACTGGGAGAGATGGGAAGGAGTAGAAAGACTGAGTTACACGGACGGCACGAGAGAAGAGAAATGAAAAAAGATCGAGGATAAAAGACCATTTTTGTGGCGAGACGGTATTATTCTTTGACCTGGAATTAATCGACACGAGATGCTATTAATCTCGGCCGACTGTAGTCCATCGCGCTGTTTCCATTGTTAGCTCGGGCCCAACACCACCTCAATTACCGCCTGCCTCGTTCCGCTGTGCCCACTTCATCAGCGCGGAGCTTTATTATTCACAGAAACATTTGATTTAGCACGGCGTTCAGCTTTAATAGGGTAAACATAAAAAGTCACAATCGCAAACATCCGGCCATTGTGACTCCTGCGTCGTTAAATGTGTTCTGGCTCGCAGGGATAAATCTCATTTGGCCACTCAAAGGACACAGTATCTACACACATAAATTAAACCCGGACGCTCCTCGCTAGAAATTACCTCGATGCCGTTTACGCACGCACAAAGGATTTCAGCAAATATGGAGTACAGTGTGTTCGCCGCCTGCACAGCTGACAGGTGAGGACTGTTTAATCTGCGCAGTGAATGCAGATGAGTAAATGTATGTATCGTAAATTCAAAGGTCACATTGAAATAAAAAAAGGGTCTAGCACCGATAAGTGTAAAAGTTGAAAGCGTATTTCTTCTTCGTGGGAACTATTTCACCCGTTTTCAGCAGCAAACCGAGCAGATCAGAGGGCTGACGCGCGTCACGCAGGGTCGTTTAGTCGTGCTCACCTCTGCCTCTGGGTTTGGTTGCCAGGTACCGCGACACTTATCCCACATAGAAGCTGAGAAGTCGCTTTGCATCACTGTGAGATCAGGAGAGCGAAGAGAAAGTAAGAAGTACAGCAGAGAAAGAGTTAAAGATAAAGAGACTGAGGAGTGTTGGCAGCTCTGACTGTTTATAGTGACATTACAGGCCGTGTTCAGTTGGTGCTTCTGTTAATTTACTTAATTAAACTAAATGACAGTGCAATTAGTGAAAATAAGAATGTCTTTTGGCCGGTGTTATGCAGGTCATAACAACATAAACATACAAAAATGTAGAAAACTCATGAATATACACACTTTATATTGAATACTATTGTCAACACTGATCATCTGAATAGTGGTGTAGTTGGTAATATAATGATTATAACAGGAAGTGGTGGAAATTGGGGGTTTGGGTTGAGGGAGGAAGGGTTGACGTGGAAGAACAGAAGCAAGAGTTGGGGTTAGATTTTGAAAATCTAGTCAGTGTCTTTAGAGGCTGGAGAAATTGGAGAAATTAAGACTTAAATGTTTAATTTTCACTACTCTCAATCCAGAAGAGAGATCTCTTTCTTTTATGAGCTGGTCATCTGTGCGATATGTGAGTGGCGTGACAGCCCTCTCTTCTAGACTCTGCTCTGATGATAATGTGCTCAAAGTTAACCTTCACAAGAGCCGATGTGGACAATGCTCATTGCCACAGGAGCAACAAGTATCTGTGGCTGTGTCTCAATTCAGGGGCTGCATCCTTCGAAGGCCACATTTGAAGGCCAATTTCGTCACAACTCTGCGCGAGGGCTGTCCCAATTCGAAGGCTCCTCCAAATGCACCCCACAAATGTGGCCTTCTTTTTTGGAGGATGCACTGCTACTATCCTTCGCGGCCTCCCATATCCCAAGATTCTTTGCACGCCCGAAAAAGAAGAAAGAAAGAATGAAAATGGTGACATCGCGTGGCGTAGATCGTCACTTTCGTGGGCAACCAGGAAATGCTCCGAAGACCAGACCGTCCCATTAGCAACGGTTGACGCGGCCTTGAAGGTCTCTCCGAAGGACTCGCCTTCGAAGCAGCCCCTGAATTGGGATACAGCCTGTGTTGTCCCTTTCCTGCCTGTGCTTCCTGATGGTCTGGCCCCGCCCACCTCTTTAAGGTATTGGCGTCACCTGTTAAGAGCCTTTTATAAGCCAGGTGATTCCAAGATGGCTCCCTCTCTTCCTCCTGGAAGGCTGGTGGCACCAACAGTTTCATTGCACCCAACACCCATCTTTCACTGCTGACTTTACACCTCATAGTTTGCTTCTGTTGAGTTATCTTTAGTAAATTATTTGGTTTACTTAAGCGTGTGTGGACCTCCCTTCTTTCTCTAAAAATGGGTGCATTCATAAATACAGTCATTATATTTTCGGTCCTAATTAGACTTAAAAAGAGATTCAATTAAAATATATTTTGAAGATTACTTAATTACTCTATGAGGAATAATTAGGCCATAATTAAAACTTGAAAAGAAAAAGGAAATTGAAAAAGCTGATATTAAACGTTAAACGATAATTTGAAAATGTAAAAGCTTAAACGTTCAAATTTAAGGCGTAGATTATGAAAATGAAATTGAAAAATGGCAGGGACAGATAACACAAGGGGAAATCGAACCTTAAACACAAAACCTTAATTTTATTTAGCATTTGCATTTCATTAATTAGATCAAGGGGAAATAATCAGTAGATTTTGGCCATCTGTGTAGTCATCTAGTCTATTATTAGCGGTGGCACAGACTGTATCACCGGCTACATCTTACCAAAATGATTTGGATGCTTCTGCCATTGTTTCTGAGAAATATAATAAATTTTCAGTTTGGCAGATGGCTCCAAATACTATCATCACCATCAAGACGCTCCTCTGGAGCCCGTCCAAGCCTTGGACTCGCTCCAACCATCAGTCACCCGACTTCGTCTGTGCAGAAAAATGAATGTGACTCTTCATTTGATCGCCGAACATGTTCGGTTCTTGACGTAACATCGGTGGGAGTTTTCTGAAACATCCTTCAAGGGTTCCTCTCTCTCTCTCTCTCGCTTGTTCCAATCGACACATCCCCTCAGAATGACTGGAACCATATGCCGGAGCTGGGAGAAACATCTGATGCAAAATGACTGCAGATTGGTGAAAGCAGAGGACGGTCGAGCCCTCAAAGGAGACGTGAGTAATCAGAGTGGAGAAATGTCACTTTGGCTCCTGCCGCCTTTTGCATTGATTGGATAGAGACGTAATTAAAAGCGACAGCTGTACAATCAATAACCATCCCCCTGCTCACCCACGGGCAGGACTGCAGACCACCCTCTCAGCACCATCCTCCTCCTCCTCCGCCCGCCGTCTCTCGCACACACCTTCTCGGCGCTGGACTGAGGAGTAGTGGTTGTGAGCGTGACCAAACGTGTCATGCAGCAGCAGCAGCAGACGTTATGTAAGAGAGTCATCCCCGCCTGGCTCGTCCTCTTCCCCTCTCTCTCTCTCTCTTCCTCTCAGTCGTTGGCTCTCACCTCCAAACGGTGGGAGTGCGGACTCAGCAAAAACAGCCAGAAAACACCCGTGAACGGCTAACGTTGGATCTAAAAGCCTCCCACGTGCCTCTCGTCTCCTCTTGCTTTTCATATGTCAACGAGGCTCATATCAACACCTTGGCCCATCAGTTGAATCACAGTGTGAAAACTGTGGCGAGGAGGCAGAGGGTGCCAGTTTAGAAGGCACGACAACAGACGTGCTTCGTAATGGTGAAAGCGTTTGCTGCCAAGTCGGCGCTCTGGGTATTTTCGTCAGCGTAGTTCCTGTTTTTAGATTTGTGTTTTTGCTTATTTTTGGTGCAGAAAAGGAAAAGGTAGAGGAATCAGCTGATAAATACAAAATGAAATGAAATAATCGGGAATAATGAAAGAAGAGGACGCAGCGGACTCTTGCTCAACATCTATAACGAGTCAGGTCGTCAACGGAGGCTCCCTTCAACGACGCTCATACAATATGCACAAAAGAAAATCACACGAGAAGTGAGAAAAAAGAGAATCCGAGTCAAAGACGTTTACAGTGATCGAGTTAATATTGTATTCACACACTAACTCATCAGCACAAAGACCAGTAATATGCCTTTTCATGTGATGGATATAATATAGACATCACTTCACACACCACCGTGCTCATAATGAAAATGATAAAAGGTTGATGTTGTACCTGTTTGCCTTCTTAGTTTAGTGTATTATCATGCTAACGACTGCTTATTAGGCTGATGGGAGTATTTAGTCCGACACCAAAGTATTAAAACGAAACATTTTCACCTGATGACAGCAGTATAAAGAAGGTTAGGGAGGTATTATGAGCCAACATTAACATAGAAACTTGTAGGTAAAGAAACGTAACATACGTAAGAAACATACATTGCCGACGTACATCTGGCAATTGGGTTGTTTTTCCAGTGTGGCTTGCTGATATCTACAAAAATTTCATCCGCTGAATAGTTGTTGAGATATTTCAGCCTTGATCAAATTGGTGTAAGTGAAAGAAATACCCGGAGCCCGGAGCGATGCATGAATTAGAATGAATACAGCGATTTAAAATAACATCTCTTTTCTCGCGGAAATCACCAGGTTTTGGACGCGTCGTCACACGTCAGCGCTGAATGCTGCCGAAGATCCTTTAAAAACGAGAAGAGAGCGACAGAATCTCTCTCCGTGAGGATTGATCCATATTCATCGGCCAGCCTGGCATCTTTTTTTTTTTTCTGGTGACCCTGTTAACATACTGGACGAGCTGAATTGGGATCAGTACTCCGTCGGTGCACCCTGTGCTTACACAGGCTTATTGCATTACCCACCATCCCAGCATGCAAAGTGGGACAGAATATTTATTTAGGGATCATCTGTCTACAAGTCCACACACACCGTATTAAAATACCCAGCACTGGGGGGAGAGGGGTGGATGTTCGAGGCGCGGGGGATTGTAACATTCGGAATAACTTTACAGCATCTCCATGAGATAACGCATTTACAGAGGATAAGCGGAACTTCTCTAGATTTCCCCTGGTACCTCTTGCCGTGTGCTGTTCTTGTCAGGGAAGTGAAATTAGATCAGGGATTTTTTTTTATGCTGTTTGCTGCATTTTTCCAGCTCCAGTTTTTGTCCTGGGCCGATTTTTGTCAGGCTGGAGAGGTTGATGACATCACAACCTTTAATCACAAGAACAAGTGACATCAGATGGTGTGTGTGGAGTTTAATGTACATCTGGGGTAACCCCCCCCCCCCCCCCTCCCCGGGGGTGGACAGTAGCTCTGTAAGCTCCTTTAGCAGGAGATAACTCCATGAGTAGATTAGTTGGGGGTTTGAGACCGGTTGCACCCTCTGCCTTGTCTGTGCGCCCGATGGTCACTCACACGGTGGATCAAAACCACTAAATCCCTGCTCGATCCAGGCGTCACTGTCAAAGAGTCACCGTCAGACCCCAACACCACAGAGGACACGCACCATGAAATATACAATGCAACACACCCAGACAAACTGTTTATACGCACGATCAAGTTAATTATTAAGTAAATTAGTTAGGGATTCTGATTGAGGATGAGTCAACAGCGACTTCCACGGGCAAACAAAGGCTTTTTTTCATTCTTGCGGTCGCTTTGAGGACACCAAACAGGCTTTTTGATGTTAACGACTTCACTCAGCACTTTCAAATAAAATCAATTTCATGAGCTGTGAACGAGCAGGGATGTTAATTTTTTGTCAGTCCTGCATGTTTCCATGACCTGAAAACAATTATACAATAATTAAAACGGGGTGTTTTTTTGGCAAACAGTCTTCTTGCACTCTCACTGACATTAAACCTCAGCCACGGTCTAACCCTGCTACACCTGCCTCTCGGCTGGTACCATTTCTCTTGTTGGGAAGTCGTTCTGACCTCTTTGTGTTCATGAGCTCTTAAGTCGTAATGTGGAAACAGCGCTGGCACTACAAAGATGTTGTATTTTATAGCTCAGAGCTTTTAAAAAACCCATGTTGATCGCTGTTTGAAGTTTAAAGCTGTATATCACGAAGTGATTGTGTCCCAGACTGGTTGCTGCACCGGTACATTCCCTAAAACCACCTAAATATCTCTTTACGTGACTTGTTATCAGGGCTAATGCTCATATTTTTAACATTTAAATTCAACATTTCTAACGAACATTGCTCACTCAATAAGTGATTAAAGCAATACGACGCAGAAATTGTCATTTTTGTGTTATTAAGCGCCCCTCACAGTTTCAGTCAGTCATCCAGGTCATGGTAATTCTAGGTGCTGTATCGTGGGCAACTGGACTTTCAGTTCCTTAAAGGGATATTCCGGTGTAAGTTTAATCCATGGTCTAACACACCTTGACACCGAGTAAGACTCCCCCTCGAGAGGTCAAGTTAGCTGACCGCTAGCTTAGCTAGTTTTAGCAACCTCAGAAAAGACCGCACGATAACAATACACTGCAGCTTATGTCTCCAACTAGAAACCGCCATCAAAAAGCCACAATTAATGGTGAGAACAGCACCAAACTTCAGCAACAGTACATGTACAGTCCCAGCACACAGTACGAAGCATCAAACATCTGCTAGCTTTGCTGGATTTGTATTAAAAACACAGCACAACTCACCCTCTCCTCCAGCAGCCTGCCTGTGTGGGGAAGCCCTGACGAGTCGATTACCGAGTGCAGTAGATTTCCGCAGCTCAAGGATGAAAATGACTGATTATTACTCCATGGAATGCTCAGTTCTTATTATCGAGAGCTGACAGGGAAAATAACGGAAGTAATGGAGTAGCGGCAGTGTATTGTTTTCGTGCGGTCTTTTCTGAGGTTGCTAAAACTAGCTAAGCTAGCGGTCAGCTAACTTGACCTCTCGAGGGGGAGTCTTACTCGGTGTCAAGGTGTGTTAGACCATGGATTAAACTTACACCGGAATATCCCTTTAAGGACGTTTCACCTCTCGTCCAAGAGGCTTCTTCAGTTCTAACTAACCTGGAGGGGGGTCGCAGGCCTTTAAACTCTGTGTGGGAGTGTCCTCACAGAGTCGTTAAGGACACATGTGAGCTCTGAGTTTCAGTGTTGTTAGTTAACTCCTCTCACTGGAGTTACACGGTGCAGAAACAAGTGACGGAGACGCCGTTCACCCCGTTACAAGACGCTGAACCATCAAAATGATTCTGAAGCTTTTTAGTTCAGTTAAAAAAAAAAGTTACATAATGTTGCTTTGATATAAAAGTTTTTAATCGACCTTCCGAGTTGTTGCTCCGACCTGAGGGGGTGTTCATGTGAGTTTTCTCAGTTGAGAACTATTTTTTTTCCATCATTATTTTTCTGGTATCACATCGATTGGAGTAGGTGTAATGTTTTTATCTCTTCATCTGATACATTTTTATTTTGTGACTCAACGTCTAGTTTGTGCCTATTGAGAAGAAGATACACATTGAAGGTTAAATACCAAAGTTAATAGCGAGTAACTGAATGTTTCCTGGGTTATTGTTATATAGTGAAGAGTTTGGCAGGAGATTAAATTAATCCATACAAATCATGCAGAAAAACTGGATGTGTGCCGTCAATAGTCAGACGCTGGAGAGAGTCTGATACAATGAACTGAGAGTGAGAAGTTGTATCATTCAGTTACCGTTTAACCTTCGGAAAACTTTTGAGTTTAGCTTTTCAACACACTGTGTGCTAAACCAATGAACAGCGATCGCGCAATCATAGGAGGGTGTCTGTTTGCAAGCCTTCAAAATAAAATAAAAATAAAAAACAAGGGAAAAAAATGTAAGGAATTGATATAATTGTGCGTTAATCTGCTCCAGCGCAGGCTACAAACGAGCTAAACTGGCTAACTAGCTTACATGTGGCCTAATGCTAACAGAATAAGGCCAATGAGCAGGAGTGGAAAAATGGCGGCGGCTGCCACGCTACGTGCCGACCAGCACATCAGGAGCAGTTTGGGGTTGAGTATCTTGCCCGAGGACACTTCGACATGCAGACCAGGGGAATCGAATCAGCGACCTTCTGGTAAGAAGACATTTGGCCACACCTGTCCATATCCCCACTGTATCGAGTCCTGGTGCTGATATATCAGACGTTAATCTAATGCTAGCAGCTCTGTCCTGCCTTTTATTTAATCTGGAGAAGTATACCAACCCCAGCCAAACTCATTATCCAGGGTTCCTCATCCTGAAAGCTCTCTGCTCCTGCATCATTAAAGTCGAAACATAGGCTACTATCTGAAAATACGAATAATAAAGCACAGATGTTACCTTCTGTCTTGCTCGAACAAAGTAAACTGTTCTTTTCCTCGACAGGCCACAGGCCAAAACAAAAAGGTGATCCAGGCATTAAACCAGAAAGCAGCGGCCTGAACCTTTCTTTCCTGGCCAAGGATGACAAACAAGCCGTCGTTCATGCTGTGACAGCCAGCCCAAACTTAACACCGTGCACACTGACATCATTTTGCTGAAAACCAGCACCTCCGTCAGTCCCTTTCACCCCACTTCCTCCCCTCTCTCGCTTCACCCCTTTTAACATTCAAAGAGAAAATGAAAGCAATGGTGGCATCAAATTCACCCCCCCCTTCCTCATTCCGTGTAAAGCAGTTCTCATGCCTCATTTATCCCAAAATCTCTCCCACCAGCTTATCTCCCCCCTTCTCCCGGTCTCCTCACTCGCCCCCGGAACAAAGTCCTCCTCCACTTCAGTTACAGTTTGTCGGAGCAGCACTGCTAATCACGGACACGGCAACCGATCTGTTGGCGCTAACCATCGTCGGTGAGATCACACCTGAGCTGCAGTGGTGATATCCACGTTACGTTTTCTCAACTCTTTCTGCACCTTGAAAACGCTTTCACCTCATCAGCTTCCTCGTCACTTTTAATCTGGTCACCTCGTTAAATGTCGGCTGTAAAGTCACGACTGAAACCTTTGTTAGATCAGTGCAAGCAGGAATCATGTGGAAAGTTTAAATCATTTTGAGTTCAGAAGAATCTAGACGACCTGAGATCTAACATTGATTCATAAAAGATGTAATTTACACCCTTTTTTAAAGCCGAGATCGTCACCTTTGCTGCTAAGCTAAAAGTGTTAGCCTTTGCACGAGCTCCACTCTGGTTAAAGGGTGTAAATAATGTCTTCTCAAATCAATTTGGGAATCGCAGGTATTCAGGAGACCTGGATTATGGCTGACGAGCTGTATGGAGCCGCTTTATGTTTGTTTGCACTGTTTTTTCACTTCAGTTGTTTGCTGTGAAGCTCCAGAAATGTGTTGTGGACAGCGAAACGTCCGATTTCTCAGTCGAACTTGACGCCTTTAAGTGCTTCACCACGAGCAGGTCTAAAGTTATTCAGTTGCTGCCAGTGAAGAAGCTCAACATCAGGATGAATTGCCACAAAAATGTTTAGTTCCCAAATGAAATATCCTAAAGACTTGTGACGTAGTTACACTAACCCTCAGTTTGTTTGTTTCGGTTCCATGTTCAGCTCCGTATCACTAACTCTCCCGTCATTTCAGATCCTGTCTGTCTTCTCTGCCATGCAATCAACTCATTTCCCTCACCTGGTTTTCCCCGCCCTTCTCCTCCTCACCTGCAGTCCATTTGCTCATTAGTCTCTCATATACTAGTCCATTTTCACTTGTTCCCTGCCAGATTGTCTTGTGTTGTTCTTTGTCAAGCGCAGCTCCAGCATTTCTAGTTCTGCCATCTTGGACTACGGATACCTGCCAGCCCCTCGTCGGATTTGTTTGCCTGATTTTGATCTCCTGGTTTTTGACTCTGCCTGTTTTTTGGACTAAGTAAACTGATCTTCCCTTGCAACTCGCCTGCCTCTTTGTCGTGCTTTTGGGTTCTCCTTTGCCAGCACCAGTAACCCTGACAAGACTTTGGTGATTACTTCACTATTTCCCGAATTCCACAATGAGGTTGACGTTTGTGAAGCTCAAGATCAACGTCACACTTCAGCCCAGTACAACCAAATATCTGCAAAACTAGTGACATTCCCAACAGCCTTAGCTGTAGTGTAGGATTGTGAACACATCAAACATTACGTCCGCTACTCTTTAACAGCATTTATCAGAGAAATCTGTAAGTACAGCCTCACAGAGCTGGTAGTGTAGCTGTAGGCTCTAACTCTCATTAAAGAAATTAATTGAATAAGCTTCTGTACAAACATTCACTTCTCATCTACGTAGAGAAGCCAGATGCTCAGAATGCATATTTCTTTTAGAAAAGCCCAAAATATCTTAAAAATCTCTCTGCAAACCAAAACATGTGTATTTTTTTTCTCCGAATCTATTTAATCATCTAAAGTCAAAATACACGAGAGAAAGATTAACGGCGGCTCGGTGTGCAGACGAGATGAAAAACATCTGACTTGGAGATATTTTAAATGCACCCCAACGCTCCCTTGCAACTTGTGTTAAGCACATTGTCCTTTCCAGTAAATTGGAGCGCGGCGTGAGAGCGAGGGGAGAGTCGGCGGGCCGGGGCTGGTAGCCTGTCGTGATTGGGTAATGGGCCTAATGTCCCATGCAGTGCTTATCCTGCCTCCCAGATGGATGATGATGAGGTGATGGGGGGGAGGGCAGAGACGAGAGCGTTCTCTCTTCCTCCCCCCCGGGGATCTGAGCGAGGAGGAAAACACTCTGATACTGACTCCATCCTGAGGTGAGGAGAGAGGGATCGGAGGAGATGGTGGGCAGAGATGGAGACAGATGGAAATCAGGATGCAGTGCAAACAGGGAGGGATCGACCGCGTCTTGTGGCGTAACTGAATCCAAAACGTGCTCTAAATGTGTCGGAAACTGTAGATTAGGGTTAAAAATGAAGCTTTTATTGGCTGTTATTGAAAGGTGCAATATGAAACAATTGGGAACCTGTCAAAGCCAAGCTCACCGCTAACTGCTGCTAACTGTGGCGGCTTTGAACAGGGATGAGCTTGGGCTAGCCGGTTAGCATGCTAATTTGGGCGTATAGCCCTGCAACATAACACGCAGACGTCATCATGTCAAATCTTGTGATTTGTTCACATCCCCTTTGATAATTCTTGTTTGTGTTTGAATGTTTTAACCTAAAGTTCTTACATATTGGCCCTTTTAAAGACATAAAATGTAACATTTCCACTTTAAAATATCTGAAAATGATTAGACTTTAGTTGATCGGGTCCATAATTTTGATTAAGAACCAGAAATTAGAAACTGTGCGTTTTAAATCTGGCCAGAATCACTCACATTGTACCCCAAGCGCTCTAATTTCAGGCTTTGAGAACGACTCGGTAATATTTCCAAATCTGTCACACGCGGACAGACCGTAATAATACTTGAAAACTCTCCCCTTTTTAATAGTGAGAGTTATTCTCCAGTCAGGCCGACCATAAATAGACTCCGACTGAGCCCTGGCTGAGAGTGGATTTGCGTGATTGCCTGTGTACACAGCCAAAACATTCAACAAGTACTCGCAGGCAGAGAATTAGCATCACTGGAGGATTGTCTTGAAATTTGTTCCAGAGGAGTCGGTTGCCAAAAACTTGGTGCCTCTTTTCTCAGGCGCGCTGTAAGTCCATCTTCTGCTGTCGATTTGCTCCCTTCACCCAGGAGTGTATTACACGAGCAGCGATAGGAGGAGAAAAAAAGAAGGAGTGAAGACGAGGAAAAACAAAGACGTGCCAGCGCGTCTACTGTAGAAACGGCTTGAAGAGCGGACGAGTGCGTTAGCGCCTGGAGAATTCCGCAGAAGCGAGGAAGATTCGGTTAAAAAGGAAGGAAGGGGGGGAGGGAGCAGATTGAGTGGAAGTCAGCGGGAAGATGAAAGGGGTTTTCTTCCATCCCTCCATCGACCCCGGGGCCGGATTGATAGCTGTCACCTGCTGAGATAGCTCTCCTCCTCAAGGGGGCCGCGGTTAAAGGTACGACTACTGACAAGTGTGTGCGAATGTAATCAAAGAAACCTGGACGAGCGGACCGGCGAGATCAATACGGTGCGAACTGTCGTCATCTGAGTAATCGCGCGGAATTACAATCGCATGTGATTATGCGTGGATACAGCCGGGGCGAGTGTTCCAGTCACTAACGCGGCACTAAAAGCAAAAGCTCCACTTTGCCGGAGACGCTGATGGAGAGCCGCTCTCTCAGGAGCTCGTAAAGTCGGGTTCGTACGAGCACGAACGGAGAAGCTGCACTCACGCTAATGTGTGCGTGTCCGCGCGAGGAAAGAGCATTAAGCCACAGAAATTAACGGCGCATCGACGTACCTGGAGGCCGGCGGCGGCTAACTTTCACAGTCCCGATGTTTCTAATGAAAACAGAAAACCAGCAACACACACACACACACACACACACGGTCTAAAAGTCGTCTGTTCTACTATCTGGGCTGTTTTGCAGGAAAAAAAAAAAAAACATTCACATGGCGAGAGTTAATTAGGTTGCTTTATTCACTGAATTGTCTCTGCTTCTTTGCAGTTAATTGCTGATTTTGTTAGATAACTGCAGCCAAAGCCTTTGATGGAAGAAGTTCTGCAAGTGCTATCTCTCAGCCCACTGCGCCGCTGAAATGTTGGGATTAAGTGTGAAAAACATACAAGTGTTAAAAGTTGTTACAGGCTTTTTTCCTCCCACTGTACTTTTCTCTCGTCCTGTAGAGTTTTACCAATTTAAGAAAAGAAAAACTAAACGTTCTGTGGGTCAAGGTGTGTTGGACCAAATATACTGTACTGTGCTTTGCTTCAAAGATGCTGAATGCACCTTTATCTTACATTAAAACTGCACCAAGAGATATTTTATATTCACAGTAGAACAAATGGCCACAATGTCAATGAGCAGGCAGCTGTATGAACAAGAAAGCTTCGTACACCACCTGCCGAGCACCAACTAAGTTAGCCGTTAGCTTGTAGTGGTGCATTTAGCAGCTAAAGGTTGGAGGCCAAGAAGAGGTGGTGGCAGGTGACGTATTTTTGTAGGCCAACATCGCCGTGGCTCCTTCGACCAAACGCCTCTTGGATTCTTCAATTGGATTTTGATTTAACGCTACAGTTTCATGCTGCTTCACAGATGAACACCACTTTTTTGAAGCGTAAATTAAAATGCTAGAAGAAAAACGCTATTTACAGCCTTGGTACGATACGTTTTCCGTAAATTGATCAATCTACGCGTCGTAAAGTAAGAATAGTCGGCCTGTATAGACGGAGTAGAGAGTAGATGAGTCTCCGTGTCCGGCGTGATGGCGTTTAACATCCCTGTTAACTTCAGTACCCTGATTTAGCCATTTGTTAGCATTTATAGCATTGTCCTGAGTTTTTCTCTACTGTTTGAATCAGTTAGCTTTCAGATAAACCTCATTTCAAGCGGCAGAAGTAGCAAGAAACCTTCGATAAACAGACTTTCCGAGCGCCAGCTGGAAGTTAGCAAGTAGCTAACAGTGGAGACTCTACTAGCTAAAGAGCCAGATGTTTTTCCTCAGTCCTCCATCAGCCGTCGGCTAACCCGTTAGCTAAATCAACTTCTTCTTTAACGTCATTATAAGTTGATGGTGTTGTTACAGCTTTCCTCGCTTCTCATGAGCGACAAAAAACTATCAAATAATGTCGCTGTAAGGGGGATGTGGATCAAAACCGACTGTGTGCCAACCTGGAACAGCATCGCCGTGGCTCCTTCGACCAAACGCCTGTGGGATTCTTGAATTGGATTTTGATTTTCGAAGTTAAAATGCTAGAAGAAAAACGCTATTTACAGTCAGCATGACCATCGCTTACAGCCTTGGTACGATACGTTTTCTGTAAATTGATCAATCTACGAGTTGTAAAGTTAAAGTAAGAATAGTTTGCTCCTAAAGTCGGCCTAGATGGAGTAGTGAGTAGATGAGTCTCCGTGTCCGGCGTCATGATGTCCCTGTCAACTTCTGTACTCTGATTTAGCCATTTGTTAGCATTTATAGCATTGTCCTGAATTTTTTTCTACTGTTTGAATCAGTTAGCTTCCAGATAACCTCATTTCAATTGGCAGAAGTAGCAAGAAACCTTTGATAAACAGACTTCCCGAGCACCAGCTGGAAGTTAGCAAGTAGCTAATAGTGGAGACTCTATTAGCTAAAGAGCCAGATGTTTTTCTCAGTCCTCCATCAGCTGTCGGCTAACCCGTTAGCTAAATCAACTTCTTCTTTAACATCATTATAAGTTGATGGTGTTGTTACAGCTTTCCTCGCTTCTCACGAGCGACAAAGAACTATCAAATAATGTCGCTGCTGATCTGTCGTTAGGGGGATGTGGATCAAAACCGACTGTGTGCCAACCTGGAACAGCATCGCCGTGGCTCCTTCGACCAAACGCCTGTGGGATTCTTGAATTGGATTTTGATTTTCGAAGTTAAAATGCTAGAAGAAAAACGCTATTTACAGTCAGCATGACCATCGCTTACAGCCTTAGTACGATACGTTTTCTGTAAATTGATCAATCTACGCGTCGTAAAGTAAGAATAGTCGGCCTGTATAGACGGAGTAGAGAGTAGATGAGTCTCCGTGTCCGGCGTGATGGCGTTTAATGTCCCCGTCAACATCAGTGCTCTAATTTAGCCACTTGTTAGCATTTATAGCACTGTCCTGAATTTCTTTCTACTGTTTGAATCAGTTAGCTTCAAGATAACCTCATTTCAAGCGGCAGAAGTAGCAAGAAACCTTTGATAAACAGACTTTCCGAGCTCCAGCTGGAAGTTAGCAAGTAGCTAATAGTGGAGACTCTATTAGCATAAGAGCCAGATGTTTTTCCTCAGTCCTCCATCAGCTGTCGGCTAACCCGTTAGCTAAATCAACTTCTTCTTTAACGTCATTATAAGTTGATGGTGTTGTTACAGCTTTCCTCGCTTCTCACGAGCGACAAAGAACTATCAAATAATGTCGCTGTTAGGGGGATGTGGATCAAAACCGACTGTGTGTCTGACTGTTTGAATCTTCGAGCGCCAGTCAAACAGACGGAGGATGAGTCAAGTTTCCCGCCGTGCTGGAATCTCCCCGGCTGACACCCTCACGGGACGTCGTCTCGCCTCAGACAAGGCAGGAAATGTGTAGCAAGAGCAACGCATGCTGATATTGTCATGTACTGTTATATTGAATTCTGTTTTATTCAATTTTGATCTATTTTCTCTTTGTTTCCTTTATCCTCCCCCCTCTCTCTCTCTCTCCGTCTCGCTGTCTCCCACATCTCCTCCCGGCTTCCCTTTTCTGTGATGGTGATGGTTCATGTCTGTTTCCTGATGCACAAACACTCTTCACGGCTTCCCTAAACAATTCAGCGCTAATGGAAATCTTCAATATTGCATGTTGAAGCCCTCTGGGTGCTGTTGATGGCCCGTTGTTTGAGATTGGCGTATATATGAGAGCCGGCCAGATATGGAGCAGAGGAAAGAAAGAGCCTGCGATGGTGTAAATAAATGAAAAACTGAGTTGGAGAAGACGCTAAAGAAAACAGCGAAAGTTCAAACTGTGCATGTATAGCCAAATAAATATTTAAAGACGGCGTGTTGGGAAGAATAGAAGGGATGAGGTAGCCGGTTTTCCTCAGGTGCCTACAGAGGTTACAGAGCAATTTATTAAATTAATAAATTCATTAATAAGAAATTAAAAAAACATGTAGCAAATGTAAACCGCTGTTACAGACAGGAATCAGTAGCTGCTTCTATGACCAAAATAAAATATAAAAATAACACTTTAAAAACATCAGAAATCACAAAAGTAGATAAATTATGCCATTAAATGCACCAAAAATATGATCAAAATGAATAATTAATGTATAAAATGTGGCGTAAATCACTTATTTCTGGTTTAATTTGAATCTGTATTTATTTATATTTGTGTTAATTCACTTATCTATTGACTTTCCCATAAAAAAATCTATTTTGTTCATTTATTTAGTTACTTTATTTCTATGTTTAACTTACCTTCGCCACGGAGGTATGTTTTCCACGTTGTTGGTTTGTGATCAGGATTACACAAAAACTACTGAGCAGATTTCCACGAAACTTGGACAGAAGACGGGTCTCGGCTCAGAATAGACCCCATTAAGTTTTGGTGTGGATCTGGACAAAGGTACAGATCCAAGAATTTATTTTATCTCACTTTCTTTGACATTGGAAGGGCCATTTTTCATCATTTTGGTACAAGTCACCTGTATGTAGGAGGCCGGTATCTATTAGTGAGCACAAAAGGAGACTGATGGTCCATTTCTGTATTTTTATTCCTTCATGCATATTTATTTTCGCACTTCAATTGTCCTTCAAAGCCAAACACGGCACAGTGGGACGGGACGAGGCGGGAAAAACAGTCTTTGGAGGGAAAAGAAGATAAAATGATGCCAGCTGAGACAGTCTCTGGCTCGTGGAGGTGATTAACAGCGTCCCCGATCGGAACTCAAATCTGAATCCTCGTCTTTACTTCGTTGGCAGTTTCAGCGCTCCACCTGCCACATCCGCGTCCACGTCCAGTCGATCTAAACTCCTAAAAGTTCACCAAAGAAACTGTGAAATGTTTCGCAGCCTTTGCAGAAACGGTTCTAATGGTATTCATCGGCACGTTTAATTCTCGGCGTGTATGTTTTTCAGCTGAACACGGTCCTTTGTGTGAAAAGCCTTTAGCTCTGCGAATGTGGCCTTGGCTTTTTTTTTTTTTTTCGCAGTCCACCTCCAGCAGGTGAAAGCAGCAGCCGGAGGGAATCCTGTTTACTCCCACTCCATTCCCCTACAGCTCGCCGCATACAGATGCGACCGGATTATGCAAAGTATCTCCTCGCGCACCTCGGAGCGAAGAAGACGGGAATGGAGATATTTGGCATGAAAGGGCTTTATCTTTGTTTGCCGCTCCGGTAAGAAGGCTACTCTCCCGGCGCGGTGTTGTCTCGTGGCCTTTTTCGTTTGAAGTGACACACACACCGCCTTCATTTCCTCCAGAATGCGGATGTCGCGGCGCAAACCGTGCTCCACATGTCACATTCTAGATGGAAGAAGTAAATAGGATCTGGTGACCTTTGAACCCCGAGCACAATGGCCGCCGCGGTGGCCTGTCATCAAGCTGTGACAGCAGACCTGGGACACATTGAAAAATCTCCTACTGGGTCATTCCATGAAATCGGTGCCTTTTGTGTCCCCAAGAAATTATCAGTCATAAAATTACAGTAACAACAAACAAAGATGTAATTTGAAAATATAACATTACCATGTCTTCTCTCCTCAATAAAACATCAAATTAAAATCAATTAAATATTATTTTAAATAATAAAAATGATTTTTAAGCTGATGAGGGTGAGGTTTTTGGCCTGTCCCTCACTGTTGTTGTTGTACGTCAGCAGGACTTTTAATTTGTAAAATGTTGGCAAAATGTTAAAATGTTCACATTTACATATTGTTTTAAGTATGATCTTATTGTGAAACAGTGTTTTTGGTAAAAATATATATCAATTGTAATAAATATTTACCAATTTATCGGTGTCCCCTAATTTTATGTCAACCCTGTTACCCTAACCAAAAAACCCTATCAAAATAAAGGTACATTCTAGATTTGACATGATTTACAGGAGGTTGCATCATCTCTGAACCAGGATGCTAACAGCTCAGTGACAAGTAAGTTTTGCTCATCTCTGATGTGCTATTTTTGATGTTTTTTCAAGGTTGAACCAGGGGGACAAGCATACAACGTCAACCCTGTTACCATTTTTTAACATATAAATCCAAACAATTATTTATTTCTCATAATATAATCAATATGTACATGTAATTTCCTTTCAAAGTGCATAGCATGTGCTTTAGCTAACATTTGTTTTAGCTAGCAATGGGCAAATTAGCTTGAAATGGTCAACCCTGTTACTGTCAACCCTGTTACCTTTCCAGTAACAGGACTTGACTAAAACAGTTATAAAATATGAAATTCCATAGCTGAGATGGCACAATATAATTTCTTGTCATTTTAAACTGTCTTTAATTCCTGGCTACTGAAAAAACAGCAATTAAATTTTAACTTTTCAAAGTTGAAAAGGCACCGATTTCATGGAATGACCCTACTCTCTCCCCTCACGCTGCGACGGCTCTTTTGCCGACTCATCCGCCTCGCTCGCCTTTCAGCCGACCTCTTCCGGAACATCTCACGTCTTTCCGTTCATCCCCACCACACTCTCTCTCGCCCCTCCTCCCGATCAACCTTTTGGTCTCATTATGGGAAAGCTTACAAAACTGACTGACTCACAAACTGCAGCTGAGGAGCGGAGGCATCAAACGGCATCGTAACAGAGCGAGAGACAAAAAGGAGGAGGAGAAAACGAGAGCGAGTGAATGAGCGAGAACGAGAGGTCTGAGGCACTGGGGCTTCCTCTGTGCAACGAGCCCCAGGGACGGGCCTATTTCCTCCCATTAAAGACAATTTGCCGTGATCCAATATTTGAAAGGTATTGCAGGAAAAACACATCTGCTGTAATGCGGCTCAGCTTTCTGGTAAAATATATTTCGCAGTGTTTCAGACGAAAACACAACAAGTTAAAGGCGATATTACGGGAGGAAAAGGGAGGGGAGGGCTTCTGTTTGAAATGAAGGGTTATGGGAGGCTGGTTACACATACAGAATGTGTTTGGCTTCGAGAGGCAATATCGCCTGTCCACAAACTGACGGAGAACAATACGCCTCGGGTGCAGAGGTTACTCTCTCTGTTTTAAGAAGAAACGAAACAAAACGTTCCAGGAAACTTAAAAAGTCAGTCACAGAAATGGCGACTCGGTCGGGCGGCGACTACAGATCAACGCCGAGGGTGTTTTGTCGAAAACAAAATCCAGCACAAAGAGACCACGCTTAATTAGCCAAACGAGAGGCCTCTTTCACAGCAGACACTGTGACTCCTCATCGTCGGAAAAGCAGGTGTCACTTGTAATATTAATGACGCTTCCCGTCTATTCAGCTGTCCCAGTAAGCCACGACGGTGTGACAGTGAGCCTTTCATGCACAATACCTGAAACCAAAGCAGGTAATTGAAATTCAGTCATCATTAATTTTAATTACACCTGCGCTTTTCCTACTGTGACATGTCAAAATGTCTTCCAGGAGAAAAAAAAAAAAGGGGACCTGCTGCATACTGAGCGGCATAAAAGGATGGGAGACAAAATAACTGATGTGAAAGAGGAATGAGGAGAGAAGAAAAGTCGAGGCTGAAGTTCAGGTTGTGCTTGAAACAAACTAGTTCCTGCGACGACACCATGTTGGAGAAAGTCTGAAGGCAACCGTGTTTGTAGCTCTTCTGAAACAGCCACACTCGAAGGCGGGGTCGGAAAGCCGAAGGGGCGAGATGAAATGAAGTAATGAAGGATGTAAAAATGAATCCTAACCGTGCTCGAATGAAGACGACGCCTCATTAAGACAGCAGACAGTTCGAGCCTGTTTAGAAAGAGGCAAAGTTCCTTCTGAACAGATTGTATTTCACTCTTCGTCGAGTTATTTTGGTTTGTGGGGAGAGCATCGTGTTTTAAAGGGATATTCCGGTGTAAGTTTAATCCATGGTCTAACACACCTTGACACTGAGTAAGACTCCCCCTCGAGAGGTCAAGTTTGCTGACCGCTAGCTTAGCTAGTTTTAGGATGAAAATGTCTGATTATTACTCCATTACTTCCGTTCTTTTCCCTGTCAGCTCTCGATAATAAGAACTGAGCATTCCATGGAGTAATAATCAGACATTTTCATCCTTGAGCTGCGGAAATCTACTGCACTCGGTAATCGACTCGTCAGGGCTTCCCCACACAGGCAGGCTGCTGGAGGAGAGGGTGAGTTGTGCTGTGTTTTTAATACAAATCCGGCAAAGCTAGCAGATGTTTGATGCTTCGTACTGTGTGCTGGGACTGTACATGTACTGTTGCTGAAGTTTGGTGCTGTTCTCACCATTATTTGTGGCTTTTTGATGGCGGTTTCTAGTTGGAGACATAAGCTGCAGTGTATTGTTTTCGTACGGTCTTTTCTGAGGTTGCTAAAACTAGCTAAGCTAGCGGTCAGCTAACTTGACCTCTCGAGGGGAAGTCTTACTCGGTGTCACGGTGTGTTAGACCATGGATTAAACTTACACCGGAATATCCCTTTAACAGTGAGCTAGTTCATGCTAAATACCTGGAATCTGCTCATTAGCATTTATTAAAGGATGTCTCAGACTGATGGATGCATGTAATGTGTGAACGAGCAGTTGGGTCCGACATGTTGTTGTCTCAAGAGGTAGCATGGCTCGCTTTAACAACCTGTCAGTGGACTGTGTTTCCTCCTCACCGTACAGAGAATATAAGTATGGATTTTACGCTGAGCTAGCAGCTACTGACCTGACCAGTTATCTTGCATCAGCACTTCGGCCCCGCGAGACACAAAGACGTAAATATGGAAACACTATAGACGAGCGTTCATTAGATGCATTTCCGCATCCGTCTCGACGGCGGGCCTCAAGTTTCCTCATCTTTGCTGTTTACCAGCAGCTCGCCACGCTTTACCTCTCTTTTATAGGAAGGTAGACTTTACACATCCGGCGGCACAACGCGCCGTCCACCCCGGGCCATCAAAACAGCCACGGAGGCACAAAAGCCGAGCGTCCAGATGAGCAGCCGGCCTGCCAGTCATCCACACAGCCAGACGGGCAGGCAGGCTTCCATTATGTTCTGGGCTGCGAGCGCTGATTGCTCGCCACCGCCGCCTGTGTCGGGATTAGCCATTGTGGCCGAGGCGGAGTGGATCGGCTCGGAGCCCGAGACGATGCTGAAAACCGCCTCTGTAAGCAGCGAGGGGCTGGAGTGCATTCACAGCGGACAGAATAAACATTTACGGTGGAAATGCGCCGACGTCCCGAGGTTGGCGCGTGAACCACACAGGCGGGGCCACTCGAAATCTCACACACTCGCACAAAATGACAATCAGCGCTGCACACACACACACACACACACAGTGAGAAACCACACAGGGAAACAAACAGGCTACGTCCCCCCTCTGTCCGTCCCCGCCCTCACCCCTCCTCGCCCAGGAAAGCAGCAGGCGGCGCAGGGCTGGACTCGCGCCCCCGTCAGAGCGGTCAGCAGTAACAGGATTAGCCGTGGGGAGAGAGAGCGTGACGACAAGCCAGTTTGCCGCCGCGCACTGTCATTATTGAAATACATTACACACTCAGAACGGAGCTGCTGGAGCCAAACTGCTGTCGACTTAATTACTCCGAGAGCACTTTGTGGCCGTGGCACATTTTAATAATTTCTTCGCCTTCTCACCCCTCGCGCCTTCCCTTCCGCCCGCCGGTTTGGGAAGATGTTCAAAAAAAAACATGGCGCCCTCCCTGTTTGTCTCATTGTCTTTCCCATATTGGTGATACATGTGTGTTCACGGCAGACATTCGTAAGTGCAACATCATAAAAAAAAACAAATGTCAGGTGCTTATATGTGCCGGACCGAATCTCAACACAATTTGCTGAGTCTACTTATGGTTTCTAGAGAATTCACCCTCTTAATTTTGTTGTTGTCATTTTTTTTCTAGCACCATGAGGCAAAAATGTCATGTCATTTTTATATTGGACAGATTGACCGACACGTAGGTCACATACTTGATTTAAGTGGCTCACCGTGACAAAAATATCATGTGTTTGATCTACTGAGAAAAAGTAAGGCAACTTTTTGCATCATTTTATCATGTAGATCAAACAAGAGTTGTCTTTGTATGTACAACATTAATCTTGCAAGTCATGTTATTACTTTTGCAAGTAAATTCAACTTAACACAACCGAGTTTACTTTGTTTGTAAAAGTAAGTTGACTTTACTTGCAAAATTAATGTTGTACAAACAAAGACTACTCTTGTTTGAGCCCCGTACTTTTATCAGTGCATATCGGTGATACATGTGTGTTCACGGCAGATATTCGTAAGTGCAACATCATAAAATCACAAACGTCAGGTGCTTATACGTGCCGGCTGGATCTACCTCTGCTCACACACGGAGGGGAAGCCGCCAGAAATCCCTGAGCGCAGCCATTTTTTTAAAAGCACTTCCCATTTTAGGAACATCAAGCTCTAAACTCAGAGCAATCCCGCTGCTTTTTGCGTGATGCACTTTTCCTCAACTCACATCAAGTTCAATTAGCTCGCAGATCAAATCTGACGACGAGCGAACTGTTGAGCCGGCAGCTGCACACAGACCTCCTCCTGGCTGGCTGCTTTTTCTACGCTTAACTTTCTCAGCAGCATCGCTCGGGGCCATATGACTTGACTCCATGAATTATGAATAGGCTCGTATTCGGGCTACGGCTTATAGGCTGGAACTGTCATGAGCGTCTGTGGCCACCCGTGACCAGTGAGGCCCCTCGATCGGTTATACAGTATGTCCAAGTCCCCAAGGGGTGAGAGGTCACAAAGGTTCAGTGTCCAGGTAGATAATATTTCCAATAGATGTTAGCCGCGGGCCAGTGCGAGTCCTCAGGGAGGAGCGTGAAACAGGATACCGGGTGAGGACTGTTGACAGGCGCACAGAGACGAGGGAGGAGGAGGGAGGAATATGGATGGAGGGGGGAATGAAGACAGAGAAAATAAGCGATGGTGAGGCAGAAACAGTCCTTAGTACAGTCACGCAAGCACGAATTAAAATGCCAACCCCGTGCAGGAGGAACACCAGGGGGTGTGCACACAGTTGCCGGGCGGGGATCGCCGCTGAATCACACACGTGCGCGTGCAAACATATTTGCACGAGCACGCACGCGGGGAGGTTGTCAAGTCACGTTAGCCGCGCGGCGCTTCATTTGCATCGCGTAGCTCCACTACATATATGGTTTTAACCCCCCTCGAGAGCGGATACGAGAGTGCAGGACGTTAACGCGATGTGATGGCCTTTCAAACGCGGCACACTTCTGCAGTTTCCTCTCATCAGCGCAACGAAGGAGGAGGAGCCGCACACCTGAACGCAGCAGCAGCAGCCTCCCCCACCGAAGCTGATAAATGAAATTTGTCGGGGCAAAGTTCGGGCGTCTGAAGTATTAAATCGCTGAGGAAACACAAACACGGAATCCCCCCCTCTCTCTCTCTCTCTCCCATACGGCGGCACAGCGGGGCACATATGGTGAGGTAGATTTATCTCGTTCTAAGAAGTGCATTTATCTACTTTAGAAGTCTCTCTGGATGAGATAAATGATATCACCTGCGGTCACTGGGGAAATTAAATAGATTATTTTCTTAGTGTGCCGCGGTACAGATGGCACAGGAGCCTCCACTTCCAATTGTGTATTCATGCAATCAGCGCTCAAGAGGTGGATTACACGATTGATTTTTTTTTTAAACTTGCACGGTTCTTTCCAGTCTGGCGACAGTATGTCAGAGCTTATACAGCGACACAGTGAGAAAAAACCTGAGAGGCTCGTCTGCGATACTCAAACACTGCATCTTCCACATTCTACCTGCTATTAATTCTCAATTTCTGCACCGTTTTGGCTCCAGATTACAGCGGAGTCACGCATGAGTTACATCAACACGACTTCACAGGTTAACAAGGCCAAACTGAAATGTGCGAATGTGCAGGTGAGCGGCAAGAAACCTTGCGAGCGCGAGGTGCAAACGAGGCTCGGGGGAGAGAGAGAGCAGGCTGCGAAGCTACACAAACAGCTAAAATGTGCAAAATTGCAGCGAGGTTTGCAAACGGGCGGATGTAACATACACAGGAACAAATCTGAACAGGATGTCGGTACCAGTTCTCGCACGAGGAGCGAAGACAGGAGGCAATTACAGCGGAGAATATAAACTGATGGAAACCCTCAGAGAAACACGTGTTTCACCATCCGCGTCCGACCAGTTTGGATGCGTTTGATGGCATTAAGGGAGGCCTGTATGTGCATTGATTCCTTCATTCAGGGGAAGATTAAAAAAAAACAGCGAGGAAACTCAGACATCAGCAGGAAATAAGGAGATATGATTGATCCGCGTTATTATATCGAACAGCAGCCGCAGTGTTTGTTTCCAGAGGGTCAAGAGAGCGGAGACGAAAAACAAATAACGGACGACGCGAGCGAAACAGTTCAGCAGATGTGAGCGTCCGCACCTGTTGCTCTTACAAATGTCAAGGATTCATTTCCTCGAGTCGACGGAGAAATCTGAATCGCCTGCCCTCGCTGTGTTTGAACTGGCTCGACGGTTGCATTTCCCTCATTATTTGTCCGTGTTTGGCTGAATAATTAACAGCTACGTGACTAATTAACACATTTTTCGATGTTTACCGTGCGTGTATATGCACAAGTTTTGTCACTGTGACATTTGGCAAAAAAAAATAGCGCCATCGATACCAACACGACCCGGCTGAGAAGCATGGCGGGCTCTAACGTCTCCTCCCTTCACAGTGGGTAGAAAGAGTGTGTGTGTGTGTGTGTGTGTGGAGGGTGACATTTATTTAATTAGACGACCTCCTCCCGACCCCGGGCTAATGGCTCAAACGGTTTAATGCTCACTAAAATGAAATAAAACATCATTTTTTCTTCTGTTGCTTCACCTCGCGGTGCCGGGTTGATGCTAAGATGATCGATCGTGGCACCTGACACTCATTTATTTGGATCGGGTCGTTCTTGGCAATGAGACGCACTTGGCAATCACACAATCCGCAGCTAGCTGTTTCAGGTAAGTGACCATTATCCTCCAAAAAAGCTTGTTCGCTGTCTGTGTTTGAATAATAACGATGTTTGGAGTCTCCGTTAGCGGCGGTAATATACCATTAAAGGTTCGCCACAAAAGCTTGATTGGACGCAGGCGGGCGGCGGCTGAGAGCTCGTACACATTCCTCTTTACAAATTGATGTTGTTTTCTGTGAAGCGATGGCAAAAACAATAAACAAAACGCCGTGCAACCAGACAACTGAGAGCGCAGAAGGAGACAAATACACCTTTTGAACATCAGTTAGATATGAAGAGAAGAAAACACCACGTAGGAACTGGTCTCCGCTTCGGTAACGTCTGTGACGAGCCGCCATGTTTCCTCAGCTAAGCTAAACTTCAAAGCAGAATTAGAAGGTCGGTCCGGCGTCGGCACTATTGGAATTCAATCGCTGCTAAATATTCAACAACATTCACGTGTAAATAATTCATTCGGTGTCAGAATGATATATTTTTAATCTGAGTTAAAATAGCCATTATTGAAGGAGAGAAGAAAACCCGACAGGACTGAAGCCGAGTCACGGGGCCGAGTGTTGTGGAGAAGCACCGGCACCTTGCTGCAGCCACAGAAAAGAACATGCTGTTGGCGGTTGCTTACTTCAGATCGCTGACCAGCGTCTGGATGAGCTCAGATGTGGCACAATAGTTGGGCTACGGAACGGCTGCGTATTGTGAGAGGAGAGAATGAAAAGTCTGCGTTCGCGCATCTTTGTGTTGGTGTTTTTTTTTTCCTGCAGTATTCACAGCAGCAGTCGGTCCAGACCTTGAAAAAAATCTAGTTACCGCGTACGAAGTTACAACTGCCTCTAACTAGAGAAAGAAAGAAAATAAATCAACTCAGACAAAAACAGCGCGGAGCTCGGCTGCGTGACCAGCCGATTCAGAGTGATTCAAGGAAAAAGTGCTGCAACTCCGTACTTTGAGCAGAGTGTTAGAGAACAGTGCACCATGTCGCTAAACAGGTGTTGCTGCTGTACATATTCATGCAGCAAATCAGATCAGATAATTAATCCCAGAATGCTTTACTTCCTCACAGGGGGATTTAATTCCGCTCTGTCCCACACTCGGTTGGAGCGGTGGATGTATTAAAGACGAGCGGTCGAGCATGCAGAGCGTCTCCTCGCGCCGCACGATGTCATGTAACATTACCTACATTCTCCTGCGAGATCTCCGTAGGTCGTTCGCATCGTGATGTCACATCGAGTCCATCAGCCAGGATTCCTCTCTGCTACGTAGCCAGCGCTGTGAATGTGGAGGGCGGTGATATGCAACATGAGGTTTTTTATTTTAACCTTTTAGAAAGAATCTCTGTATTCAAAGTAATACAGACGCCACAGTTGTTTCTGTGTTTTCTCTTCGGAGTTTTAAAAGTGACTTCACACCAGATCACATACTTTTAATTATATTATCCTATGCAGAGTGAAAAGTCGTGTCGAGCGAGGTGTAAAAGAGACACTGATGTCTGCGCTATAGAGAAGGAGGGGGGCTGCTGCACTCATGCAAATGTCACGTCAGAGAAGCTTCTCACCTTTTGTCACCTTCTCAACAGGTAACTTAACCTTTCAGTCCGCTTCATCTTCCCGTCCTCGCTCCCGTGTGACATCACGTCATTTCACACTTTGATTGACGTCCGCACTGATGACTCCCACGTGACACAAACAGCTCCCATCTGATCCAAACAGGTCTGAATGTCTTGTAATTACTTTTAAATCAGTGAAGAATGTCTTAAAGTTCGACCGCACCTCGCTCCTCCGTGTGCAGAGGTTTCCCCGTGTGGCGCCGAGAAAACGCCGGTCTTTTTCTTTTATCGCTGCAGGTGAGAGTCTCGCGTCTGCGCGGGTGAACTCCCGGTTTCTGTATCAAAGCTGTATTTGACACGACATGTGCGTTTTTGTGTTCCGTGTAAATTATGTATTCGTAAGTGCGGTACATGGAATGTTAATATGTTTCATGCGTGTTCGCATCAGTGTCCCTGTTTGCCTTTTTTTTTTTTTTTTTTTTAGGATTGCTCTCCTCGACTCACCACCTTCATCATTTAGCCCCCCCATCCCCTTCTTCTTTGAAGTTCAGCCTCAAAGACCGTCTTCAAAGCTTCATCTCTCACACGATAACATGTTGCTCCTTATGTGAGGAAAATATCAATAGGACTCTGCCTCCGCTATTATGATTTAATGGCTATGTTATTGAATGACTGGAGCTGGAGAATTTATAATTAGTTTTGCTGGGGAAAATCATTACCATTTGATTAGCTCAACCCCAGTGTTTCGCTGCAGCGCAAACTTTGCATATTAATTAGATGTGTTTGTGTGCTTGAGAAGTGTGTGTGTCAGCGAGCAGATTTTATTCGGAGGTGTCTTGTGATGGTTCGCATGTTTTCTGAGCGAATGTGTGTTTATGCAGATGTGATGTGCGTCTCTGCGCGCACACGGTGTGATGTACACGCAGATAAAGCTTAAGTATGTTTCGCCTCGACTGAATCTTTGGAGCGCTGCGAGCTTTTTACGACAAATTGATGCCGAGTGCACTAGACCGCCATTAGAACCTGTGAAGTGTATGTAAATGCGGTTTTACTAAAATAAAAAGTTCAGTTAATATCTCAACACACACACACGGTGCTCAAAACTGGTGGCCAGTTAAATTTGCCTGCAGCCCGAGGTGTCTGAGACTCACACGTGTTGGCAATGAATTGAATTGTCTCCATTAATGTGCATGAAGTTCTTAGTAACGTAGGTGAGGTCATCCTGTTAAAGGGATATTCGGAGAAGTTTAATCCATGGTCTAACACACCTTGACACCGAGTAAGACTCCCCTCGAGAGGTCAAGTTAGCTGACCGCTAGCTTAGCTAGTTTTAGCAACCTCAGAAAAGACCGCACGAAAACAATACACTGCAGCTTATGCCTCCAACTAGAAACCGCCATCAAAAAGCCACAATTAATGGTGAGAACAGCAGCAAACTTCAGCAACAGTACATGTACAGTCCCAGCACACAGTACGAAGCATCAAACATCTGCTAGCTTTGCTGGATTTGTATTAAAAACACAGCACAACTCACCCTCTCCTCCAGCAGCCTGCCTGTGTGGGGAAGCCCTGACGAGTCGATTACCGAGTGCAGTAGATTTCTGCAGCTCAAGGATGAAAATGTTTGATTATTACAGGAAAGAACGGAAGAAATGGAGTCCATTTCTCCATTTCTTCTGTTCTTTTCCCTGTCAGCTTTCGATAATAAGAACTGAGCATTCCATGGAGTAATAATCAGACATTTTCATCCTTGAGCTGCGGAAATTTCGTTTTTTCGTGCGGTCTTTTCTGAGGTTGCTAAAACTAGCTAAGCTAGCGGTCAGCTAACTCGACCTCTCGAGGGGGAGTCTTACTCGGTGTCACGGTGTGTTAGACCATGGATTCAATTTACACCAGAATATCCCTTTAACAGAGACAGATGTAGTGAAGAAGAAGAAGAAGAAGAAGAAGAAGTGCACATCAGTCTGGCTGGTTGTTGACAAGGTATCGTCTCTCGGTGTCTCGGAGCCTCAGGAGATGACCGAGTGCCGTTTCTACTTCGCTCGCCCTTTTTTTCTTTTCTACCTGCCGGGGAGCTAACACCAGCTAGCCCAGCTGTCTGCAGATATCAGGTCAGTGTCAAGAAACACGCACAGCAGGAGCAGATAAATTAGTGTCTAGACCTTTCTGCTCCGGCCGTGCTGGAAACTGATCACGGAGTGGGATGTGTGTGCTCTCTCTGCGTAGTTAGAGGATCTGGTACTGTCAGCAGCTGTACGGGATCACCTTGACTGTGCTTAACGATGACAGCCTGGCAGGTGGTGCAGGACACTTATTCTTCTGGCTCAACTGTCTCGCACATAAAGTCCTGTAAAATATGATGTCTAGAGTTTTTTGCAGGAAAAAATAAAGAAAACGGTAACATTTGATTTGGTAACACTTTGGAAATGTCGTGATAGTTAGGTGCAATATTATCTAAACGATTATCACCTGCAATTTTCAAACAAGCAGTTTAATAACTAGCTGGTAATTTCTTTATTCTTTAGGGATCTTCTAACTGGTTCCTGCTTCACATCTGCTGATCATTTCATTTTAGTTTCCAGTTAGTTTTTTGTCAAACTCCTGCAGGTCAGTAAATTAACATACTCACCAAATTAACTTTTATCTTGTTATAAATCGATTTGCTCAAGTACTCTTATCTCAAAATATAAAAAAGAGTGATATTTACTTTGAGTGGTGTGAAGACGTTATTCAGCTCAATAGGCAATTAAGGAATTCAACTTTTAAAATGGGAAATTAGTGGCTTGATTCTTGATAATGAAGTTGTATTTGTTGGTAATTAACAATTCAGGGCAACAAACTAAGAAGAAAGGAAGAAATTTAGGAAAATTGCTCAAACGTTGGAGTGAGAATGTAAATAAAAATTGAACTTCAACTTGTTGACCTGCACGAGTCAGACGGAAACTAGTCGGCTGCTACGACTCACTTCAATTTAACGGCCTGCTGAAGGGAAGTTGGACAGAAACAAGCTGGAAATCAGATTAACACGATCAGCAGATGTTTGTCAGAAACTAGTTGGAAGTTTTCGTGAAAATGTATTAAAGATAATTACCGCGTACTTAACATGAAATCTGCAAAGTGTTGGCTCCAATTTTAAGGAGCCCGGCCTGACAGTACCGATATAAGATGCAACATCAGAGGACGATGGATGCTGTTGATTGGCGCTCACAAGAGGTAAGAAGCCAAAGAGAATTGTTAACCCGTTTTGCCCCACTGGCAAGTGTATCACTGTCATTTTCGACTCACAATAAAAAATCTCAAAGGTACTCATGCAACTTTCTCCACTTATATGCTAGTAGACAACTTAGACAAAGGTTTTGATTTATAAAAAATCGTTTCCAAGTGCTTCCTATTGCATGACATCATCTGCTTCCTGCTCCTTCCGGCTGAAGACATGGCGGTTGCAAATCCTCCTGGAAAGAGGTCATTTTCATACATTTCTTATGATTTTCCCCGCAAACATATTATAATTATTTAATCATTCAAGTCTCTAGAGTAACCCTACCCTCAAAAATTTTACCTAGGATGAATATTTTTTTGTTCATGGGCAGTTCAAATTGTTTGTTGTTTTGAATTTTATACAGGGGGAACCAAGGTTTGAACCACGATCATTAGCTACCTTCCTGGAATGATAATATCCATCGGTATCCATGTACAGCTTTACGTATTTTCTTTTGTTTTACCCCCTCCACCTTTTTGTTATTATTTATTATGACTATATTAATATTTTGTTATTACTATATCACTGTTATTATTTCTATATTATTATTAGGTGACATTTGACCGAGTGACAAGCTGTGTGACTACTGGCGACAATTGTTGCCAGTCATAAAAATGCTATTTTCTTCAAAACAAAGTACAAAATGGAAAAAATAAATACATAACATGATTCAGAGGGACTCAACTGATAAAAAATCTGGGCACAAATTGGTTAATACTGGCTGCTAACCCTGATACAACCACATGTAGCACAAACTGGCTCCAGTAAAAAGAGTAAAATATGATCCATCGTATGAATCCGCTCTGTTACCATGTGAAGCCGTGTGGCTGCTGGCTGGTTGCTGGTGTGGCGCTCCATCATTACTCCCATTCCGTGAGAGAGGCTCACCTGTCAATTTGTCAGCGATGTGTAAAGACCGCTGGATGGTATAGACAGCCTGCAGTACATCCACTCATGCCACTTAGCATCCCCGCTCCGTTAGAATAAGGGGCCTGCTAATTGGTTGCCGAGTGGCTCTGAAAAACGCAGCGAGAGGAGTGCAACGTTTGGATAATGTAAGGAAAATAAAAAAGAGAGCCACTGTTTTAATTCGACTTGTCGTTAACGGATGAAACTTTTTTGCACGCGGGAAGTTTGCGGCCCCCGACACTGGATGCACATGTCACGGCGGCAGATTCCCGAGGATTGATCGGCGCTCCTTCCACGCCGTCTCTCTCCCGCCGTACGAGGCTGAACCACCATGCTGCGAGAGC